>JAMPIV010017593.1:0-209304 GCA_024509875.1 Oreohelix idahoensis
ATGACAAAAAGATGGAAGAGCTAAAGGCAGCACTAGAGAAAATGTAGATGGGCAAAGCAGCAGGGCATGATGGTATAACACCAGAAATGGTTAAGTACATGGAAGCATCAGGCGACCTATTACTCTTAAGGGTCCTACAGGCAGGGTGGTGCAACAAGACCATACCAAAGGATTGGGAGATTGCCATCAAACACCGATTTTTAAAAACGGTGACAATCGACAATGTGGAAACCATAGAGGCATATCCCTTCTCAGTGTCCCTGGTAAAATCTGCTCTAGAATCCTAGAGCAGAGAATCAGATGCCTAGCTGAGCCACAGTGGATGAGGTCCAGTGTGGATTCCGTGCAAACCGAAGTACTCAAGACCTAATCAGACAGTTGAGTGAAAATAGCCCTTGAGTATAAGAGTGAGATCCATCTTTGTTTCACAGATCAGAAAAAGGCATCTGACAGAGTCCCCTGGAGCAAACTTTGGGACTGTTTGGCAAGGAAGAACATTCCAGCACCTTTGATTCATGCTATACAGAGCTTCTACAAGTCTTGCAGAAATTATATGAGGACAGCAAATCAAAAATCATTAGTCGTAGTCCGTAGTCCGTTTCAGTTTGTCGCCTTTAGAATCAGTGCAGTTTTCTCTCTTATATTACTCGTAATCATAGTTTAAGGCAAACAGGTGATTGGCCTGTTGTGCCTTTGCATGGTGGAGGGGCTGACTCCTTACGGCCTCCATGCAGGCTGCCCTCCTCCTATTTCCTTTCACAAACTGTAATATTAAATTAAATTTCTCATTCCTAGACTAACTAAAGGAGACCTGAAAGACACAACACTGTATTAAGACAGTTGAATTTCAAAGTGCTTTCTGGCTGTATTTTGTCCGTTATGTTTTAAATGTTTGTTTTAAGTAAAGGTTTTTTTTTTTTTAAATTTTAAACAGACGAAACAAATAATCCATTTCATAATATGCAGAAGTGTGTGGCATTTTTTCCCTTGAAGGTATCCAATTTGATCTATCAACTGCCATCTTAGCATTGAATATATCTCCATCTTCTGTCTCTTGTCTTGATGGTGCACTCTGATACTCTTTCCTGTCTATCGCTAGATGTTAACTTCCCACTTACGGCACTGTCTTCCTCTACACTCAACTCTTCCCAGCTGCAAAGGTACAGTGTTCTAAACCAGTATCATCATGCTCATCTACCCAGCTGTAAATGAGCACCATAATGTGCTCTTGATTTATGGAAGGCAAAGGCAGCAGTGACAGGAACTGGTCAGCTAAATTCAAAGAGCTGGACCTAGTATGGTGAAGTTCTCTAACACTCCACTCCCCTACAGCAGTATCTGCTATGGGTCAACTTTGACCTTTTGTGTTTTAAAACTTGTTCATCTGATTTTGATCTCATTTCCTCCTGTCATTATTACAAATGTGTACATGAGATGGGTGTGTACATGGGATGGGTGTGCACATGAGATGGGTGTGTACATGGGATGGGTGTATATGGTATGGTTGTGTACATGAGATGGTTGTGTACATGAGATGGGTGTGTACATGAGATGGGTGTGTACATGAGATGGGTGTGTACATTCATACAATTTGTTATGGTAATGGTTAGCCACCATATGCCCTGGTTGTGATCTCATTTTATCTGCTGTACAACTCAAATCATTTAAGGTGATGGCTAATTGTAAATTATGGTTATATCGGGGTTTCTTAACCGGTGGTCCATGTAGCCCTTAGTTTGGGGGAGGGGGTTAGGCTGTGCATATCCTTAAAATTTCTTAATTTAATTTTACTCTGGAAAATTACGATAGATTTTTGCATGTAAGTAAATATCTTCTTTTTACAGATTGTTATTGTATTTCAGTATGACTGTATGTAAGCGCTTAACAATTTTTTCTGTGTAATAAAATGTATTACTTGTAAGCAAAAAATGTAATTGTGTATATGTACATTCTTTCTAAAGAGTCCTTGGCCTTCAGTAGACAATCTAAAGGGTCAGTGGCCTTCAGTGGACAACCTAAGGGGTCCTTGGCCTTCAATGGACAACCTAAGGGGTCCATGGCCTTCAGTGGACAACCTAAGGGATCCTTGGCCTTCAGTGGACAACCTAAGGGGTCCTTGGCCTTCAATGGACAACCTAAGGGATCTGTGGCCTTTAGTGGATAACCTAAGGGGTCCTTGGCCTTCAATGGACAACCTAAGGGGTCCATGGCCTTCAATGGACAACCTAAGGGGTCCTTGGCCTTCAATGGACAACCTAAGGGGTCCATGGCCTTCAATGGACAACCTAAGGGATCTGTGGCCTTCAGTGGATAACCTAATTGGTCCTTGGCCTTCAGTGGACAACCTAAGGGGTCCTTGGCTTTTAATGGATAACCTAAGGGGTCCTTGGCCTTTAATGGACAACCTAAGGGGTCCTTGGCCTTTAATGGACAACCTAAGGGGTCCATGGCCTTCAGTGGACTATATATATATGTATATTTTTTTTTTCTTCACTGAATTCACATTGTCAGTGTTATATTTGGCACAAAATTCATTCTCTGTGTTTATGTTGATATGCCTTCCAAGCTATCTGGCATGTCAGGTTTCACACCCACATTTAAGAAGCACTGCTGTACAGTTAATGGTTGATGCTTTATACTTTGTTGCTGTTCATTTTTTTTTTTTAGTTTTGCTTTCTTTGAATTGGTGTATGACCAAAGTTTGTGTCATTTATTAGTTTTTTGTTAATTGTGAACATTTATATTAGCTAAATTATGTCAGTGGTTTGGTGTATACTAATAAACTGTATTACTAATGGTGCCACGTGTTTTGAGAATTGATAGCTGCAGTGGACTTGTATGGGATGTTTTAGTTTTATGTCATTTGTGTCTTTTTCATGTGTTCCTAGGTCTCCCTCTCTCACCTTAGGGATTATAGAACAAGGACTGCCTGATAATGATGTCAAAAGATTTCATCTCGGTGTATGTCCTTTCCATCTCCAGTGTCATCTCTTGTTCCACTGGCACTTGTCTGGTTTTTATCAGTTCCACATTAGTAATCTTATACCACTTCAATCTTTCTAATGTACCCATTTATGAAAGTCTGTAGCTTTTTGGTTGCTGTTTTTGTTTTTCATGTTTCAGAGCCATACAATAGGACTGACTTGACGTTTAAATTTGAAGATTTTGATTTTTGGGTCCGACTTGATTTCTTTTGAGCTCCATATGTGTATGTTGTTTACTCATCACATTTTAGTTAACAAACACTGTACCAGTATGTCTGAAAAATTTGTGCGGGGCAAGATAGATGTGGGGCACAGAATGAGAGTGCTTAATGGAGGGAAGTCCTCATTTGTCTTCAGACTTCCACATTAATGACTCGAATAAGGCTGTAGTCAGCTCAAGGCTCATGACATCTCCAAACAGTCTTTGGGGACTGAAGTAGGTTGTTGCCATATGCTACTCCATTGCTGTATGTTGGGCAGGACTTCAGAAGGGGTTCGGCTGTCATTGGGCTGGTGCCACAGATCTGTTGCACCTATTCTGTACTTGTGGTATAGATGGTATCTCAATCTGTTGTGTCCAGTGCATGGGCCGAAAAATGGTGAGACCTATTCACAGACGAGAGCAGATTCAACATATCCTTTGCTGATGGACATATGCGGATTTGGCGACGGTGTGGAGAGCGCTTTGCAGATTGCTGTGTTCGTCAGCACAACCGATTTGGAGGTGGCAGTATTCACATTTGGGGAGGATTCAGTTTTCACCATCGCTTGCCTCTTCACGTCTTCCGTGGAAATGTTAATGCTGTGACATATCGAGATGAGGTTATGGATGCATTGGTTGCTCCTGCGTTCACAAATTATCCAGACTTGCAGCTTCTCCAGCAGGATAACGCACGTGCGCACACCGCATGCATTACGCAGCAATATCTACAGCAGCAGAACATTGTGATGATTGATTGGCCTGCCCTATCACCAGACATGTCCCCTATAGAACATCTGTGGGACGAGCTTGGACGCAGAGTCTACAGGCAAGGTTCTCCAGCTAATCTGCAACAGCTCAAAGCTGCTCTTACTCGTGAAAGGGACTTGATTCCCCGGAATTTCCTTCAGAGACTTGTGCGTTCCATGCTGAGCCGCTGCCAAGCTTGTTTGCAAGCACACGGTGGACATACCAGATACTGAGGATAGTGTGAATGAATTTTTTTATTGGTTGCATTTTTGGTTTTCTCCCTTCCCTGCACAGAATATATACATACATACATGCATGCGTGCGGGCGGGCGGACGGACGGACGGACGGACAGACATACATTCATGCACTATTGAGATTAGACGGTGGGGAAAACATCCCAGCAATTTACAATGGGTGTTTTTTACATCGAAGTTTCCATATTCAGTAAGAACCTATAATTGCACTAATACTGACATATTTACATAAAACCTTTGCTTCAAATTTCCGCAACCCTAGCGACATTAATCCACTCACACACGTTGCATGCACGTGACACAAACTACCAATTATCAGTACGATTACATGCGTACGATAGCCTAGTTCAAGTAGTTCGTTAATTTCTGCAGTCAATGGATAGTACTTATCAAATGTATGTTGGTAACATTTATCTAAATGGGCGTCATATGGTATTGCTGCCTCTACTATAAAAGCTGTGTTGTTCTGTCGATTGATTATCGTTAAATCAGGTTTTACGGCATGTGTCTTAAATGAGGTGTTACTGCTGCCGAAAAGTGATGGTTTAACTAATATCTCTTTATTTATTGTTATGTCACTCTTATTATTGTATGAGGATTTCAGTTTCTCATAAATAATGTCTACAGCTCTATTGTGCCTTTGTTGGTATGTTTGAAATTTGGTACATCCATTCAATAAATGTGACACTGTTTCGTATGGGTGGTTACATATTTTGCACATTTTCGTGTATGTCTGTGGGTAGTATAGATGTAAAAGACTTTCGCATTCCAGCAACTGTAACCTCGATCTCACAGGAAATGAAAGTATTTGATCACTTAATTTAACATTAGATAGAAAACTAGATGACAATGAATGGTTTACGCATTTCGTTTCGCGCACTATTCTCCCTTGTGATGATTTACTTTTTAGTTCACTTAGAATTAGGTTAAGTTTATGTGATTTAAATCCAGAATAAAAAGCATTTGCTGACTTGTATGTTAGACTCACATCTTCATCTACATCTAAATGTACAATGTAATGGCCACTGTAATCCACTTTCACACTCACCCCTTCACGCGTGCATTCTTCATTCAGTTCTACCCAAAATGATCTTGGCCAATTCATCTTTGATCTTTTAGCTAGATGGTTTGTTTCGTTTAACTCGTAACTTGCAAAGTTATTCCTATCTTCATCTACTTGGTCTATTTTACGTTTTTCCATATGTCTATCTAACGAGTTTATTGCTGCAGTTTTTACAAGACTATCATCACAATTGAGCATACATACATATATACATACATGCACGCACACACATGCATACATACATATATATAATATTATACAATTTATTATTATTATATAATAATAATATTATATAATTATTTATATAATTTTATTATAATGTTATTATAATTAATAAAATAATAAAAAAATTAAATTTTATTATATTATAAAATTTTTATTGTGTAATTTTATATATTAAAATTATATAATTTATATTACAAAATTTAAAATTATATAAAATATATATATATATATAATATATAAATTTATAATTATAAAGACAGATTGAACTCTGTCATCAGCTGCACCCCAATAAATAGCAGGCTTATCACCATTCGTATTGCAGCACATCCAAAGAACATCTCCATCATACAGGTATATGCCCCCACTACTGACTATGAGGATGAGGCAATTGATACATTTTATGACAATCTGGATGAAGCAATTAAGAAAATTCCAAAGAAAGATCTTCTCATCGTGTTAGGTGATTGGAATGCTAAAATAGGGCCAGATGCATACGGTCACTGGGCTGGTACAGTGGGGAGATTTGGGACAGGTGAAACTAATGATCGAGGACTAAGGCTACTAGAATTTGCCAGCAACTATAAACTAACCATTGCAAATACACTATTTCCTCATAAGTTATCAAGAAGAACAACGTGGCATGCCCCAAAAAACTGAGATACATGGCCAAATTGATTTTATTCTTGTATCCAAAAGATTCAAGTCCAGTATTAATAAAGCCAAGACTAGGACTTTTCCTGGCGCCGACATTGGTAGTGATCACGACATGGTATTGATGACGCTCAAGCTTAAACTTAAAAAGAACTATAATCAAAACAGATGTTCTCAGTTAAGATTCAATTTAGACAAACTGAAAGATCCAGAAATCGCGGGAATCTTTGAGGCAACTGTTGGAGGAAAATTCGCAGCTCTCAACTTTTTGGAGGATGATATCAACTCAATCACAGAGAACATGAAAGACGTGCTCATTGAATCAGCAACAGAAATACTTGGTAAAAGAAAGAAAATAAACAAACCATGGGTTACAGATGACATTCTGAAGTTATGTGATACACGGCGAGAAATGAAAAAGGTTAAGAAAGAGGTTCCTGAAGCAGCATGGCAATACAGTATGGTGAATAAAAATATTAGGAAGAAAATGAAACAGGCCAAAGAAAAATGGGTAGCTGATCAATGTGAGTCCATTAATACGGGGCTAATAAAAGGTAACAGCAAGGCAGCTTTTGACACATTAAGAAAACTATCAAAACCCCAACAGCCCAGGGTAACTGTCATAGAAAATAGCAATGGGGCTCTGCTCAATGAAAAAACAGCTGTAATGAGAAGATGGACAGAATATTGTAAAGAATTATATAACTGTAAACTTGACACTAACTTAGGCATATTAAACAACATTAAGTGCGAAAACAGGGAACTCGGAAATGCAGCAATATTACGGGAAGAAGTGGAAGAGGCTATATGTTCGATGAAAGGAGGGAAGTCACCGGGTGTGGATAATATCCCAGCAGAGCTCTTGAAATATGGAGGACCAGATATAGTAAAAATCATGACAACAATTTGCCAGAAGATATGGAGTACAAAAAAATGGCCAAAAGAATGGACGCAGTCATTAGTAATACCGCTTCCAAAGAAAGGAAATCTAAAAATGTGCAAGAACTACAGAACCATTAGCCTTATTAGTCATCCAAGTAAGGTGATGTTAAGGATACTTTTGAACAGAATAAAACAGAAATCAGAAGAAATCTTGTCAGAGGAACAGGCTGGCTTTAGACCAAAAAGAAGTACCTCAGAACAAATCTTCAATATTAGATTACTTATCGAAAAACATCTCCAACATCAACACGATTTATACCATAACTTCATCGATTTCACAAAAGCCTTCGATCGAGTCTGGCATGAAGGCTTATGGCAAGTAATGAAAAAATTCAATTTTGATACCAACATCATAGATATCATTGAAGCACTATACAAGGACGCAAGCAGTGCTGTTTTTGCAAGCAACGACATTGGAGGAATTTTTCAAAACAACTGTAGGAGTTCGGCAGGGATGTATCCTGTCCCCAGTGCTCTTTAATATTTATCTAGAACATATTATGCAAGAGGCTCTCTACGATTATAAATCAACCATATCGATTGGAGGCCGACCTCTGTGCAACCTACGTTTTGCTGATGATATTGATCTGATAGCTGGATCAGAATCAGAACTTCAAGACCTTACCTCTAGACTGGAGAAAGTAACAAGAACGTATGGGATGGAAATTAATATAGAAAAAAGCAAGATATTGGTGAATAGCCATAAGAAACATGTTCCGACCAACATTACGTTAAATGGGCAAACGTTAGAAGAAGTTAACACCTTTAAATATCTCGGGTCCACTATATGCAGTGATGGAAGATCAATTAAAGAAATCAAGACAAGACTTGAGATGGCCTCAGCTGCCATGACAAGGTTGAATGTGATCTGGAAAAGTAACATCAGTTTTCCTGTGAAGATCAAATTATACAAATCACTTGTATTATCTATTCTCTTGTATGGGTGTGAGAGCTGGACACTCACTGCAGATACGGAGCGAAGGATTCAGGCTTTCGAGCATAAATGTTATAGAAGAATTTTGCGCATTTGCTATAAAGAGCACAAAACAAATGTCTATGTTAGAGAGAAGATAAACACCTATGCAGGCCACCAAGAACCACTTTTGTCAACAGTGAAACGTCGAAAGCTTGCCTGGTTTGGGCATGTAACTCGTCATGACTCCCTTTCGAAAACGATCCTTCAGGGAACAGTCGAAGGTAAACGGAGAAGAGGAAGGCAGAGAAAATCCTGGGCTGATAACATCAAAGAATGGGCAGGACACGGTTTTTCCACACTTGTACGCATTGCTGAGGATAGAGAGCAGTGGAGGACCCTGTCTGCTGATGCTTCCACCATGGCACCCCTACGACCCATGACGGGTTTACGGAGCTGAGATGAGATTGATATATATAATATATATCTATATATAATATATATATATATATATATATATATATATATATATATATATATATATATATAATATCTTATAAATATAGAAGAGGTGTTAAGAATAGACAGACCTAGGGAACTGCATAATATAGTCAAACAATATTTAACACGTACAAATGTTAATATTGGTGGCTGGGAATGTGAAGGTCTGATGCTGTTCTTACAATGCATATGACTTTTAACAGATGAAAGTCAATTAAATATCTGTTAAGTCAGTTATATAACTGGAACCACCAGGCCTTTACACCCCTCCACTTTAATATTATTCTTGTTCAGGGTTTCTTCTTGATTTTATTTGTTTGTTTGTTTGTTTTTTTTTTCTTTTTGTTGTTTATTTATTTAACGTATTAGCATATATGTGATTGTCCCTATTTACAATTATTTGAGAAATGTGATGCCACTTTCTCATATCGGCAGTTGTTCATATTATTTGGAATTGAAAACAATATATATATCCTAATTATAACCCATCAGAGGTTGAACGGGATATTTTTCTTCATTAATTAAAAAAAAAAAAAAATCTTATTCGATGCCTATTCTCGCTACTAGCCCTGGTATTGTCCAGCCGAAAATGGCGTCTACGACGTTCAGCCTCGTTTTCGATTCTGACATAGTTGACGTAACTCTCTATAGAATATAGGGCACTAGTCTCACTCTCTAAATGTACATGAGAGAAAGCAAATCAAGAACATTTAAAACTCATAAAGCAATAAATTATGTAAAATAACTGGAGAAGAACAATTGCCAGAAGCGATATGTAATTTTTACTGCTCTACTGTGGAAAAGAATATATTCATTGTACACTGACAGTCACGTTATTTCCACTGGATTTTAACCCCCGAAGAAAACATAACTCACTGATCAGTCTTTGTCATCACGCTATAGAAGTTTTCCACCACCAGCAGTGAAATCCCGGAGACCACTACCTTCTCATAACTATACCTGTGACAGTGCCATCCCATAGAAACTTTAGATAAAATAAAAAAAAAGAAACACTGAGGCTTCACCTTCCAGCGATTACGGGGAAATTTGCTAAACGCCAAACCCGATAGTCTGGGGCTGGAAAACGAAGGAAAAGACTCATACATTTGTTGAGAATTTACTTGCTGTGTGTGTTATTCTATGGAGTACCAGATTCAACGATCGGTAAGTGTGAATGGGTGTGATGGCCATCGCTAGCGTGCATGAATGAATGAGATATATCAGCTAAACTTATAATTTTCTTTACTTGGTAAATATCCTTATACTGTATTCCTTGTATTGTTCTCTTTAAGTGGGGTTGCTTACCTTTGCTTATTTCCCCTCCCTTAATCTGCTTAGTCAAGAGATAACTTGGAGAATACTAGGACTCTGTTCCTACACCCCATACCAAATATTGTAAAAACCCCTATCAGAATAAATTAATCTATTTTTGGGTTAAATTATCTCTTTCTGATAACCACTTATCTTTGGACTGGGTTTTGTGTCTATCCAAGCGGGAAGGGCATAGTGGGATACTACTATTCAACCCCCCCCCCCCCCCCCCCTCCCTGTTATTTGTATTTTTCTGTAACTATGATCTTTGACTGTACCATGCTAAATGTTGAGATTTTGGTTTAAATGATAATAAACACCATAAACCTTAAATTACTGTGTTGGCCGACCCATTACCCATACCTGTTATATGTAGTTTGTATTCACGTCCGTGTGTTTGTAGCACCAAATTGGGGTGTGTACATGAGTGTTGAGTAACTGGCAAAAATTGTTTAGCCAGGAGAGGTTTAGGAGTCTACAGATAAATAAAATTGTCATAAGATAGGCAAAAATAGGAGAAATTACCCGATTTCAGAGACTGTCCTTACTCTTTTTCAGCACCCTTGTGAATCAACTATCCATTTCTTAACCCTTACTATCACAGAGCCTTCACCATCATTCTACACTCAGACGAGCCCACTAATTCTAAGGCCTATCTCAAATAAAATTACGACAGCATCCTATCATGTACATCAGTAGGAAGCTTACAACCACAGAACAAAAGTATCCTATCTTGGAATGAGAATTGCTTGCTATCATATTTTCCTTCAATAAACTACAACGCTATCTGTTGGGTGCTCATTTCACGCTTGAAACAGATCAACGAGCACTGGGTTATTTACAGACTGCTCGTTTTACTAACCCAAAGGCAGCTAGAGCCAGTCTGGCTTTACAACCATATGATTACTCCATCAGAGCGATAAAAGGAAATCTTATCGTGGTAGCCGACGTGTTGTCTAGATGTATCAAAGACGCTCCGTCTTCCATGTAACCCACAAGCTCAATTGCTGAACAGCCCTGGCTACACTCACATCGCCTGTGCTGATAACATTGCGAATCAATAACAGTGTATTGTAATCATATCACAGAATGTTTTCATTATTCCAAGTTATGCTACAACAACGCTACCCACACAGACACTTGATGATGCTGTTGAAAAGATCACTTCAAGGCATCTGAAGTGCATAGACACGGCATACATCTACCTTTGCATTAACAGCTCTACAACAAGTTGTCAAGAAAGAAAGTTCTACAAACATTTCCATTAATTCAAGTCCAGACAGTTTTCAAATTTTCACTTAGTTACGTTGTTTGGTTTCATCAAGGGACATACCAAATTAAATGAAACTCATACCAAAATCTCAAGGGAGCTAATCATGTCATGCTATACTGAACTTTTCTACGTGATTTTGCTTCAAAGTTCGCGGACTTACAATTTTTGTATCTACTCATAATTAATAGATAACAATCATGGACACAGTGGACATGGCATTTCTATGTGAATCTTCAAGCACTATAGGATTGTGTGCACGAAAGCGGACTTAACTCATTCTCTCGCAGGCTGTTTTTGGGTTTTACCCAGGCCCGAAAATGGATGCAATTTTTTCAGACAGGTGAAGTTTTAAAAATAGACAGTGGACAAATACATAAGTTCAGTAGGTACTTGTGTTATACATTTAAATGTGTGAAATTAACTGGAGAATCTTATGAATTGCTTCATATAATTAATTGATATGAATAGATGTGTGTTATGTCTTGTGAAGTGTAGACATTTAAAAAAAATGTTTAAAAAAATTAAATAAAATTGTATACTTAAACTTAAATATTTCAGCTCCCAATTAATGTACAGCAATAAAATATTAAGAATATCAGTGCACATTTAGTTTGAAACATATATGGAAACTTTTATCACTATCACTTCATGAATGTAATTTTTATGATTTTTTCTTCAAAACCACATCGATCCATTTTGTTTGTAAACAAAGCATTAGAAATGGATATTTTAGCTTCACAGATTTTTTTTCTGCTCACAAACGTCCACAAACATGTGCCAAATGTAATGAAATGATTTTAAAACTGGCTAGTTGCTAGGTATTTTATAACTTTCCATTCTAATTCAACATACATCACATTGGCACGCCACGCGCCATGGACGGATCAGAACTCCTATCTGGCGCATGATGCGCCAGTTTGGATGGAATGAGTTAAGTCAATTTGGGATATTACTCGTTTTCATTACAGGATTGAAATGGACTTATTAACTTACCATACAAATGTGACTTTTTAACACTTAAGATCAGTACAGTGACTTTTATGTGTTTATATATTTGAGCGCTTTGTACGCTGTTATAACATTAATTCGTTATTCATTGTTCATATTACATATATGATACAATTTGACACAACAGCCACTAAAACACAATATATATATATATATACATATGACATATGTATATACATATATATACATATATACACACACACACACACACACATACACACACACATATATATATGACAATATGTAGCAGTCAAACACTTTGTATTATGTGTTAAATGTTCTGCCTTATATATTTTCTGTAATTTCATATTGATTATTACATGCACTTAGCATTAATAGTTATTTCGATTAACATTAATTGACTAAGGTGACATGACTATGAACAGTAGGTGTTCTTTGACTTACGAGACTGAGAATGCATGGTATATTTCCATTATTTATGTTATATGTTGACTGACTGTTGCTATAGGACCTCATTATTATGTTAAATTGCTTTGAGCTGTTTGAAAGACATTTGTTTTGCAGTTCATGCTGCTTTTTCCACACCTCGTGTGTTAAACTGCCTTCATTATGGCACAAACATAGGTCTATGCATGGTCATAGCAACAGTGAAATATGATATTACCTTTTGCTCACCTTAGTGGTGTTTTTTTCTCATTTTGCAATAATGTCAACTTTGTTTGCCATTATTGACCGGGGGGGGGGGGGGGGGGGGGGGGGAGGGGGGGCGGGGGGGGGGGGGGGTGGGGGGGGGGGGGGGGGGGGGGGGGGGGGGGGGGGGGGGGGGGGGGGGGGGGGGGGGGGGGGGGGGGGTGGGGGGGGGGGGGGGGGGGCGGGGGGCGGGGGGGGGGGGGGGGGGGCGTCGGGGGGGGGGGGGGGGGGGGGGGAGGCGGGGGGGGGGGGGGGGGGGTGCGGGGGGGGGGGGCGGGGGGGGGGGGGGGGGGTGGTGGGGGGGCGGGGGGGGGGCAGGGGGGGGGGGGGGCGGTGGGGGGGGGGGGGGGTGGGGGGGGGGGGGGGGGGGGGGGTGGGGGGGGGGGGGGGGGGGGGGTGGGGGGTGTGGGGGGGGGGGGGGGGCGGACTGGGAAGTGAGTAGTTGTTATGACTAAATTCATAACAGTTTCAGTCGCTCTCAACTTGATTTGTGTACTGACTTCCTTGTTGACAAGCGTTACTAGGACTACCCCGGAAGTACCGTTATCCTACCCGGAAGTACATCACATAGTCTGCTGACTTTAAGATGACGTCATTTGCCGGTTTCAGATCAAAGATTTGAATTAGTATTCGGCCTCTTTTGGCTGTGTGTCTCCAAGTGAGAAAGTTGTGTTCTAACGAGCTCCAGAAAGTGTACTCTTGTTACAGAGTTTTATGTGTTTCATATCAGCTAGGTCGTCCTACAGTGGAGCCTACACTTGATTATATTTGTACGGACTTGTCAGTGCTGAAAGGAGAGGAATGTGTGAATATTACTATATTAAATACTTCAGCGAGATGACTCTGACAGTGTTCCTGTAGTCTACAAGACGTTAGACTTACTTATGAACTGGCTAAACATTGCCATTGTCAATTTTATGGATGCATTATTCAGGAGCTACATTTCTGTTAATAAAATACATGGTGTTAAACGTCAATTGGGCATTATCAAGTTTTCTTACTGCTGAAAGCTAGCCTCACGTTTTGTAAGAACTTTGCAAGTCGGACTGTATTTAAAATCAACCCTAGACTGTCTGGACACCAGGGTCCAGCATCTTCAAATACTCTCAAATGAACTCGTATTATTTCTGGGGGCCTCAAGTCGATGTTTTACAACATATTGGAAGTCTCAAGCCGGTAGTATCACTACTTGTTTCTGAGCTACAAGCCGGTGGATCGTAACAGTCAGCCCTATGCACAACCATATTAAGTCGTCTTTTAAGTCATGCCTGAGAGAGAGCAGTTCCCTTTCTCTATGTCTTGTTCAGTGTCCATCTACCTCTCTAACCCTGTATGTTCCAGAACAATGACTGCCTAGTGATGCTATCAGCAGGCTTCCTCAATGTATATCACCAGGGCTTGAGAGGGCAGCAAAGAAAAGAACACAGCATCCTATCATGCATGTCATAGGAGTTGATTATGTAAGGGTTGGCTACTCCATCGTGTAAAAACGTTAAACAACAAAAAAAACCCAAAAAAAACTTCAAACACAACATGGTTAAGTAACGAGGGTAAGAAAAAGGTAGGTACAGTAACCTGTTACATGCCCATTGAGGCATATTGGGAATACCTTCCACATATCCTGCCCACTGCTTTGAGAGCATTGGCCTTTTGATTTAATTATTTGTTCCTCCAACTCTTTGTCTTGTCTCCACTGCTGCCAAGATATATGTATGATTCTACATGCTGCAAGGATGCAATTTCCAGTGCTACCTGGCTATTGCATCCATTTTCTTTCCCCATATGATGCATATCATCAGCTATCTAGGCGGGACTATGTCACCATTTTTCGGCCCATGCACTGGACACAACAGATTGAGATACCATCTATACCACAAGTACAGATCTGTGGCACCAGCCCAATGACAGCCGAACACCTTCTGAAGTCCTGCCCAACATACAGCAATGGAGTAGCATATGGCAACAACCTACTTCAGTTCCCAAAGACTGTTTGGAGATGGCATGAGCCTTCAAATTTTGCAGACATACTGGTACAGTGTTTGTTAACTTAAATGTGATGAGTAAACAACATACACATACGAAGCTCAAAAGAAATCAAGTCAGACCCAAAAATCAAAATCTTCAAATTTAAATGTCAAGTCAGTCCTTTTGCATGGCTCTGAAACATGAACAACAAAAACAACAACCAAAAAGCTACAGACTTTCATAAATGGGTACTTGCATACATTAGAAGGATTGAAGTGGTGTAAGATTACTAATGTGGAACTGATAAAAACCAGACAAGTGCCAGTGAAACAAGAGATAAGATGACACTGGAGATGGATAGGACACACACCAAGATGAAATCTTTTGACATCATTATCAGGCAGTCCTTGTTCTGTAATCCCTAAGGTGAGAGAGGGAGACCTAGGAACACATGAAAAAGACACGAATGACATAAAACTAAAACATCCCATACAAGTCCACTGCAGCTATCAATTCTCAAAACAGGTGGCAACATTAGTAATACATTTTATTAGTATACACCAAACCACTGAAATAATTTAGTTAATATAAATGTTCACAATTAAAAAAAACAACTAATAAATGACACAAACTCTGGTCATACACAAATTCAAAATTTAAAAAAAATTACCAGCTACAAAGTATAAAGCATCAACCATTAACTGTACAGCAGTGCTTCTTAAATGTGGGTGTGAAACCTGACATGCCAGATAGCTTGGAAGGCATATCAACATAAACACAGAGAATGAATGTTGTGCCAAATATAACACTGACAATGTGAATTCAGTGAGAACATATATATATATATATATATATATATATATATATATATATATATATATATATATATATATATATATATATATATATATATATATATATATATATATATATATATTCTTATATTATATAAGATATAAACCATCTACATAAAGTTTATAATGTTGGTGAAAATTGTGTTCATTATGTCTACAGCTGCATGAACAAGCACTGGAAATGACTCCAACAAACATTTTTAATTGATGTGCCTCTAAACCTAATGACCTATTTCAGGGCTCAATACATACACTGAATATAGAAATAAAATAAGTTTTCATTTTGTGTAAACAGGTACTTTTATACCTGTCTTTGTGCTTCTGACATGTTTTGCAAGCTAGAAGATAAAGGGGTGTGAGGCTTCTTAAGATGCCATAATGGGAGGTGAGAGGCTTCTTACTATGCTGTAAAGGGATGTGAGGCTACTTAAGATACTGAAAATGGGTGTGGGACTAAGACTAAAAGGTTACGAAGTGCTACATAAGATACATTACTGGGGATCATCTGGACTTAACAGAAATGTTGTAATTAGCAACTTTCATTATAAATAACAAGTACTGCAATAATTGACTGTTATGTACTGCCATAACTGACTTGTCAGTGTTAGCAGTATAATGATTAATTTTCATAACGGTTGCTTCACTTGACCGTTGTGTGCAAAGATTTCATCATCACCCTCAAACTACCGAAGAAGCACAGGACTTCCTGTCATGTGACATCTGCTGAAAGTCTTTCCATGTCTTCTTCATCCTCTTCATGTTTATCTCTAGTTTTCTTCTCCATGGATGGTCTCCCCTCTGCCTCACTTACCTTGGAGATTCCAGGACAAGAACTACCTTGTAATGCTATCAAGTTTTCTCAATGTGTGACTTATCCATCTCCAGCATCTTCTTATTCTTATTATCTCCTGTCCCAGTGGCACTAGTCTGATTCTTGTCATCAGTGATCAGATACCACTTCAATCCTACTTTATACAAGCAGCCATTTAAGATAATAGAGAGGTTTACAGACAAATGGTTAGTCCTGATCCTAAAGACAACAAAACAACTTGAGAAAACATGCTGATAGCACTACATGGCATTGGGCCGAAGGGCAAGAGCCCAAGCACTGCTGGATTAAATAATAACAAGATAAATAACTTTCTTCAGCCATGGACCCCTTTTTGATTGCCCAGCTGAAGGCCACAGACCCCTTAGGTTGTCCACTGAAGGCCAACGACCCCTTAGGTTGTCCAATGAAGGCCAAAAACCCCTTAGGTTGTCCACTGAAGGCCACAGACCTCTTAGATTGTCCACTGAAGGCCAACAACCCCTTAGGTTGTCCACTGAAGGCCAATGACCCCTTAGGTTGTCCACTGAAGGCCAACGACCCCTTAGGTTGTCCAATGAAGGCCAAAAACCCCTTAGGTTGTCCACTGAAGGCCACGGACCTCTTAGATTGTCCACTGAAGGCCAACAACCCCTTAGGTTGTCCACTGAAGGCCAACGACCTCTTAGGTTGTCCAATGAAGGCCAAAAACCCCTTAGGTTGTCCAATGAAGGCCAAGGACCCCTTAGGTTGTCCACTGAAAGCCAAGGACACCTCAGAAAGAATGTACATATACACAATTACATTTTTTGCATACAAGTAATACATTTTATTACACAGAAAAATTTGTTAAGCTTACATACAGTCATACTGAAATACAATTACAATCTGTAAAAAAAAGATATTTACTTACATGCAATAATCTATCATAATTTTCCAGAGTAAAATTAAATTAAGAAATCTTAAGGATATGCACAGCCTAACCCCCTCCCCCCAACTAAGGGCTCCATGGACCACCGGTTAAGAAACCCCAATATAACCATAATTTACAATTAGCCATCACCCTAAATGATTTGAGTTGTACATCAGATACAATGAGATCACAACCATGGCATATAGTGGCTAACCATTACCATAAATAATTGTATGAATGTACACACCCATCTCATGTACACACCCATCCCATGTACACATTTCTAATAATGAAAGGAGGAAATGAGATCAAAATCAGATTAACAAGTTTTAAAACACAAAAGGTCAAAGTTGACCCATAGCAGATACTGCTGTAGGGGAGTGGAGTGTTAGAGAACTTCACCATACTAGGTCCAGCTCTTTGAATTTAGCTGACCAGTTCCTGTCCCTGCTGCCTTTGCCTTCCATAAATCAAGAGCACATTATGGTGCTCATTTACAGCTGGGTAGATTAGCATGATGATACCGGTTTAGAACACTGTACCTTGGCAGCCGAGAAGAGTTGAGTGTAGAGGAAGACAGTGCCGTAAGCGGGAAGTTAACATCTAGCGATAGACAGGAAAGAGTATCAGAGTGCACCATCAAGACAAGAGACCGAAGATGGAGATATATTCAATGCTAAGATGGCAGTTGATAGATCAAATTGGATACCTTCAAGGGAAAAAATGCCACACACTTCTGCATATTATGAAATGGATTATTTGTTTCATCTGCTTAAAATGTAAAAAAAGAAAAAAAAACCTTACTTAAAACAAACATTTAAAAACAACGGACAACATACAGCCTGAGAGCACTTTGAAATTCAACTGTGTCTTAATACAGTGTTGTGTCTTTCAGGTCTCAGTTAGTTAGTCTAGGAATGAGAAATTTAATTTATATAACAGTCTGTGAAAGTAAATACATCATGGGTTGACAATATACAGACCTACTAGTTAATAAAGAAACACTTAATACAAAGGCACACATTCTAGTGAGAACTGTGATCAGCAGATGTAGTATCCATGTTGCATGAATTCACTTGGAAATGAAAACAGCTCACAATATACTGACAGTTAAAAATGAGACATGAGATAAATTGATGGAATTTTTCTAAAACAAACACATACAGCCCCAACTGAGTAGCACTCAAGTGCCCTTCATTCTTATCAGATTTTGATCAAGTCTGAAGCTGGACAGTTTTTTTCTGCCTCAATGTTAAATACAAAACATATAAAATTAGCCCAGCAATTCTTAAGTTGTATTTTGTGATATATATTGGAAAGTATTTGCAATTTCAAAAGCTGTAAGAATAGAGATGACAAAATTATTTCTTAGTTAAACGCTAGCTTTTTTTGTCTGTATCATGGTGTCCTACCACCATCACATTATCTTTGATATTCAGCACCATGTTAACAGATACATATTAGCACCATATAACACACACACACACATATATATATATATATATATATATATATATATATATATAATAATAGCCCCTTCAGTCATAACTGAGTATGGGAATGCACCCCAAAGGTGACAGCCCCCACCTGCTGATCTTCCTGGTGTTCCTTTCAATGTTTTCTTCTCTCTTCTGCTCGTCATGTTAGGTTCCTTTTGACCAATCTGAGGTGGTGTAGCAGAAAACATCTCTACTTGGTGCAATTGGCAGCTTTCTTCTCCCAAGCTGTTGGATTTATGTGCTCTCATGTCTCTCTTCCACACATCTTTGAATCTCTGCTGTAGTCGTCGAATTGTTCTTTTGCGATATATACTTGTATATATATATACATGCAAAGTCCTCCTGTCACGTGCCATCATCTCAAGTTCTTTACCCTTTATCCTCATCATTTTCACCTCTGTTTCCAGCTCTCTTCTCCATGTGCTTCTTGGTCTACATCTGCCTCTCTTGCCCTGGGGGTTCCAGAATAAGGACTGCCTTGTAATGAAACCAACAAGTTTCCTCAGTGTGTGTCATATCCATCGCCAGTGTCTTCTCCTCAGCTCTTGTTCAACTGGCACTTGTCTTGTTCTTGTCATCAGTTCCACGTTGGTAACTCCGCCTATGCCGGTCCCAAGCCCGGATGAAAAAGGAGGAGGGCGGCCTGCATGGAGGCCGTAAGGAGGCAGCCCCTCCACCATGCAAAGGCACAACAGGCCAATCACCTGTTTGTCTTAAACTATGATTACAAGCAATATAAGAGAGAAAACAGGACTGATTCTAAAGGCGACGAACTGGAACGGACTACGACTTATGGAACTTGGAACACAAGAAGTATAAATGGGAAAGAAGAGGAGCTGATGGAAGAGATGAGGAAAGCAAAACTAGAAATCCTGGCTATTACCGAAATAAAGAAAAAGGGACAAGGAGTCATGGATCTCGATGGCAACACTCTGCTATACAGTGGTGTACCCACATCTGAAAGAGCTAAAGGGGGCGTGGGGTGCATTGTGGCCAAAAACCAGAAAGATAGTATCAAGGGATGGAACTTGGTCTCGGAGCGCATTATGGTTGTAAAACTAAAAGAAGGAGAAACCATAGTCAACCTGGTCATAGTGTATGGGCCAAATGAGGATGAGAGAGCAGAGGTCAAGGAAGAATTCTTCGAGCTGCTTCAGAGGACAGTGGATGACTGCCTAGATGAAATTATCATGCTCGGAGATTTCAATGCCAGAGTTGGAAATGACCATGCTAGATGGGGTGGAATTATCGGAAGATATGGAGAAGATACTCTCAATGACAATGGAAAGCGACTCCTCAGATTCTGCAGTGAGCAGAATCTGATCATTACCAACACAAAATTCCCCCATAAGCGCATACATGCATACACTAGGTGTGAACCAACAAAGAATGAGAAGTCAGTGATCGACTATGCCATTGTTAGGAGGAGCTCATTCAAATATGTCCGGGATGCTAGAGTCTGGAGGGGGCCAGAGATTGGAAGTGATCACTACTTGCTTACAATCAAAAGAACAACTGAAAGAGTTGCTCAGCCTAGGAACTGCCCAGCACCACGCAAGAAACCAAGTAAACGAATGGAAGAAATGAGCATTAAGACCTACAAGCTGAAAGAGCCAGAAATTAAGACCAGATATCAGGGGCTTATTGCTGCAGCGGTGAGAAACACAGAAGAACAACCTGTTGACTTGGAAACCCTGTGGCTTAAATTCAAGGACATCATAAAGACAGCTGCTGCAGAAGCATGTGGTGAAGTCCAACTTGGGAACAAGAGAAAGAGGACACCTTGGTGGACAGAGGAAGTCAAAGAGAAAATAAGAGAGAAGAAAATGGCATGGAAACAATACTTGGGAGCTAAAAACACAGCAGGACAAATAGAGAAATATAGAGAATATGTGATACTCAGAACAGAAGCAAAGAACAAGGTGCTAGCAGCAAAACAGAAACCTGGGAAGAATTTGGAGAAAAGCTAGAAAAGGATGCGCAAGAAAACCAAAAATTGTTCTATAAGACCCTAAAGAACATGAGGAAGGAAAAACAATGCCCTCTTAAATTTATAAAGGACAAGCAAGGCAAATTGCTTACTGCCCCGAAGGAAGTAATGGAAAGATGGAAAGAATATTTCTCAGAACTCCTTGATGGTGAGCAAGGTAGAGCATCAGAAATGATAACCACTAGCACAGAAGAGGATACAAATGGTGATGAAGATGACATAAAGATGGAAGAACTGAAGGCAGCACTGGAGAAAATCAAGATGGGCAAAGCAGCAGGGCATGATGGTATAACACCAGAAATGGTTAAGTACATGGGAGCATCAGGCGACCTATTACTCCTAAGGGTCCTACAGGCAGCGTGGTGCAACAAGGCCATACCAAAGGATTGGGAGATTGCCATCATAAAACCGATTTTCAAAAAGGGTGACAATCGATAATGTGGAAACCACAGAAGGCATATCCCTTCTCAGTGTCCCTGGTAAAATCTACTCTAGAATCCTAGAGCAGAGACTCCGATGCCTAGCTGAGCCTAAGTTGGATGAGGTCCAGTTTGGATTCTGAGCAAACCAAAGTACTCAAGACCTAATCTTCACACTCAGACAGCTGAGTGAAAAGGCCCTTGAGTATAAGAGTGAGATCCATCTTTGTTTCATAGATCTGGAAAAGGCATTTGACAGGGTCCCCTGGAGCAAACTTTGGGACTGTTTGGCAAGGAAGAACAACCCAGCACCTCTGATTCATGCTATACAGAGCTTCTACAAGTCTTGCAGAAATTATGTGAGGACAGCAAACTATAAGTCAGAAGAGTTCAGGACCACCACTGGTGTAAGACAAGGCGATATCCTGTCACCTTATCTTTTCATACTCCTCATGGACGATGTCATCAAGGCATGTAAGGAGAGAACAAGAAAGTATTCAGTGGGGTATTGGAAGATGAGACAGGTCTGTATTTCAGAGCTAGCATTTGCTGATGATGTTGTCCTGATTGCTAAATCAGAGACACATCTCCAATCCAACCTGCAAGTCTGGAAGGAAGAGCTGGAGAAGAGAGGGATGGTCATAAGCAGCTCTAAAACAAAATCTATGGTGATATCACGAGAAGAAAGAAAACATCAGATTAAGTTGGGAGAACAGGTCCTGGAGCAGGTCGACCACTTTAAATATCTCGGAGCTATGATAGACCGAAAGGGGGGCATCAAAGAAGAGTTGGCCACTCGAAAAGCAGCGGCTGGGAGACTTTATCAGGCCATAAATCGAGGATTCCTCAGCAAGAAAGAGGTTGGTAAGAGAACAAAGATGGCTGTATACTGCTCCACCTATGTCCCAGTCTTGACATATGGATGCGAGTCATGGGCAATGACTACAACCCACAAAAGCCAGATCCAAACCTCAGAAATGAGATATCTGAGGAAGGTGGTTGAAGTAACAAGAAGAGACATGGTCCGCAACTAGACGATACGTCAAGGCCTAAAATCCCACCCGCTGCAGACCCAAATAGAACAGTCCCAACTAAGATGGTTTGGCCATGTCTGCAGAATGGGAGAAGATCGGCTACCACGACAAGCATGGGAAACAAAGAGCCAGGGATCCAGACCTCCAGGACGACCCAGAGTCCGCTGGGAGGACAACATTAGACAATCTTTGAAGGACCGAGGACTAGAATGGAACCAGGCCAGGAAGAAGACAGCTGATAGAATAGTCTGGCGCTCTCTTCCAAACCTCTACACCTCACGGTAGAAGGGGAACGACTAAGTAAGTAAGTTCCACGTTGGTAACCTTGTCATACCATTTTAATCCCTCTATTCTACACAAGCACCCATTTATGAAAGTCTGTAGCTTTTTGGTTGGTGTCTTTGTTGTTCTCCATGTCTCAGAGCCATACAATAGTACTGACTTCATATTTGAGTTGAAGATTCTTATTTTCGTGTTGGATCTGATTTCTCTTGATCTCCATATATTTCCGAATGCTATGAAAGCTCCTCTTGCTTTTTGTATTTTTATCTTGATATCACTGTCTTTCCCTCCAACTTTGTCTATATTGCTGACAAGATATGTGTACGATTCCACATCTTGTAGTGGTGTTGTTCCAAGTTCAACCCTGTTATCATTACCTGCATTTATTCTCATTATTTGTGTCTTTTCCCTTTGTATTTTCAGACCCAATTGCTGTGATCTCTCATCAAGTGTTTTCAATTTGTCCTGTATCTGATTACAGTTAAGGACCAGAAGAGCCAAGTCATCAGCAAAATCCAGATCATCCAACTGCTTTGTCAGAGTCCACTGGATTCCATTTCTGTTGTAGCACACATAAAATATTTATAGCACTTTTCTTTTTAATGGCACAATTTGAGCATCCATAGAAAACACTGCATCAGAAACATCATAATTACATGGCTTCTTTTCTGTATGTCTGAATATGTTCTTAGCTAACAGACAGAGGCCACACTTTACAACAAACAAAATCACATTTATAAGACCTCTCTGAAGTATATCACAAAATATAGCACCACAAAGATTACATTTATCTTGCTGAGATGCATGGAGGCATATCTGGTGTCATCTTTAACTGACCACCAGCTATACACAATGCTGCAGTATACATATGTGGAAGTGAACCTCTGTGAGGCTAATTACACCCTCAATGACACTTGAAATCATCCACACTTCCATGGATTCACTCTTTTGTGAAATGTGTTGGGAGATCCCAGAACCAGAGCACAGTATTTTAGCTCTGCATAGCTGGATGGCAGGGAATGAACAGTATGCCACATACTTCTTACTCCTAGCTTGGGACCCCTATGTGAAACTAGAAGAGATGTGATGATCCTAGTTAGTTCAAGATGCATGGAGGATAAATTACACAGCTAAGCTGGAGCAAAAAGCCTTTATGTTCATAGTGCATTTTCCGGCTTTTTCCCAGGTTTTTGGAGCTTGGATGGGACTTAAACTCATTAAACATGTTTCGGATCATAAAAATTGGTAGAAGAGCCACAAGCAATAAAAAGCCTAGATCTTCAGTGAATATTTAAAAAAAAACTTACCAAAGTTGTTGTAAAAGTAGTTATAATCTAGTTACTGGCTGCAAAAAAGTGAGAAGCTCAGTAGCATTATTAACTCTTTCAGTCCCAAGCAAAAAAGCGGGTTTGGCCCAAGCAAAAATTGCCACCTCAGTGCGTTTTTAATTTTTTTGTTTGGAAATAATTTTTTTAAATGTTCATATGCATAAATGACTTTGTTGTTGTTGGTGATATCGAACGACATAAAACTGAAGGTAATTGGATCCCCAAATTGACTTTACTCTTGTGGCAACACAAGTATAAAAGCCTGTGTGGGTTCAGTTTGAAAATTCATTAGTTTTATATATGTTGGTAAAATGGAGGCCCATATGCTTGAACTTTGGCACAAAAAAATGATTAGTTATTCACTGTTGTTTGTGAAGGTCCAAAAATAGGCAGCCAATTGGAGATATGCGCTTAAAAATCACTCGCTTTATGAAAATCTAAAATAAATATCTCAAAACAGAAACACAGATTCACATCTTAAAACGTGCAGTCAAAATTTAAAAGAATGTACATTTTTGCAGTTGGAAATGACGTTAGTTGGGGTGGTTTGTGGAGTAGTTATAAACCGCGATATTTAGTAAACAGTCGGCGATTATTCTCAAACTGAAAACAGTAGGCTGACTAGGGCGGATTTTTTATACTAAATATAAAAATGGCTTATTTAAATAGGTTTTTAAACTCCATTAGCGCGTCCCTTGAAATTGTTTAAAGCCTTTATAAAGGAAGTCGATTGTCCAGAAACCATCGATGGTTAATCGTATTTCGTTCGCTTTAAACCTGAGACTTTTTTAAACACAACAACAAAAAAATGACACAAATCTGGTTGCAATTTCAATTTACACAACAAAATACTTTTTTCACTACCACTTTGCAAAATGAAGTCCACAGGAAGTGATCAAATAATTTAAACCATCAAGATATTTTGTGAAAAGGGGGCTGAAGAATAATGAATGAGTAAACTTGCATTACAAACATCATGCTTACAAATTGTGTAAGGTAAACACATACATTTTCTCTGATGTATGTCTAGTGTGCAGTTTTAGAATACAGACGAGTAAACTCAACACCACAAACATTGCACTTACAAATTGTCTCTCATGTATGTTTCGTAAATTGTGTGTTGTTTTAGAATAAAGACGTAAGAAAACCTAACACTACAAACATCACGCTTAGAAAGCTTGAGAAAACCTAATTCATCAAACATCACACTTAGAGATTTTCTCTCAAGTATGTCTTGTTGTGTGCTGTTTTAGAATAAAGACTTGAGAAAACTTAATACACCAAACATCACACTTAGAAATTTTCTCTCAAGTATGTCTTGTTGTGTGCTGTTTTAGAATAAAGACTTGAGAAAATGTAACACCACAAACATCAGTTTTAGAAAGTCCCTCTCAAGTGTGCCTTCTTTTGTGTAATTTTAGAATACAGACTTGAGAAAACCTAATACCTAATACAACGAACATCACATTTATACATCTCTCCAATGTGTTTCAACACGTGTCTCTTTATTTGAGTAGCCTGAGAAAACGCATCACCGCAAAGATCACACCTATATGGCTTTTCGCATGTATGCCTTCTTAGAGTAGTGTATTCAAAAAATCTCAAACTTATAAGGTTGCTGTGTCCTTTTGTGTCTCTTTACTTAGTTACTTAGTCATTCCCCTTCACCGTGAGGTGTAGAGGTTTGGAAGAGAGGGTGCCAGACTATCATATTGGCTGTCTTCCTCCTGGCTTGGTTCCATTCTAGTCCTCGGTTCTTCAAAGATTGTCTATTGTAGTCTTCCCAGTGGACTCTGGGTCATCTTGGGAGTCTGGATCCCTGGCTCTTTGTTTCCCATGCTTGTCATGGTAGCTGATCTTCTCCCATTCTGCAGACATGGCCAAACCATCTTAGCTAGGACTGTTCTACTTGGGTCTGCAGGGGGTGGGATTTTAGGCCTTGACATATCATCTGGTTGCGGACCATGTCTCTTCTTGTTACTTCAACCACCTTCCTCAGATACCTCATTTCTGAGGTTTGGATCTGGCTTTTGTGGGTTGTAGTCATTGCCCATGACTCACATCCATTTGTCAAGACTGGGACATAGGTGGAGCAGTAAACAGCCATCTTTGTTTTCTTACCAACCTCTCTCTTGCTGAGGAATCCTCGATTTATTGCCTGAAAAAGTCTCCCAGTGGCAACTCTTCATTGATGCCTACCTGCCAGTCTATAATAGCTCCAGTGTATTTAAAGTGGTCGACCTGCTCTAGGACCTGTTCTCCCAGCTTAATTTGATGTTTTCTTTCTTCTCGTGATATCACCATGGATTTTGTTTTAGAGCTGCTTATGACCATCCCTCTCTTCTCCAGCTCTTCCTTCCAGACTTGCAGGTTGGAATGAAGATGTGCCTCTGATTTAGCAACATTATCAGCAAATGCCAGCTCTGAAATACAGACCTGACTCATCTTCCAGTACCCCACTGAATACTTTCCTGTCTTCTCCTTACATGCCTTGAAGACACTGTTCATGAGGAGTATTAAAAGATAAGGTGACAGGATATCACCTTGTCTTACACCAGTGGTGGTCCTGAACTCTTTGGATTTATGGTTTGCTGTCCTCATATAATTTCTGCAAGACTTGTAGAAGCTCTGAATAGCATGAATCAAAGGTGCTGGAATGTTCTTCCTTGCCAAACAGTCCCAAAGTTTGCTCCAGGGGACCCTGTCAGATGCCTTTTTTAGATCTATGAAACAAAGATGGATCTCACTAGTGCTAAGGGCCTTTTTACTCAGCTGTCTGGGTGTGAAGATTAGGTCTTGAGTACTTCGGTCTGCGCAGAATCCACACTGCACTTCATCCAACTGTGGCTCAGATAGGCATCTGATTCTCTGCTCTAGGATTCTAGAGCAGATTTTACCAGGGACACTGAGAAGGGATATGCCTCTATGGTTTCCACATTGTTGATTGTAACCATTTTTGAAAATCGGTGTTATGATGGCAATCTCTCAATCCTTTTGCATGGTCTTGTTGCACCACACTGCCTGTAGGACCCTTAAGAGTAATAGGTCGCCTAATGCTCCCATGCACTTAACCATTCCTGGTGTTATACCATCAGGCCCTGCTGCTTTGCCCATCTTGATTTTTTCCAGTGCTGCCTTCAGTTTCTCCAATTTCATGTCATCTTCACCACCACTGGTTTCTCTTCTTTACTAGTGGTTATCATTTCTGATGCTTGAGGAGAAAATCTTGCTCCACAAACATCACACTTATAAGGTTTCTCTGCTGTGTGTGTCCTTTTGTGACTCTTTAAAGAACCATTCTCAGAAAATTCTGCTCCACAAACATCACACATAAGGAATCTCTCCTGTTTGTGTTCTTTTGAGTGTCTTCATATAATTATTTAGAGAAAATTCTGCTCCACAAACATCACACTTGTAAGGTTTCTCTCCTGTGTGTGTCCTTTTATGACTCTTTAAAGAACCACTAAGAGAAAATTCTGCTCCACAAACATCACATTTATAAGGTTTCTCTCCTGTGTGTGTCCTTTTATGACTCTTTAAAGAACCACTAAGAGAAAATTCTGCTCCACAAACATCACATTTATAAGGTTTCTCTCCTGTGTGTGTCCTTTCATAATCTTCAAAGAACCACTAAGAGAAAATTGTGCTCCACAAACATCACATTTAAAAGGATTATCTCATGTGTGTGTCCTTTTGTGACTCTTTAAAGCAACATTCTGAGAAAATTCTGCTCCACAAACATCACACATAAGTTTTCTCTCCTGTGTGTGTCATTTTATGACTCTTGAAAGCACCACTATGAGATAATTCTACTCCACAAACATAACACTTATAAGGTTTCTCTCCTGTATGTGTCCTTTTGTCTTTTTAAAACCCCATTCTGATAAAATTCTGCTCCACAGACTTCACACTTATAAGGTTTCTCTCCTGTGTGTGTCTTTTTGTGTATCTTCAAATAATTATTTAGAGACACTTTTTCTCCACAAACATCACACATAAGTTTTCTCTACTGTGTGTGTCCTTTTGTGACTCTTTAAAGCACGGCTACGAGAAAATTCTGCTCCACAAACAACACACTTATAAGGTTTCTCTCCTGTATGTGTCCTTTTGTGTGTCTTTAAAGAACCACTACAAGAAAATTCTGCTCCACAAACATCACACTTATAAGGTTTCTCTCCTGTGTGTGTCCTTTTGTGTATCTTTAAATTACCGTTCTCAGAAAAATCTGCTCCACAAACATCACACTTATAAGGTTTCTCTCCTGTGTGTGTCCTTTTGTGTCTCTTCAAATGATTTTCAGAAAATTCTGCTCCACAAACATCACACTTATAAGGTTTCTCTCCTGTATGTGTCCTTTTGTGACTCTTTAAAGAATCACTACGAGAAAATTCTGCTCCACAAACATCACACTTATAAGGTTTCTCTCCTGTGTGTGTCATTGTGTGACTCTTTAAATTATTACTTTGAGAAAATTCTGCTCCACAAACATCACACTTATAAGGTTTCTCTCCTGTGTGTGTCCTTTTGTGACTCTTTAAAGGACCACTCTTAGAAAAATCGGCTCCACAAACATTGCACTTATAAGGTTTCTCTCCTGTGTGTGTTTTTTTGTGACTCCTTAAAGCACAATTCTCAGAAAAAACGGCTCCACAAACATCACACTTAAAAGGTTTTTCTCTTGTGTGTGTCCTTTTGTGTATCTTTAAATTACCATTTTGAGAAAATTCTGCTCCACAACTATCACACTTATAAGGTTTCTCTCCAGTGTGTGTCATTGTGTGACTCTTTAAATGATTGCTTTGAGGAAATTC
Organism: Oreohelix idahoensis; assembly: GCA_024509875.1. Taxonomy (NCBI): domain Eukaryota; kingdom Metazoa; phylum Mollusca; class Gastropoda; order Stylommatophora; family Oreohelicidae; genus Oreohelix; species Oreohelix idahoensis. The sequence continues at coordinate 28,630 of JAMPIV010017593.1, forward strand.
TGCTCCACAAACATCACACTTATAAGGTTTCTCTCCTGTGTGTGTTCTTTTGTGTCTCTTTAAAGCCCCATTATAAGAAAATTCTGCTCCACAAACATCACACTTATAAGGTTTCTCTCCAGTGTGTATCATTGTGTGACTCTTTAAATGATTGCTTTGAGAAAATTCTGCTCCACAAACATAACACTTATAAGGTGTCTCTCCTGTGTGTGTCCTTTTATGACTCTTTAAAGAACCATTCTCAGTAAAATCTGCTCCACAAACATCACACTTATAAGGTTTCTCTCCAGTGTGTGTCCTTTTGTGATTCATTAAATCACTACTACGAGAAAATCCTGCTCCACAAACATCACACTTATAAGGTTTCTCTCCTGTGTGTGTCATTTTGTGACTCTTTAAAGTACCACTATGAGAAAATTCTGCTCCACAAACATCACACTTATAAGGTTTCTCTCCTGTGTGTGTCCTTTTATGACTCTTCAAAGCCCCATTCTGAGAAAATGTTGCTTCACAAACATTACATTTATAAGGTTTCTCTCCTGTGTGTGTTCTTTTATGACTCTTTAAAGAACCACTAAGAGAAAATTCTGCTCCACAAACATCACACTTATAAGGTTTCTCTCCTGTGTGTGTCATTTTGTGACTCTTTAAATCACCACTACGAGAAAATCCTGCTCCACAAAAATCACACTTATAAGGTTTCTCTCCTGTGTGTATCCTTTTATGACTCTTCAAAGCCCCATTCTGAGAAAATGCTGCTCCACAAAAATCACACTTATAAGGTTTCTCTCCTGTGTGTGTCCTTTTATGACTCTTTAAAGAACCACTAAGAGAAAAATCTGCTCCACAAACATCACACTTATAAGGTTTCTCTCCTGTGTGTGTCCTTTTATGACTCTTTAAAGAACCACTATGAGAAAATTCTGCTCCACAAACATCACACTTATAAGGTTTTCCTTCTGTATGTTGACTTTTGTGCCATTTTGAATAAAGTTGTTGTCCTGTAAGTTCATCACACATGTAAGATTCTCCTTCTGTATTTGTCACCTTGTGATCACTTTGACAAAATTCTTCTCCACTGACATCATCTTTGTATTGTGTCTCACTATTATGCTGCATTATGGGTTTCTTTGAATAATCAGTCCTAGAAAACCTACTAAGACCATCACACTTGTTAGGCAGTTCTTCTTTATGCTGCATTACATGTGCCTTTAGATAACCAAAATGAGCAGCCCTCATACCAATAAGATCATATTTAGAATGCTTCTGTGCTTTTTGTATTCTTTCTTGTTGACATAGACTGGATTTTGTAGCTAATTCTACATTACCAACATTACTTATATAACACTTTTCTCTCATATGTGAAAGTTCATGTTCATTATGGTCACCTGTCTTGCTAACATGTACTCCACAAACATGACAGCTGAAAAGTTTCTCTTTTGTACCTATTATTATTTCATCTGATTGTACACTGCCACACAATTTAAAACCTCCACTTTCACTGTTGATAGTACAATCATCATAGACTATTGTTGATTTCCTGCTGCAGTTTTCATTTTGTAAGACTGCAGTATAAATCTCTGGAGTCAGATTCATGTCTACAGTCATTATCACAGAGTCTGTGACATTCGGTGATTGAACCTCTTTTAATCTTGATTCAATGTTATTGTCTGTATTTAGTGTTGCAGCTGCCGTACTTATATCAGCTTTCATTTCACTCACAATTCTTTCTGTGAATTCTGGCAACACTTGAATGAATGCAGAATTTTCCACTGGTTCACTCTTCATGAAACTGTTCATAATTTTCAAATCTGGAATGTCATAACAAGAGTATAGGCAGGATCGCTGGCTACAGGAATGGTCACCTGAAATTTATTGAATAAAACATAATAGTAAAAATTTCAGATAATTATGGCATGTATAACACATTGTAATTCTGTATGTTTTGTAGCGTCATATTAGGTATGATTTAAAAGTTATGCAACTATAAGATTATTTAATAAGTATTTGTTTCTGTCTGATATGTTAATAGTTCATGGTGTATTGCATACTATGAAATTAATAGTATACATTTATTAATTTTAAATGGTGTTGCAAAATTATTTTTTTTTAATGTGGTCGCTAATCGCATATATTCATTAATATTTTTATTGTTTGATTACTTCCCATGGATATAAGAAATGAGTAATAACAATTTATTTCTGAATTACTTCCCTCTAAACAGTCCTGAAATGATTACAAATATTGTATTGTTAATAATTATTTTTTTTTGGTCATGACTATAACTTTTTTGCAAGAAAAGAACCTCATGACATTACCTGATAGATCTGTGGAGTAACAGTACTGTGTCAGTAAAATTCAAACTTTGTTTTTGATAAAATGAGTTTTGCTCAATTTCAGTGATGCCTGCAATTGTATACCTAGACACTATATAACTGCAACTATTTCTAAAGCTTTTAAGATTTCCACTAATTCTGCTGTAAGGATGGGTGTATTAACTGTTACTTTATATCTTTTGTAAATTTTAAATTTTTGTGTTGCTATTTCCATTTCAAAATGTCCATCTTAATCATATGCAATGTTGGGTCCTCAACAAGTTTCACCACAGGGGGAATACCTGAAAGTGTGTGGATGATTTAAGGAGTCAATGAGGATGTAATCTGCCTCACAGACAGAGGTTCACATCCACATTTGTACATATATTATAGAAATTGTGCATAACTGGTGGTCATATAAGAATGACACCAGGTATGCCTCCATGCAGGTGGGTGTTCAGATAAAAGGGCATGAACCTGTAATTTTATGTGCAACATTCTTCAAATATGAATTATTGAAAAATGAGTTGAGAAATAATTACTTGTGGCTACTTTCTACTACTTATACTAATAGTTATACATGAGCATTAATTACAACTGAGAAATATAGCTAGTAGTAATGTTAAAACCGTTGTTTGGTAAAGAAGATTTGGTAATATAATTTGTTAAAACATGATAATGACATTTATTTTTGGTGATCATATAACGTACAAAATAATGACAATTCTATTGTATACAATGGTATATACGAGTGAAAAGGCCCTTGAGTACAAGAGTGAGATCCATCTTTGTTTCATAGGTCTGGAAAAGGCATTTGACAGGGTCCCCTGGAGCAAACTTTGGGACTGTTTGGCAAGGAAGAACATTCCAGCACCTCTGATTCATGCTATACAGAGCTTCTACAAGTCTTGCAGAAATTATGTGAGGACAGCAAACTATAAGTCAGAAGAGTTCAGGACCACCACTGGTGTAAGACAAGGCGATATCCTGTCACCTTATCTTTTCATACTCCTCATGGACGATGTCATCAAGGCATATAAGGAGAGAACAAGAAAGTATTCAGTGGGGTACTGGAAGATGAGACAGGTCTGTATTTCAGAGCTAGCATTTGCTGATGATGTTGTCCTGATTGCTAAATCAGAGACACATCTCCAATCCAACCTGCAAGTCTGGAAGGAAGAGCTGGAGAAGAGAGGGATGGTCATAAGCAGCTCTAAAACAAAATCCATGGTGATATCACGAGAAGAAAGAAAACATCAGATTAAGTTGGGAGAACAGGTCCTGGAGCAGGTCGACCACTTTAAATATCTCGGAGCTATTATAGACTGAAAGGGGGGCATCAAAGAAGAGTTGGCCACTCGAAAAGCAGCGGCTGGGAGACTTTATCAGGCCATAAATCGAGGATTCCTCAGCAAGAAAGAGGTTGGTAAGAAAATGAAGATGGCTGTATACCGCTCCACCTATGTCCCAGTCTTGACATATGGATGCGAGTCATGGGCAATGACTACAACCCACAAAAGCCAGATTCAAACCTCAGAAATGAGGTATTTGAGGAAGGTGGTTGAAGTAACAAGAAGAGACATGGTCCGCAACCAGACGATACGTCAAGGCCTAAAATCCCACCGCTGCAGACCCAAATAGAACAGTCCCAACTAAGATGGTTTGGCCATGTCTGCAGAATGGGAGAAGATCGGCTACCACGACAAGCATGGGAAACAAAGAGCCAGGGATCCAGACCTCCAGGATGACCCAGAGTCCGCTGGGAGGACAACATTAGACAATCTTTGAAGGACCGAGGACTAGAATGGAACCAGGCCAGGAAGAACACAGTAGATAGGATGGTCTGGCGCTATCTCTTCCAAACCTCTACACCTCACGGTAGAAGAGGAACGACTAAGTAAGTAAGTATATACATGAACACACTACATGTAATGTTATTATCAGCCCTAGTCCTGACATTTCAGTCACATACTCTACCATTTATGCACTGCTGTTATCTAAAGGGGATATGCTCATTAAAGGTGGGGAAATTCAAAACAAACAAGTTTCTATTTACAATTTCAGATGCACAATTAAGTTTCAAATACCACCTGCCCATCTTTCAATCATGGAAATTGTTGAATGTGTAAATGCTACCTGGGTATGATTATTTCAATGTCATCCTGAGTTCTGACCCAATTTGTTCAGTGTTATTTAATACATCCTGTTTGGGAAATATTAACAGATTCTGTATTCTGTACCTACTTTTGTTTTCTTCTTCGCTCAACAATGATAGCATTATTTTTTTATTCAAGCGTTGAAATTAATAATTTTTTAACCTGATTAAACCATGTTGCTTATAATCATTATGAAATTGATTGTGACTTACTGCTTGTAATACACAAAAGTTTAATACTGGTGTTCAGTATCATTTTTTTCCAAACAGGTGCATGACCTACATGCAAAAAACAACAGACAGAGTACAGGATCTTTTAGTCGAATCTCATCAGCAACCAAGAACTACTTATTCAGAGTAGCCAGGAGGACATGCACACCATCATAGCTGGAAGATGCTGGAGTTGGTTGGCCACGTCCTCAGAAGGGACCCTGATACCATTACAAGAACAGCTATGCTATGGATCACTGAATGAAAGCAAAAGAGAGGCCAACCAAAAACAACTCAGAGGAGAACTGCAGAAGCCAAGATGCAAAGAATGAACCAGAGTTGGGGCAATGTATGAAGGATGGCCACCAACCAAACAAAGTGGAATCAATATGTTGCTGCCCTACAAGACGCCACCAGGTGTGATGGCCACTGACTGCTTTGACCGTCTGTGGCTATTGATTAAAGAAGAAGAAGAGTAAAGGAGAGTGAGCAGGAGAGACTAAAAATACTCATACCTGATGACTAAACAATATTCTATCTACCTATTCAAGACAATCTCAATCATGATCTACTGTCACATAAACAAAAAAAATAAAAAAACACTTTATAAACATGAACATCTGGTAACTAAACAATGTTTTCTCTCATGAAGTATGACAAAGCCTTTCTGTTCTTGTTATGCCAAGCTCATAAAATTGACTTCCCTAATTTAACGAGGCATGCTCCACAGATCAAATTAAGGGGAGATAATTTTTAGTTACTCCTTAACAAGTTTTCAGAAAATAAATAAATAAATCACCTCTATCACAAATTAAAGGATAATATGACGCTGTTTAACTATTATAAAACAATGAAAATCTACACATGGATGGTACTTTGCGTGAAATCATTTTGTACAAAATTCTTTTTGATACCCCTACAATTCCACTGAACAATTTTACATCCTTTCTTACCCATTGTTTATATTAACTAGTATCCCTTTTGTTTTGTGTTAGAACTATTAGTTTGCTCTTAGTTTGTATTGGCCCTATCAGTTGCTTGAGGCATAAGGCCTACTCTTCTTGGTGATTCTTTTATGTAATTAAAGACATTTTTTCAATACTTGGGTTTGTGACGATTCTTCTGTTCTTTCCTCTATCAAAACTCTCTCTATGTGCTTGATGGTTTTTGTTACCCATTCTTTCCATTTAGCTTCTTGCTTTTGTTTGCCACTTTCCTTTTCTAATGCTTCTCTGTCTATGTTAATCTCCTGTCTCTGATTTTCTATCCTTTTTAGTGTAATTTCATTATCATCTTTCAGTTCAGATAGTTTAACTAACATCATTTCATTTTCTTCTTTCAGTGCTGACAATTTAACTACATCCTGGGCAATTTGGTGTTGTACGGCTTTCATTTCTTGAAGCATTGCCTCTGCACTTTTCAGTGCATTCGTACCTTCCGAGGATGTAGTTGAATCATCCAACTGCTTTTTTGGTACTGTTTTGTTACTTTCTACCTGGTTCTTACTTTCTTCTGCCAACTGTGATTTAACCATTTTAACTTCCTCTTGCACACTCTTAATTTCTGTTAATACTTTTGTGCTTGTATACATATTGTTTTCCTTTATATCTTTAATGACTGTTTTGAAAGGGGTTCTGGTTGTTATAGATTCCTTCAGTGCTTTTTTGGTCTGCTGATAAACTAGGCAGCCCTGGAACCTGGCGCTGTGGTTCCCTTTGCAATTAATGCATTTTATGTTTTCATTACCCTTTACTGGTGGGTTTCATCTATTTATGTATTTATACTGGCATTGCTGTTGTCTGGTTCATCGGGTCTACCAATGTGACCGACGTAATGTTTGATTATGTGAATGTTTGTGGGCCGTTTCCTTGGCTTACATAGATGACTTGGTAAATGACAACAGGGGCCTGGTGACTATGTAGGATGAGTACATCGAAGGGAAAGTAGATGCTGGACTCATAGGGTTTATGGTGACGATACAGTTTATTGACGAGGAAACGTAGACGATCATATAGTTTCATGGCAGACATCATACATCCTTAATAATCATCAACATGGCCGTTGATTGACAGCACTGGATGTTACGAGTTAATTGTATATTTAGATATTTGCGTACCACCATGCACCATGTTTGAACGAGCATGGCCCTCCTCCAATAAATTAGTTATAGAAGAAAACATTGTTACAAAATGATCTAGAAGGAGATAGATCCATGGGGTGGCAAACATCTTGAAGTAACACAATAAAAACAGCACACGAGCCTACAATATATACACCAGCATTCAGCCTCAACTGAGATGCTCCATTGCTTAAAAAAGAAGCTTATTTACATGTGTACCTTCATTTCTCCATATATCTGACTGTTTTACTTTATGCTCTCCTAATCTCTTCCTGCTAATGCCTGCAACTGTCTGGGAATTAATGTCTGAATCTTTAGAGAAGCCATTCCAATAACACTCCTGGATGACATGCAAACAAAATCATAGGTTATGTAAAGGGTTTCTACAATCACTGCCAATTAACACTAACAACAAACTGAAGTGTTTGAAGTATGTTTGTATACACAACAAAGACTTCAGTAAAAACCTGGAAATAAATTCTCAGTGTAAACAAAGTAGATGTATAAATGTGCCTGAAGTTAATGATTCTGAGTCTTGCTACCTGATCTGCATATGATTTTGCTATTCAAAATTTGATTGTTCTTCCATGAGTTTGTTTATTTAAAGCTTTTTTTACATGGTCTAGCATCACTGAGGTCAGATATTTGTTTAGCCGTTGCAAAGTTTGTCTTCACTTCTTCTTCTTTGATCCTTAGCCGCCGACCGTCAAAGCAGTCAGTGACCATCACGCCTAGTGGCGTCTTGTAGGGCAACAACAAATTGATTCCACTTTGCTCGGTCGGTGGCCATCCTTCGCACAGTGCCCCAACTCTGGTTCATTCTTTGCATCTCAGCCTCCACAGTCCTCCGCCAGGTTGTTTTTGGTCGGCCTCTCTTTCATTTTCCTTCAGGGGTCCAAAGCATATGACAGCGCCATCTTGAGGTCTGTCGTTCTCGGCGATGGCCCCATCTGGGCAGTCATGTTGTCTATGTGGTTTAGTGCCTTTTGATCACGTTATCTTCAAGCAGATTTATTACAAGGCCATAATATATGCCTACATATTAGTTGTGTTTTTGCTCTAGGAATAGTTGTGTAAATTTGTGTTTTCATGCATTCTGGAGCAATAATCGCGTGTGTTATCTGTGTGGCGCAGATTAATGCGCGTAAGCGCGCAGTAAATTGAGTGGTTAGGCCACGGCTTATAAAAAGGGGTAGCAAGCGGCGAAACCGGTCTATGTTTGAGACAGCCGCCCAGTGAGAACAGACGAAGAAGACACACAGAGCCAAGCTGTAAATGCCTTGAGCACGTGAGTTAATTTAAATTAGCATTAGTTTTCTAGGATTCTGAAATTATATCGATGTGGCTATTTTAATGTTTAATGGAATAAATAGATAGATAGATAGATGTGAAAGTTTAAGAGCGATTATTTCATTCTTCAGAAAGGCAGACATAGTGTGAGGCTATTAAGATTAGCGATCGCAAGATAGCAACCTCGTGGTGATAAAAGGCGGCGATAACGAGTCTGAGCAAACACGCTCCGCGTGTTAAACCTATAATATGTTATGCCGAGCGACACGCGGTGTATTTAGTTCCAGTTTTTGGTTAAAGCCAAGAATATTATTCTTTAATGTAAGAGTAATTTTATTTTATCCTTTAATGTAAAAGTAATTAAGTGTATTTCACGATTATTGATTATTCTACTGTTTATCTTTAGTGGTTACTTAGAAGGGAGAATAGTCATTTAGATTTCTGGTGCGTAAGGCAAGTTGAGACAGGTGTTTCTCTGTTTGCTCCTGGTGGAGCATGGAAACACCAATCGTCACTTACGACATGTTCAGAGTGCGGGAACGAGTATTGATGTGGGTCGGTTGAGAGGTAGTAGTTAATTCTCATTATTGAGATTATTTGTTGTACATGTATTGAAGAATATTATTTTATGTCCAGTTGATTATTATTGTTATGTGAACATGGTTTGTGAGAGCACGTGGGCGTACTTAGAGTTGTATATTTCTCTCCTCCGCTCCTGAGGGAGCATGGGGCCACCGGTGTGGTTTGTCTCAGCATGAAGCATTCAGATGCTCTTGCAGTAGTGGTTTCAGTAGCAACCTATGTTACCCGGTGCGATTGCCAGCCTCATGCACAACACCATACTAGCCGCATTGGACGACACGCATGAGTGTGTGAGATAGTTGATGATATCAGGTGGGCGCATGTTTTCTTTATGGTAAGTGTTATTATCCATGCTGTTAATGTTCACTTAGACATTGTTTTATTTATTGTTTTTCAGACAGTCTATGAACACTGACTGGGTGTTCGTTTGATTGTTCGTTTGATTGTTTGTTGGATTGTTCGTTTGGTGTTCGGTTGTGTTCGGTAGAATTAAATGTTGATCTGCATAAGGCTTTGGATTGCTTGAATTGTTAAGTCTGCTGCTGAGAGGGTTGCAAGCAACCAATAATTGCAACCCCTGTCAAACGATCCTTTATAAATTTTCTTAGTGCACGGGTCTGGGGTGTGAGGTAACACCTAGCGCCCCTGTCACATTGCCTTATTCATTCTGATGTTGATGTCTTTGCCTGCCCCGCCATCTGGTGTTACTATGCTTCCTAGGTATGTGAAGGTATCTGTCTGTACCAATTGCTGATTCCTTACTGATATGGGCTCAGGGTTCTTTAAATTGATGTTCAAGCCCACCTGCTGGCTAAACTTATTGAGTCTATCCATTTTTTCCTGGATGTGTTGATGTAAATGTGCTAGTAGTGCAATGTCATCTGCATATTCCAGATCTTCCAATGTAGAAAATGTTGTCCATCTTATTCCTATTGGACTGCACTCTGTTGTCTGGCGCATCACCCAGTCTATGACTGTTAAAAATAGAGTGGTTGATAAGGGGCATCCCTGTCGTACTCCTGTCTTCACTTCGAAGGTTAGGTTGCTCTGCCCAACACTACACGTAAAGTTGGCATAGAGGCTTTTTATGATTGACACTATGCAGCTTGGAATTCCATAAGCCCTCAGTATTTTCCATAAACTTCCCTATGTATGCTGTCAAAAGCCTTTTCAAAATCAACAAAATTAATGTAAAGCTGTCTTTGCCATTTTGAGCACTGCTCTATAATGTTCCTGAGAGTGAATATATGATCTACACATCTCCTGTTCTTTCTAAATCCTGCTTGTTCTTTCCTCAGTTTGTGGTCTACTGCCTTTGAAATTCTCTGTATAATTATCCTGCCTAGTATTTTGCTTGCAACTGAGAGAAGAGTGATTCCTCTCCAATTATTGCAGTCTGCAAGATCTCCCTTTTTGGGCAATTTGACTATTATTCCTTTGTTCCACTCTGATGGTGTTGTCCCCGTTTTCCAGACTTGTGCAAATAATGGTTCTAATAGTTCTGCTGCTAGCTCAGGGTCTGTCTTAAATAGCTCTGCATTTAAGTTATCATGGCCCGGAGCTTTGCCGTTCTTTAACCCTTTGATTGCTGTGATGATTTCTTCTTTTCGTGGAATGTCTGTATTCACATCTAGATCGTTTTCAGCCTCAGGAACATTCAATTGTGTCTCTGGTGGTTCCTTGTTCAGAGTTTTTCTGAAGTGCTCTGCCCATCTTGTTTCCTGTCCCTCTGCTGTCGTGATGAGATTACCTTGCTTATCTCTTACTAATGTAATATTGTTTGCACCTCGTTTTCCGCTGATGAATTTAGTTATTTTGTATACTGTGCTTTGTTCATTTCTCAGTGCTGCCTCCTCTGCCTGTCTTGCAAGATCATCTAGGAAATTCCTTTTGTTGGCTTGGGTTTGGCATTTAACTTCCTTGTCCAGCTGACTATACTGTTCGCTATATAGTTGCTTTAACCTGGGGGACTTTGCTTCTGTGTTCTTTCTCTTCATTTCCTTTCTCATCGTCATGGTGTTTAATGTTTCTGGCGTTATCCAGTCTTGCTTCTTCTTTTATGGAATCCCAAGCATGATTTGCTGCTTTCTTTGTATATTGTTGAAATGGTGTTGAAATTCTGGTCTATATCATCAGTCAATGTCTTTTCCTGACTTTTGGCAAATTGATATTGTTTCTTTATGTCGGCCACAAAAGCTTTTCTGGTAAGGGAGTCCTTTAATTTGCTGATGTCAAACCTTTTCTGTGTAGTTACAGTTGGTGCAGCCCTTCTTAGTTTCACTTTCAGTTTTGCTACTACTAAATGGTGATCACTTCCCACATATGCACCTCTTCTTACCTTCACATCTTGTAATGCATGTCTCCATCTACCGTTAACCATGATGTGGTCTATCTGGTTTCTGTCCCGACCATTTGGTGATTCCCATGTTAATTTGTGAATTTCTTTATGTGGGAAGAGTGTTCTTCCAATGACCAGGTTGTTAATGCTACAGAAACTTATTAGTTTATCCCCATTTTCATTTGCTGTTCCGCTGCCACATTTCCCCATTGTTCTTTTGTTATATGTATTGTGTGTACCAACTTTCGCATTGAGGTCTCCCATTACTATAACAAGATCATATCTAGGTGTGTCTTCCATTTCTTTCTGCAGTTGTTGATAGAATTCATCCTTGACCTCCTCATCGCTATCATTTGTTGGTGCGTAGCATTGTATTATTGTAGTGTTGGTGAATCTCCCTCTCAATCTTAATCTTATCAGTCTGTTGTTGATGGGTTTCCATTCCAGTAATGTCCTTTCTATTCCTTTCTGTAGAATAATGGCTATGCCTTCATTGTGCTGTCCATCCTCTCTTCCAGAGTAAAGTACTGTTTCTCCTGTTGCTGTTTTAACTTTTCCTGCCCCTGTCCATCTGCTCTCGCTTATCCCTAGAATGTGTAACCTATAATTTCTCATTTCTGCCGTGACCTGTCTTAGTTTACCTGTCTCGTACATTGTCCTGACATTCGAAAAACCTATTCTTGTATCCTCTTTTGCGGTCAGGACATCTGTTTTCATGTCAGTGGCTTCCTTTCGGCTTTCACCACTGACAGTCATACGAGCCACAGACTCCGAATGTCCATCCCGCAGCAAAGTTTGTTCATTTATTGCTGTTTCCGTAACTTCATTGTTTTTTTTTACACAGACATGGGTGTCAGCCCTAAGCTAAAACCCCCAAACTGGAGGACCAGGATACCAGCTTTTGTCTGACCCCTACCCACACAGACCAGTCCAGCTTGGTTGAACCTATCAGGAGTAAAACTCCCACTGGCATAGCTCTGGGGATTGTCAGGGTATGCAAGCTGCGCTACCGCTACAAGGTATAGGTACCATTGATGGCAGTTTGTCTTCACAGTTGATGTAAATAATCACGTTGAATTTCTTAAGTAATTTAAATGTAACAAGCTGGCAAGGAATAGAAACAAAGAAAAACAACACTGTAAAAATGGTGCTATGTTTAGGACGTAGTTTAACACAAGTTGATTCTTGTTCTTGAGTGAACATTCTATATTGGCATTAGTTTTGCTGCGAGTTATCCTAAATATGTGTTATTCCTTTTCAATGGAAATGTTTGCACACATTTTTGTTTCAAGAAAAGGGGGGATGTAATATAATACATTAAAATATGAAACTACACATGTACGATCATTAGGAAATAAAGGTGAATCAAACAGATCAAGCGTTACTTTGTGCATTGTGAAACTTATGTGTGCATGTGAAGAAGACGTAGTAAAGCTTGTATACATACATAATAACATTACAGTAACAAGCTGGCAAGGAATAGAGACAAAGAAAAACAACAGTGGAAAAATGGTGCTATGTTTAGGACATAAGAGAGGTAGAGGAAAAAAAATGGAGACATGACATGAAATGGATGCGAAGACAAGGAAAAATAACTGAACAGATGGCATAGGACAAGAAGGCTTGATCTGAATTTGTTGAAAGCCTCTCACTCATTTCCATTTCTAATTCAATTATAGCTAAATATAGCTTGACATTTTTGAGGCCCTGTTTAATTTCTTCAGTAAGAGTGAAACATTTTTTTTCTAGTACTAGCACATGGCCACGACTACAGTCTGCTCATGGCCCAGTTTCCACAGATAACAACCATTTTTTAAAATTTCCTGTATACCAGTATGCAGCTGATTTCTTCTTCTTCTTGCGAGTGCATCTTTGATATTTACACCGTCAGACGAGTTCTCATGGTGAACCAAAAACTCCGCCAATGCCGGTCCCAAGCCCGGATGAAAAAGGAGGAGGGCGGCCTGCATGGAGGCCGTAAGGAGGCAGCCCCTCCACCATGCAAAGGCACAACAGGCCAATCACCTGTTTGCTTTAAATCATGATTACGCGAACTACAAGAGAGAAAGCCGGACTGATTCTAAAGGCGACGAACTGGAACGGACTACGGACTACGACTTATGGAACTTGGAACACAAGAAGTATAAATGGGAAAAAGAGGAGCTGGTGGAAGAGATGAGGAAAGCAAAACTAGAAATCCTGGCTATAACGGAAACGAAGAAAAAAGGACAAGGAGTCATGGATCTCGATGGCAACACGTTGCTCTACAGTGGTGTACCCATATCTGAAGGAGCTAAAGGGGGCGTGGGTTGCATTGTGGCCCAAAATCAAAAGATAGTATCAAGGGATGGAACTTTGTCTCGGAGCGCATTATGGTTGTAAAACTAAAAGAAGGAGAAACCATAGTCAACCTGGTCATAGTGTATGGGCCAAATGAGGATGAGAGAGCAGAGGTCAAGGAGGAATTCTTTGAGCTGCTTCAAAGGACAGTGGATGACTGCCTAGATGAAGTTATTATGCTCGGAGATTTTAATGCCAGAGTTGGAAATGACCATGCTAGATGGGGTGGAGTTATCGGAAGATATGGAGAAGATACTCTCAATGACAATGGAAAGCGACTCCTTAGATTCTGCAGTGAGCAGAATCTGATCATTACAAACACAAAGTTCCCCCATAAGCGCATACATGCATACACTAGATGTGAACCAACCAAGAATGAGAAGTCAGTGATCGACTATGCCATTGTTCGGAGAAGCTCATTCGGATATGTCCGAGATGCAAGAGTCTGGAGGGGGCCAGAGATTGGAAGTGATCACTACCTGCTAACAATCAAACGAACAACTGAAAGAGTTGCTCAGCCTAGGAACTGCCCAACATCACGCAAGAAACCAAGTAAACGAGCAGCAGAAATGAGCATTAGGACCTACAAGCTGAGAGAGCCAGAAATTAAGACCAGATATCAGGGGCTTATTGCTACAGCAGTGAGCAACACAGAAGAACGACCTGATGACTTGGAAACCCTCTGGAGTAAATTCAAGGATGTCATAGAGACAGCTGCTGCAGAGGCATGCGGTGAGGTCCGACTTGGGAGCCGGAGAGAGAGGACGCCTTGGTGGACAGAGGAAGTCAGGGAGAGGGTAAGAGAGAAGAGAATGGCGTGGAGGCAGTGCTTGGGAGCTGAGGGCACAGCGGGACGGGTGGAGAGATATGGAGAATGTGTGACACTCGGAGCAGGGGCGGAGAATAGGGTGCTGGCGGCGGGACAGGGGTCCTGGGAGGGGTTCGGAGAGGGGCTAGAGAGGGGTGCACGGGAAGACCAGAGGTTGTTCTGTGGGACCCTGGGGAACATGGGGGGAGAAAAGCAGTGCCCTCTCGGGTTTGTGGAGGACAGGCGGGGCAGGTTGCTTGCTGCCCCGGGGGAAGTGGTGGAGGGATGGAGGGAGTATTTCTCGGGGCTCCTGGATGGTGAGCATGGTGGGGCATCGGAGGTGATGGCCACTGACGCGGAGGGGGAGGCCGGTGATGGTGGGGATGACATGGAGATGGAGGAGCTGGGGGCAGCGCTGGAGAGGGTCGGGATGGGCGGGGCGGCAAAGCGTGTTGGTGTGACACCAGGGGTGGTTGGGAGCGTCGGGCGACCTGTTGCTCTTGGGGGTCCTACGGGCGGCGTGGTGCAACGGGACCGTGCCGGGGGATTGGGAGATTGCCATCGTGGCACCGATTTTCAAAGGGGGTGACAGTCGACGGTGTGGAGGCCGTGGAGGCGTGTCCCTTCTCGGTGTCCCTGGTGGGGTCTACTCTGGAGTCCTGGGGCGGAGACTCCGGCGCCTGGCTGGGCCACGGTTGGATGGGATCCGGTGCGGATTCCGAGCGGGCCGGGGTGCTCGAGATCTGGTCTTCGCACTCGGACGGCTGAGTGAAGGGGCCCTTGAGTGTAGGAGTGAGGTCCGTCTTTGTTTCATGGATCTGGAGGGGGCGTTTGGCAGGGTCCCCTGGGGCAGACTTTGGGACTGTTTGGCAGGGGGGGATATTCCAGCACCTCTGATTCATGCTGTGCAGGGCTTCTGCAGGTCTTGCGGAGATTGTGTAAGGATGGCGGGCCGTGGGTCAGAGGGGTTCAGGACCGCCGCTGGTGTGGGACAGGGTGATGTCCTATCGCCTTGCCTCTTCATGCTCCTTGTGGACGATGTCGTCAGGGCATGTGGGGAGAGAACGGGAGGGTGTTCGGTGGGGTGCTGGAGGATGGGACGGGTCTATATTTCGGAGCTGGCGTTTGCTGGTGGTGTTGCCCTGGTTGCTAGGTCAGAGGCGCATCTCCGGTCCGGCCTGCGGGTCTGGGGGGGGGGCTGGAGAGGAGAGGGATGGTCGTGGGCAGCTCTGGAGCAAGGTCCATGGTGGTATCACGAGAGGAGAGAGGGCGTCAGATTGGGTTGGGAGGGCGGGTCCTGGGGCGGGTCGGCCGCTTTAGATATCTCGGAGCTGTTGTGGACCGAGGGGGAGGCATCAGGGGGGGGGTTGGCCGCTCGAGGGGCGGCGGCTGGGAGACTCTTTCAGGCCATGGGTCGTGGATTCCTCAGCGGGGGGGAGGGGGGGGGTTGGTGGGAGGGCGAGGGTGGCTGTGTGCCGCTCCGCCTGTGTCCCAGTCTTGGCGTGTGGATGCGAGTCGTGGGCGGTGACTGCAGCCCACGGGGGCCGGATCCGGGCCTCGGGGATGAGGTGTCTGGGGGGTGGTTGGGGTGGCGGGAGGAGACGTGGTCCGCGGCCAGATGATCCGTCGGGGCCTGGGGTCCCATCCGCTGCGGACCCGGATGGAGCAGTCCCGGCTGGGGTGGTTTGGCCATGTCTGTAGGGTGGGAGAAGATCGGCTGCCACGACGGGCATGGGAGGCAGGGGGCCGGGAGTCCAGACCTCCGGGGCGGCCCGGGGTCCGCTGGGAGGACAACATTGGACAATCTTTGAAGGACCGGGGGCTGGGGTGGAGCCAGGCCAGGAGGAAGACAGCTGATAGAGTGGTCTGGTGCTCTCTCTTCCAAACCTCTACACCTCACGGTAGAAGGGGAACGACTAAGTAAGTAAGTAAGTGTGGAGTTCCTCTTTAGGAATACAAAATAAAAAAAAATACAGCTTTGAGTTTAGTGTTGAGTCATTGGGCCAGTATATCTTTCTTAACTGGTCATACAGAGGACAATCCTGTAGAACATGCTAAGCAGTTTGTTTGATTAATCCACATGTGCACAGTGGTGAAGCAGACAATCCTTGCTTGTACATGTGTTTATTCAGTTTGTTATGCCCTGTCCTGAGGCAAAAAACTGATCTGTCCCAGCCGGTCAAGATTGTGGTAGTCGTCGTTGGGTTGATTCTGTTCTCTTCTGAAAGCCTGGATAGCTCTCTTTTTCTCAAAGTATGTGATTTTGTTATCTTCTTGTTCACATTCTGCTCCCTTTATGGCAAGTTTATCTGCCTTTTCATTTCTGATTACACAACAATGGGATGGTACCCACTGAAGTATGGTTCACTTTTTTAAGCTACCTTGCTTATTTCCTTTCTCAGATGCGGGATTTTACCACCCTTGAGAACTTGCAGGACAGACAGTGCATCTGTGAGGATGACTACCTGGTGGCAGTCAAAGTTGGTGTTATAAATCATTTTTGCAGCTTGCTCTAGAGCTTGAACTCTAGAACTGTATAGTTGGAAATGAATTTACCAGTGGGAATATGCCTAGTCTCATAGTGGTTGTCAGGATATGAGATGAAGATATTGGGGTCTCCATTCTTAACAGCATTTGTTGCTGATCCATCCATGTAGGCAAGTATCCATGATTGTTCAGGATCGCTTTCTTGGATCATACTCAATGCTGCAGTTATTTTTTGCAGATCATTATACTCATATAAAAAAAATGTGATTGAAGTCAGATGTGTCGGCTGAAAGGTGCAAATATCGCAGCTTTGCTGTAAATGGACACAACACAACCAGCGTCCTTTTCAGGGCCAATAAAGAAGATATCCAATTGTGAGACCATTGATTGATGTATTCATTTGGAGGGTACTGCTGGCCTGTTCCAGTGGTACAGGGTATATGGTGGGCTTCAGTGGTTTTATCTTCATGGATAGGTCTTCTTTGATGCTGTCTTTTAAGTCTTTTTCCCCGATGGACAAAGCTGCTACATTTTAGACATCCCAATGTCAGATCATCTAGTCTTGCCTTCATTGGCTTCGTTGGCATACTGTTGTACTTTTCCATCTGGATCATGCTTTATGTGTCTCTTCTATAGGACAATGTCGGTAGTAGCTTTGTGCATCTCTGATATTGGCATAGTTTTCATGGCTCGGTAGCTGATTTGATTATAAGCATTGTTTATTAATGGGTTTTCACTGAACCAAATCTGCCTTGTGTTGTAAGCAGTGCATGATCATTGAAGAAATTGGGTTTCTCCGATAGATGTTTCCTTCAAATTATTGTTGCACAGGCTTTATAAAAGAAGTAAAAAGCATTGAGAAGGATGATGTCAGAGCTAGCCAAAGCTGGCCAAGTCGGTAGAAGGACAAGATGTCTATTTTATGCTTACTTTATTAATAACGTTCAAGACTGAAATCCCAAAGCAGGCTGGGCCTCTCATTTATCAGTAAGATAATTAGTCAAATTTCAGGCTGTTACAATGTAACTGCTGTTTATGAAACTGGGCACAATAATGGAAATATGTGCAGTACAAGTAACTAAGGTTATGAAAGAATATACTGGATATATCATATCAGAAGTAATGCCTGAAATGCTCTGAAAATATTTTCTGTTGGATTTATTATGTCAAATTAAACCTTGGATTGTCCTGGCTTGATTTATTCCCTCAATCTATGTTGTGTGAATCTGTATGTTAGCCCGTCTTAACAGAATTATAAAATATAAGCTGTCAGGGTTACACAACACCTTGCATATTGTTAGAAACCTTGTGTTTCCTGTTATCATTTGGTGTGTTCTTGCATACTACATGTTTACCACCTCTTTAACTACTTCCACTTTTTTTATTACTTGGTTGGTTGCATCATGTGGTAATGACAGACTAGCATCAAGAGCAAACATAGTGGGGACATTAGATATGGATAAGGGAGATATACTGAGAACATTAGCCACAATTAATGATTGCTTGTTAGAGAATGACACTGGAATAGATGAACTGTTGGCATTTGGCATCAAACATAAAGCTAGTATGAGAAAATGAATTCGTCATATTTACAGCCAGCAAGCTACAGGAACAATTAGCATTCACACTCTTCAACATATACTGATGGAATTGAAATGATAGAAGCTCTGGAGAGCTTTGGTATAGATACAATCACAGAAATATGCAACGATGTATACAATACAGGATATATACCATACGACATGAAGACATCAGTTTTTATAACATTGCCCAAAAAACCAAATGCAACAGAATGTTCAGACTTCAGAACAATCAGCCTGATGAGTCATGCAATTAAGATACTGCTCAAAATCATACAGGAAAGAATAAAAAGTAAAGTAGACAGCGAAATCCAGGAAGAACAGTTTGGTTTTAGACGGAACAGTGGAACAAGAGAGGCAATATTTTGCCTAAGAATATTAGCAGAAAAATATACAGAGGTCCAAAAAAGTATGTATATGTGCTTCATTGACTATAAGAAGGCTTTTGACAGAGTCCATCATGAGAAAATAATTGAATGCCTCGAAGACATAGGTATTGATGGAAAAGATATAAGAATACTCAGTAACCTTTATTGGGAGCAAACTGCCACAGTAAGAACTGGAAGGAATTATTCACCATACATAGACATAAAAAGAGGTGTCAGACAAGGTTGTGTGCTGTCCCCCTGCCTATTTAATTTATACACCGAAAAAATTTTCAAACAGATACAGGAAATACCAGGACTGAACATCAGTGGAAGATCAATAAACAACCTTAGATATGCAGATGATACCGTGCTGTTAGCTGAAAGCGAACAGGAGTTACAGGAACTAGTGAAGCAAGTGAACAGTATAAGTCATGAATATGGACTCGACATTAATATTGAGAAAACAAAAACTATGATAATTAGCAAAACAGATGATAAACCCACATTAAAGATAAGCGTAAATGGGGAAATCCTGGAACAAGTCAAGAGCTACGTATATCTCGGTCATATAATAACAGAAGATGGCAGATGTGAAACAGAAATCAAGAAGAGAATAGGAATGGCCAAAGCTACATTCAACAACATGAAACATATACTGACATCCAAACAGTTATCTCACAAATTAAAACTGAGAATCATAAAGTGTTATATATATTCTGCATTTCTGTATGGTGCAGAAACATGGACGATGAATAAGCAGTTGGAAGAAAGAATTGAGGCTCTTGAAATGTGGATATATAGAAGAATGGGGCGTATCTCATGGAAAGAGATGAAAACAAATAAGGAGGTCCTAGAAAATCTAGGTATGAAAAGAGAACTAATGAGGGAGGTCAAAGTTTGACAGCTAAAATACTTTGGCCACATAAAAAGGCATAACACCTTGCAGAAGACCATAACAGAAGGGAGAGTTGAAGGCAAACGTGCAAGGGGAAGACAGCGCTATAAGTGGGAAGACAACATCAAGAGATGGACAGGAAAGAGTCTATCAGAGTGCACCACCAAGACAAGAGACAGAAGACGTTGGAGATCCATTACAGCCAACCTTCGTTGTGGAGATGGCAACTGATGATGATGGAGACTAAGCACCTATGGGTTTGCCGAGAGTGCAATGATGTCAATTCTTTATAACAATAACAATGTTTTGTGGGAATTTCTTCTCCCTCAAAGATGGTCAGGTATTACTTGTAACTCTAGATGCTCCATAACAGATGAGGTAATTCCACTGAAAACCTTTTTAAACATAATTCTTCTCTTCTGTAGAAGCTGATTCAGTTCATAACTGTTCAAGAAGATTTTTTCCCCTTCCTGTCATTGATTTTTGTGTGGTAAGAATCTCTGTAAACATTTTACTGAAAAGAGTGGCAGTAGGAAGGGAAGTTGTAAGACACCTCATCCATGCCGGCTGTCAAGTCATAAAGATATTTTAGACATGCAACCCCCCCCCCCCCCCCCCCCCCCCCCGTTTTAATAGGAACCTGCTAACTTCTATTATTTGACCAGTAAAATTAGAAAACCAGCAACTTAAATCCTGCTATTCTCCTACAATTACAGTTGGGACATTTGTTTTAATATTCTTTGGTGCCTGATTAAAATAAAAAAAATTAGTTTCTTACATGTCAAAAATTTTATTGTTAAGTAAACACATATAATTAGGCCTAAGACTTCAGTGAACAAATTCCCAGTATAGATCAATATAAATTATGAAAATGCTCACGTAAAATTGTTTAAAATAATTTCTTTACATGTCCAGCACATTGCACAAAATTTCTTTTTTTTTCCTCAGGAATTTTACATTATACCATGACATCCTGGAAAGCTTCCAAATGTCAGTATTTTTATTCATCTTTTTTCTTGCGCTCCTAACAGAGCATACAGACACCATTACAGCTGGACCACTTGTTAGAAGCCTGCACCAAGCATTCACATACACTTGCAGCAGTGGAGTCTGTGACAATTTGTTTAACATAATGAGGTAGCCAGCCCCACCCACAACCCCACAAGTCACTTTGTACGACACGCTCTAGAGTGCAGTAGGCATATTCTTTCTTTGTCTCTTCAGAGACCAGGGGAATTACATGGGGCATAAATATTTGACATACCTCATAGTCTGTTTCCTGCTTCATTTCTGTAATTAGACGTGTGACATTAGATTCCATATTTCTTTCAACCTGAAGGCAATGAAATATAGCAGATGATGGGTATCATTTTAAGACTATGAAGACATACTACATATATTTACACCAATATCTAGGCAGCATTACCTCACAGCAATAATCACTGTCAAATGGTGGGGCCTAATGCAACTGCATTAGCCATAAACAAATATGCTTTTTTAAAATAAATACTTTATCATTTTCCATTACTTCATTCTCTCCTTTCCTTTTTCACTTTCAATATTTCTGTGACCCACAATTACTATCTTCCCCTATCCCCACATCTGTTTAATGCATTTCACACCAGCAGTGAACATACCCTAATCCTCAAAGTTATCTCCAAACTTAAAAATAAAGGAGATCACAAGGGATGATTTGGTAGATCTTTACATGATATAAATAAAAATTTAAAAAATGATAGCAAACTAAGGACTTACTCTTTCTCTTAAAGGACACAAACTATGGTCTTACTACTTTTTCCTCTATCCAGCTTTCCCCAGACCGTACCTACCGTTTATTTCTGTTAGATGTGTGCTCGCTTTACACTTCCATTCCTCACTCTGATGGTCTCCGAGCTCTCCGGTTTTTCCTGGACCAGCGCACGCACCCCTCTATTGCTACAGAGACTCTCCTGTGCCTTGCAGAACTTGTCCTTCGACTCAATTCCTTTGAGTTCAATGGACAGTTCTTTGACCAAATAAGTGGAGTTGCCATGGGCACCAAGATGGGTCCCAGTTATGCCTGCCTCTTCATGGGCTACCTGGAGTATTAGGTGTGGCAGCAGTATCCTGGACCTTTCCCATTGATGTATCATAGATACATCGATGATAGCATATGTCTCACCGATATGCCAGAGGTTGACCTATCTAGGTTCATTAATTTCATTAACAACTTCCACCCTGCGATCCAATTCACCTCTCACATCTCCACCGTCTCTGTTAATTTCCTTGACATTGCTACCACCATCACTCCCCCCCCCCCCACCTCACCACTTCGGTGTACTACAAACCCACCGATGCACACAGTTACCTCCTTTATACTTCCTCTCATCCTCCGGCTTGTCGGGACTCCTTGCCTTTCTCACAACTTCTCCGCCTCTGTCGGTTATGCCAAGATGATGACAACTTTCTATGCCGAGCACAAGAAATGTTGGACTTCTTCCGTAACAGACAGTATCCAGAAGATGTTCTTACCTCTGCCTTAGAGCGTGTTCTCCCTATCTCATGTCTAGAGGCCCTCAAACCCCGCCAAAACACCTCCTCTGATAGAGTCAAGTTAATAATGACCTATCACCCTCACAACACTGCTGTCAAAAGAATCCTGTATCATCACCTACCTCTAATCCCAAACTGACCCAGTGGTGTGGGAAGTGTTTAGTGAGCCACCCTTGCTGGCATATAGACGGGATAAAAATTTGAAGGACCTCCTAGTCCACAGCCGTTTGAAAACCGTCAGCGATGGCCACTTTGGAACCAAGCCATGTAACTGTACATGATGTAAGACATGTCAGTATGTAATGGAAACACGTTCAGTCTCGTTCCCTAACGCCAAGTTCACCATCACCCATGGCTTCACATGTGAGTCACGCAACGTCATTTATGCTATTATATGCAAACGTTGCACCATTACTTACATCGGCCAAACGGGCACCCGACTGGGCGACCGATTCTGCAGACACCTCTACGACATCTCTCAGTTTTAATCCACACCTGTGGCCATCCACTTCAATGGCCCTGACCATCATGGTGCCACTGACATCCAGGTGACAGCCATCAGATCCTGTTCCTCGGACGCCAACAGTCGGTTTCGCCAGGAACAACGCCTCATCCATCTTATGGGTTGCCTCAAACCACACGGTTTGAATACCAAACATTCTTTTGTCTGAGACGCCTTTCTCTATCGAGTCCCAGTTGTATTGACTGTCTACTTTGATGTAATCACGCTTTTTTTTTTTTAAAATCGCTTTTCCCTAAAAAAAAAATTTTTTTTTTCTTTTCTTTTTTTTTTTTTTTTGAATTACCTTTTTTTTATTTAATTTTATTTATTTACTTATTATTATTATTTATTAATTTTTTTAAAAATTATTTTATTTACTTATTTTTATTTTTAGTTTTTATTTAAAAAAAAAATTTCTTTTCTTTTATTCGTTTATTATTTTTTATTTTATTTTATTTTTATTATTTTTATTTATTTATTTTTATTTTATTAATATTATTATATATATATATGTGTGGATAATATCCCAGCAGAGCTCTTGAAATATGGAGGACCAGATATAGTAAAAATCATGACAACAATTTGCCAGAAGATATGGAGTACAAAAAAATGGCCAAAAGAGTGGATGCAGTCACTAGTAATACCACTTCCAAAGAAAGGAAATCTAAAAATGTGCAAGAACTACAGAACCATTAGCCTTATTAGTCATCCAAGTAAAGGGATGTTAAGGATACTTTTGAACAGAATAAACCAGAAATCAGAAGAAATCTTGTCAGAGGAACAGGCTGGCTTTAGACCAAAAAGAAGTACCTCAGAACAAATCTTCAATATTAGATTACTGATCGAAAAACATCTCCAACATCAACATGATTTATACCATAACTTCATCGATTTCACAAAAGCCTTCGATCGAGTCTGGCATGAAGGCTTATGGCAAATAATGAGAAAATTCAATTTAGATACCAACATCATAGATATCATTGAAGCACTATACAAGGACGCAAGCAGTGCTGTTTTTGCAAGCAATGACATTGGAGAATTTTTCAAAACAACTGTAGGAGTTCGCCAGGGATGTATCCTGTCCCCAGTTCTCTTTAATATATATCTAGAACATATTATGCAGGAGGCTCTTTATGATTATAAAACAACCATATCGATTGGAGGCCGACCTCTGTGCAACCTACGTTTTGCTGATGATATTGATCTGATAGCTGGATCAGAATCAGAACTTCAAGACCTTACCTGTAGACTGGAGAAAGTAACAAGAACATATGGGATGGAAATTAATATAGAAAAAAGCAAGATATTGGTGAATAGCCATAAGAAACATGTTCCGACCAACATTACGTTAAATCGGCAAACGTTAGAAGAAGTTAACACCTTTAAATATCTCGGGTCCACTATATGTAGTGATGGAAGATCAAGTAAAGAAATCAAGACAAGACTTGAGATGGCCTCAGCTGCCATGACAAGACTGAATGTGATCTGGAAAAGTAACATCAGTTTTCCTGTGAAGATCAAATTATACAAATCACTTGTATTATCTATTCTCTTATATGGGTGTGAGAGCTGGACACTCACTGCAGATACGGAGCGTAGGATTCAGGCTTTTGAGCATAAATGTTATAGAAGAATTTTGTGCATGTGCTCTAAAGAGCACAAAACAAATGTCTATGTTAGAGAGAAGATAAACACCTATGCAGGCCACCAAGAACCACTTTTGTCAGTAGTGAAATGTCGAAAGCTTGCCTGGTTTGGGCATGTAACTCGTCATGACTCCCTTTCAAAAACAATCCTCCAGGGAACAGTCAAAGGTAAACGGAAAAGAGGAAGGCAAAGAAAATCCTGGGCTGATAACATCAAAGAATGGGCAGGACACGGTTTTTCCACACTTGTACGCATTGCTGAGGACAGAGAGCAGTGGAGGACCCTGTCTGCTGATGCTTCCACCATGGCACCCCTACGACCCATGACGGGTTACGGGTTGAGATGATGATATATATATATAATATTTTTTTAAATTTATTTATTTTATTATTATTTTTTTATTTATTTTTCCTCACTCTTTTCCAGTCCTTGTTTTCATTATTTCTTATTTTTTTGTTTTTAAAAGACTTCCTATTTCCGGTTTAGTGGCAGCCATCTTGCTTCACATGTGACTGGACATAAGGGAGTTTTTTTTCTCTTATTTTTATAGTTTCATGTTCTCTACTTAATTCTCATTTTCTCTCCCTCTTGTCTCTTGTTTGTCTGTCCCTGACGGAGGCCTTGTGGCCGCAACATAGGTTTTTCTTGTCCTTTCTCCTTGTAAGATGTATTACTATTTGTGTGTGTGAGTGTATTTTTGTTTCCCATTCAACTGTTTTACCCCCATCTTGCGGCAGTTCTCCTCATATACTTATACTCTTTCTCAAAAGTATTTAAAACTGTGATATCCCAAGGATTAAAGGTACTTATTCTGTGTTTCCATTGATAACCTATGAGAAGCCTTATTAAAAGTCCCTTTATTTATGAACTGCATAAGATAAGAATGGGATCCTTTATTTGAAGTGACGTTATCTTTGGTAAAATATAATTTAGTTCCAAGTTTTCAATGCCTTGTTGAAAGAATTGCAGTAAGAGGGTTACATAGCTTATAAGCTGCACCTGTTCAACATTTTTTATACTCTAGAACCTGAAACAGATATGATTGTATCAAGGCAGATCTTTAGAGAGCTCAGTATTTCTAAAGTAGATCCTCACATTACATAGGTTTCCTGCTGCTTATCTAGTCTATATTTTAAAACCATAAAGTGACTTCTGTTACTGTTTTAGCAATCTGAGTGAAGTTAAATAGCATGTGTACATACTTTGGCATTTTTATTATAGTTTTGTGACGAATCAGCTGATTATGGTTTTCTTTAAATTACCACAGAAATGTGACAAGCCAAGTATCTACAAATTCTAAGTCTCCTGAGAAAATGAATGTGTCACATTTACTTAAAAACATAGTCGACAATTAAGAGAATTGAGCTTAGATGAGGAATGTTACATTTAGCTGATGAGTGACTGGGTATTGCCTGGCCATTGGAAAACCAACAGAACTTGACCTAAAGCTACAGTTAATGACTAGTCACAGGTGAAAAAGAAAGCTAGAGATAAACTTTTAAAACCACAAACAATTGTCAAAATATTTTGTGATATTATTATATTTGACTTGTTTTAAAATTATCAAAGCAATATTTTGTGATTTTCGTATGTCACCATGTTTCAATATGAAATATGTGGTTTTAAATTTTCTGGTATTAGGGTATTTTGATTGCAACAATACTATCAATATGTATTACTAGAACCTTATTATACACATTCAATTTCCCACTACACCCTCAATAATCCTTACAAATTAATTTTTGTTTTTGGTTGCATACTATTTTACTATATCGTGCAGTTCTCTGTCTATTCTCAACACCTCTTCTACAGATATGAGTGAATTGCATGCCTGTACATAATCTAATACTGGTATTCTTGGTTGTTCATATTATTTTATTGTAGACATTCTGCACATTAAATTTCTATAGAAAATAAACTATTCTTAATTGTAGTCTGAGTAAGTGACCTAATTACTTTTTTGGTGGGAATTTTTAAGTTCCATGTAACTACACAGAAAAGGTTTGACATCAGCACATTGAAGGACCCCCTTACCAGAAAAGCTTTTGCGGCAGATATAAAAAAGCGTTATCAATTTGCCAAAAGTCAGGAAAAGATATTGACTGATGATCTAGACCAGAAATTCAACACCATTTCAACAATATATAAGGAAATCATGCTTGGGATTCCAGGACAGGAAGAAGCAAAACTAGATAACACCATAAACCTGAATAACCTCAGAATGTCATTTCTTGTTTTAAAACTGTATCGTGTAGGCCTACCTACAATTGGTTAATATATTTTTTTGTGTAAGGTTTTTTTTTCTTTTCTTTGGTCCAGCATACAGCTTTTCGCCTCCGGAGGTTGACAGGTATGTACCACTGGCTTGTATATACTTATGTTATTAAGCATTTAGGCCCTAGGGCATTCAATCGTACTTGTTCCTCCATGCATTTCCAACCTGTCATGTATGGTATTTTTAGAACCTCTTCTGAGTTGTTAATTGATACCTAGCAAATGATGAAACAGCAGGATGAATCTTGTCTAACATAATTTTGGTCATATAATTTAGTCTTTCTCCAAAGTGAGGACGCTTAAGGCCACCTCCAGCGCAACCATCGACGTTGATCTGATTGCACCTGTAACTGTACATAATGATTGGTGCTCAATTCTATCGTATTTTGACCGAAAGAAAGAACGATTTCTGCACGATGCCATATTGCGACTCCATAAGGTGTGTATGCATGTAGTGCTGTGTGTTTACACAACATAAATTTCGTGAGTATGATTTATTACGGAATTAGAAACTATGCTTTGTGTATCATAATTTGGTAAAATCGCAACGACTGTCTTCAAATATTCCGCAGTGAATTTGTGTACAGTATTTTAGGGTTAAGATTAACCCTAACCCTAAATGTAAAATAGACATATTCACTGCGGAGCGTTCGGCGACAGACCTTGCAATTTTACCCATAATGGTTACCTATAAGATGTGTAATTGGATATGTTTCGTTCATCTTGGTTACAATTTGTAAATTCTAATAGGCCTAGTGGGTATTTTACATTTATGGAAGTGATACACTCGCTTGCACGCGTGAATAAACTTAGGGGAAAATGGCGGACAGTCGAAACTTATTCTTCCCATTTATACAAATTTAGTCTTGTGACTATGTGCTGCAGGGTCATAGACTATGCTTCTATAATCTCTTTTGCCTCGAATGAAAGATTTATAAAACATGATTCTCAATTACCTCTGGGGCTAATGCAAGTTGGTGAAATACGCCACAGTCGGCTGTAACACAGAATCAGAAAACTCTTCATTTAAAGAAATACACAATGTTCATATCCTTATTAAATCTGTGTCGTCAGCAGTGTTGCCACCTTGAATTTTGAAAAGAAAATCTAGACTGTACATTACAAAACAGCTAGATACACCTAGATTTTTACTTTTGGGCTACGTCTGGACGCCTTCGGCTACCTTATGCGTTTTAGTCTACTTTGGGCTATTTTTGGGCTACTGTGGGCGAAAACCGAAAGCTAATCTTGGTTAGGTTAACCAAATTATTATTTTTTTTTTTGGTCTGATGTTTGACTTAAAAGGGTCAAAGCAGGGTAGGCCTACAGTAGGCCTATATAAAGGAGGACGCGTTAATTTCACTAATTCAATAATATATGTACAGAATCATGATAAATATACAAAAATACTTCAACAAAATTTTTTTTTTAAATGTTTTAATAATTTTTCTATCAAGCCTTATTGTTTCATCATCACTAAATATTCAGTACTCTTTGACTCCAGACCAACGCTCTGAGCGTTGCAAAATTCAACGCGCCGTGCCACAGCAACGCTCACAGCGTGGTTTTTAGTTTATCACGCATAAACCTTAAAAATCGTCCGTTTAATGCAGTTCATATATTAAAACTCGTAGAATGACTTCCGCTACTATCTAAACAACTAATTTGACTGTAGTTAATCAGTACATGTGCGTGTTTTGATGTTATTATCACAATTTTTGTGAAGATTTGCGTGTTTGCGTTTTTCGTTGTTATTGCTAGAGAAATATGTCTCGCTTTATATTTACATTTTCTAAGTCTCCTAAGCAAATAAATGTGTCAAACTACTTTGAAACATTGCTGACATTGATGATGATTGTTTGGTAGTCACAGTTTGTTGTCAAAATACGGATTCTGTGCAGAAAAGCTAGACACATTAGGTTTAGTTGATGAGTGGGCGTAGTCGTATTTTTGCCGATCAAAAAGCAACAAAACTAGACCTACCGTAACATCTAATCACTATTTCTTGGTAGAAGATGAAGCTAGGGATACAATTAAAACATTAAACAAGAGTAAAAAAGTTTTTATATGACGTTATTCTTCTTTATTTGTTTGAAAATTACGTAATGCACGATTGCATAATTTATATTATTCTTACAAAGGACCACGGAAAAACTGGTGTGAATAACACTAAATGTACTAATTGTGGCCATAAGCATGTTTTTTTTTTTACTTGTATATGGATTAACTTGATGTTTGAAGACTAAAAAGAAAGTTTTATTGTCTACAACAGTAATTTGTCTTTGGTAAGATCGTATTCTACAGTCAACTTTTTAGCGTTTTTTAATTTTACATGCAAAATGTTTTAAGTATACCGAACATACTTGTGTTAACACTACCTTACTTACTTACTTAGTCGTTCCCCTTCTACCGTGAGGTGTAGAGGTTTGGAAGAGAGAGCGCCAGACTATTCTATCGGCTGTCTTCCTCCTGGCCTGGTTCCATTCTAGTCCTCGGTCCTTCAAAGATTGTCTAATGTTGTCCTCCCAGCGGACTCTGGGTCGTCCTCGGGGTCTGGATCCTTGGCTCTTTGTTTCCCATGCTGTCGTGGTAGCCGATCTTCTCCCATTCTGCAGACATGGCCAAACCATCTTAGTTGGGACTGTTCTACTTGGGTCTGTAGGGGGTGGCATTTTAGGCCTTGACGTATCGTCTGGTTGCGTACCATGTCTCTTCTTGTTACTTCAACCACCTTCCTCAGATACCTCATTTCTGAGGTTTGGATCTGGCTTTTATGGGTTGTAGTCATTGCCCATGACTCGCATCCATATGTCAAGACTGGGACATAGGTGGAGCGGTATACAGCCATCTTCGTTTTCTTACCAACCTCTCTCTTGCTGAGGAATCCTCGATTTATGGCCTGAAAAAGTCTCCCAGCTGCTGCTTTTCGAGTGGCCAACTCTTCTTTGATGCCTCCCTTTCGGTCTATAATAGCTCCGAGGTATTTAAAGTGGTCGACAAAGACATTATATATTTGAATTCTCTATCAATTTCCCTACAGTTTGGTATATAATAAGTACATGTTCAAAGGAAAATCCACAAACAAATTTAGACTGAAAGATGAACACTTCACTCTATAAAATTCTGCCCACAAAAAAAGTCTGGCACAGCGTGCAAAATAACTCTGGAATGAATGAGAAAACTAATATTGTACTTTTCACTCCAACTAAATGCTCATAGAAGCCTGTACATGTAACATTCTTATAATTGTATTGAACTTGTAATATTCCTTTTATACATTCTACAGTGAATTTGTTTCTGTCATTTGTTCACTGACTATCCATGAAAAAAAAACCTCTCAATGTTAGCATTATTTTTTGAAACAGTATAAAACAAATGAGCAATTGGCAGTAGTTCCGAATATAACTCTACATTTCTTGATTGTTCAAATAATTTAGTCCACTTTTTATGTGCCCAGTTGTTGAAACAAAAGGATTATCATTCAGATTTGATTTGACATAACTGATAAGACTGTCAATTGATCACAGTATTTTTGTCATCAATTTTCATATTCTTACTCATTAAATATTTGATGGAGACCATAACATGTTGGAACTTTTAAAATGTCATCCAGCCAAAACAATTAAATTCCTCTAGAGATTTTCGCATGTAAGATCCGAGAAAAAAAAATCGATTTTTTTCTTCTTTTTTTTTAAATCTAATTTTGTTTGAAAGCCGGGCAAATAGAATTTGGAAAAAAAAAAAGCCAGCAGGATGCTAAATTTTCATGTGAAAAGCCGACAAAATCCGGTCGAATTGTCACCCTTATCAAGGTGGCGTTCTTCAACTAATGACGGAAAGTGACAGCTCGGCATGACAAAAAAAAAATAAAAAAAAATACAAACAATAAACTCAGATCTAGGCAGGTTGGTCAGATGAAAACAGTGAAAAAAAAAGTAAAACACTTTCACAAATAAGCTAAAAACTTTTGAAAAAATAAAAACCCAAACTATTTAAAAAGATTATCCATACTCGCAAAAATAAATCGCCAGATCGAGGTCATAAGTGACGTCGCCGCTGGAACCTTCGCCATTTACTTAGCTAGGCTCTATTTTGTACAATAGCGTCAAGCAGGTGCAGCTGCAATCTGTTTCTTGCTTTTATCTCAAATGATGGTACAAGGGAGAATATGCTCTCAAATACGGCATTACTCACTGGGATTATTACACATGTAAAGGTACATGCGGCGAGCTATTTAAATTCCTTTTCTGCTACACCGATCCAAAAGAGTTCACTTTCTGTGGGGAGTCCATCTTTCTTAAATTGTGGTTCCTCTCTAAAACAAACAAAAAATGTTTTTCTGTACTGCTCTTCTAATGTGATGAAATTATTTACTGCAATGAGTATAAAAGGTAACACTGAAAATGGGGCCTTATTCAAAATTATCACAGGGCTCAGTTTTGACAGTCCGTGAAAAGTATCTCTAGCTAAGGGAAATCTACGTCTAACGTGCCTGAGAGATTGTTTTTGCACAGACGCACATCTTAGCGTGACATTTTCTAGTTCTTGATGGACCTCGAGGTCCATGGTTTGCCATAGGAACCTATTCCATTCTGTTAAGAACTTTAATTTCAAAATCAACTTCATCATTCCTTTCCGTTCCCTGTGGAACATAGGCAGAAACAGTTGCTCTCCATCGATTTCTATTTTGGGCTGTCTTTTTCAGCTGTGCCCAAGTCATTCCAATTTCCTTAGCCTCCTCTTCAACAGTTCTTCTCCAAGTTCTCTTTGGCCTCCTCCCTCTTCTTTTCCCACGTGGGTTCCAGTCAAGGGCAACTCTGGCTATGCTTTATTTTTCTCTTCTGAGTGTATGTCCTATCCATCCCCACTTTGTTACCTTAATTTCTGTTTGTATTGTATGTTGCCTGCATCTTTTCCTAAGCTCTATATGTTTTATAACGTATGGCAATCTTATACGGAGGATCCGTCAGAGACACCTATTTACAAATGTCTGCAGCTTGGAGGTGATACTCTTTGAGACATTTCATGTCTCTGGGCCATGCAGCAAGACTGACTTCACATTTGAGATAAAGTTTCTGATTTTATTCTCTCTGGATTTAGCTGAGGAGTTGCATATTGGTCGAAGGGCATTAAGAGAGTATTTGGTTTTATTTATCTTTGAGCAGACATCACCAACTGTTGCCCCTCCTTAGTCAATGTTACTCCTCAGAAAAGAAAAGCTTTCTAATTCTTCAACGACTTGATCATTGATCTTCATCGAGTCCACCTGCCTATTATTTATTCTCATTTCCTTTGTTTTATTTAAATGTATGTGTTGTCACATCTTTGCTGCTTCTGTTACTAATCTTTTTATTTTCTCCTTCATAACTTGCTGTCTATTTGATAGAAGGCACAAATGATCTGCAAAGTCTAGATCCTCCAGTTGTTTGTTAAATGTCCACTATATTCCAGTTTTCTCTCCCTCTGTTGTCTGTCTCATAATACAGTCTTTGACCATGAGAAAAATTGTTGATGATAACAGACATCCCTGTCTGACCCCACTGTGTACTGTGAAGGGCTCTGATAGTTTTCCTTTGCGTACTACTGTGCATGAGGCCTCCCGGATGAAATTTTGGGTGATTTCAATGAATTTCTATGGGATTCCATAATGTCTCCGGATTTTCCACATCAGAGTACGCTATATACACTGTCGAAAGCTTTTTCGAAGTCCACAAAATTGATAAAGTTGGTCTGCCACTCATTTGATTGTTCTATGGTGAGTCTGAGTGTTGCTGTCTGGTTTGTACATGATCTTCCTGCATGTAATCCTGCTTGTTCTTCACTAATTTTGTTGTTGTTGTTGTTGTTGTTGTTGTTGTTGTTTTCTCCTACTATGTTGCTGTAATACCCTGTTCAACCTGAAAGTTTGGTTATAATTGGGGTATATAGGGTGTTATCGTCTTCACTGGTATCTCGTTCGTAGTCCTGGAGGTGATCGGTCCTGAAAAGGACCACTGGCTGGCTGTCTGGGTTCCTCTTTGTCCGTTTGTGGTGCCGTACCGCGCTCATGGTGTTTTTTATGTCCTGCCTCACTATCTGGCTTGTTTGGTTTTGTGTGTTTCTACGCTCCTATTTTCTGTTGCTTTTTGTCTTCTTGCTCTCCTGTATCTGTGACAGTGCTTTTTCAATTATCGTTGGTAGTAGCGGTTGTTCTTCGGCGGCCTGCTTGCTGTTGTTCTCGATTCGCGCGGTTTGAGTTTATTGCTTTGTAGTTGTTGTCCTCCTTCGCCTTGGGACAATCGCGGTATGGGTGGTCACCCGCACAATATCGACAGACTGCATCATTCCTGCACGTCTTCTTTGTGTGCGAGAACTGCTGGCAGTTGGAGCACTGCATCACCGGAGGGATATAGGCTTCTGTCTTTTTGGTTGTGGTTTCGAGCGTCAGTCTCTCGGGTCTTGTCGATCCTTCTACCGTAACTATCATCAGATTGGTATCTTTCTTGGCCCAGGTTTTTAGTCTCTCGACCTGCTTGATTTTTAGATTTTCGTTTTCATACTGAAGGCGTCTGTGGACCTCGGCTTCGGAACAACTGGTATCCACTCCTCTGATGACCAACTTCTTTGTTGTTATGTATTTCTCCAACACCACTTTTATTTGGTGGGGCAACTGGACTTCTTTTGGACCGGATTCCAGTTCGATCATCAGCGAGGTGGTTTTGTCTGTTTTGTTGAGTGAAAGCACGATTCCCTTTTCGTGCCTCCCTACTTTAGCGATACCTCTTCTTCCAGTTATCACCTCGAGGATGTTGATCACTTTGTTGTCGGGTAGGGCCCTGAGTGAGGCCTCGCTTCCTGACGTCTGGGTGATCTTTACGATTCTCTCCCGTATCGTTTCTGCGTTATTGGTCCCTTTGGTGTTTGATCTTTGTTCCCCTCCACAGTCTTGGCTCGAATCTTTCTCCCGTTCTTTGTTATAAGGTGTTATATCTTGCTTCTGGGCCCTTGAGTTGTCTGCTGTTGTTTCCTTAGGACCAGGAATGGTAGCTTGCTTCTCAGTGTTTTCGATGTTCAGCACTCATGGGTCTACTTCTACTATCGCTTCTTGAAGAGCGAGCCTAAGGAACTCGTCTCCGTCGTCAATTCTTCGAAGTGTGTCTATATTGGTCTCTTCGATATCTTCCTCTTGTATCTGTCTTTGCTGAGGAGCTGTCTCTGTCAGTTCTTTCATGGTGCTTGCAGGTGGGTCGGCTGTCATCTCGGCATCGTGTGGTGGTGTCAACGGTATTTGGTGCAGCATCTCTGTGGTAGATATGGTTTCTGCTGACGATTCGGGTATGTGCGGTGGTGGCCCCATGGATTCAGGCTCCTGTCTTCTTTTCTCTCGTCTTTCCTGCATCTGCTTTATCTGTTGATGCGCTCTCAACATGTCTTTATATTCTGGGTCTTCATAATGTTGGCCAGAGACGTTTGCTTCTGCCCTTTTCTGTATTCTTTCCAACATCTGCTCCAACTGTGGTATCGCTCTCAATATTTCTTTACGTTCTGGGTCTTCATCATCATCTTCTTCCACGCTAGCACTTGGGGCCGCACTGCTCTCCGGCAGTCTGCTCTTGTCCTTTTCCTTCGAAGCTTTGGGTCGCTCATCGGTTGTAGTATTAACGGTTGCTTTGTTTGCCTTCTGAGAAGGACTGGCCACGAAGTTGGTAGTTGGAGTATTCTTGCTCTCTGGATGACTCTGTTTGTTCTTCGTTGGTTCTTGTTTGATGCTGCTGACAAGTGTTTGAGGGCTTGTGTATACTTTCCTCTTTTTCGCTTTTGGCTTGGTACGAGTCATTTTAGTATGTTGCTACCGTATAATGGTCCGATGGGTGCGCGCTGTGTACGTCCTGAAAAGGACGCTTGTTATAGTGCTTTGCCGCGTCCAGACATGTTGTACGAAGATAATGTCAATGCACTAAGTTTGTCATTGTAGCATAATATGTATACACACGATTCGTTTGTGAATGAACGAAGGGATGACTGGATCAGCCAATGAAAACGCAGGAGCCTTCAGCAGCCGATCAAAAAAAGTCATGGCGATTTATATGGCGAGCTGAATCTGTTACAAGTTTAAGTTGAAATTATGTGGATTGTAAGAAAGTGCATTATCGCAATGATACTTCGTTAGTTGAAGTATAAATCAAGGAATATACCAATTCCAGTATAATCTGTGCTTAACATCTATTCAAAAGGGTTCATATGAGTCAACAAAATCCTGAGATCTTGAGTGCAGATCACTACTTTTTCTCCTGTATTATCAGCTCGTAATTTCAGTAATAGAGAATGGTCTTTGAAAGCGTTCTCGCTGTCAGTGTCACTATGTGAATGACTGGAACACATTCAAAATGAAGGGCTGCAACTAGTTTTGAGCTGTACGCGTCATAACCCCATTGTGACAATGAGATACGTGCTTGGATTGCCGTCGATTAGGTCCATATATCTGTCGCACGGTAGGTTTATGGGTTCATTGGGACCAGTGTAGGTACAGAGTAATGGTTGACTGAAACTCGAGAATGTATAGAAATAGGTTTCACAGGTGGTAGGTTAAGGGAAAGATATGTCTCTGGAGTGAGTAGTTGTTTCTCATCCAGCCTATCCGTACAACTGCTTTGTTATAAGACAGTCGTTTCCTCCCTATCTAATGAAAGAACAGGTTACTCTATTATGTGACAACAAGACACACAGACGTGAAATACGAAGGATAAATGGGTATGGGTGTCACACCCATGCCGGTCACCAACACACAAAGTTAAGTTTTCTTGTTGTTTATTATCACTTAACTGTTTTACCACACCAATTAACCAAAAGATATCAAGAAAATCGATAGGAAACTCTTTACAGAGCGATACAACAGGAAGCAATCTGATCATCAGAAGCAGTTCCCCCGTCCGACAAGTGTTTCGGCCCGATATACTTCTTTTTCACTCTAAGGGGAGCGAGCCCACTTGGGTCATGACTCCCAAGCGTCTCAGCCTCCTGTTGTCTTGTATCGAAAACGAACCCATTTCACTTATGGTATCAACTTTAAAATCCACAACTCCGCCAGCCGTGTAGGCAATTGTGAAAGTAACAACGAGAAGACAAATTATTTCGTTCGTTCCGTCGCACATCACAACTAAGGACAAACACTGAGACCCCTGCGCGAAGCCGACGAGTCTAGCCACTGCGCGCTAGCCACTGAAATTCTGTGCCTGACACCCTTTATAATATACGCCGCCTGTTTTCCCTCAGTCACAGCCCGTTCACTAGTACACCAAAAAAACGCAGCGTATTGTGGACTTAGAAAAATTCCTGGTGTTTTCTGAACCGCGGCGTTTATTGTCACGATTTCAATAGATCATTGCGGTTGTTCCACAGCCAGCTTGATGCCTTTTCGGCAGTTTCCCTAAGCCTCTTCAGTGCCCTTGTTCTCGACTGTCCCCTCACCCCCAACAGTTTCAATAAATCATACACTGATGCAGTCACAAGTCCTCTTGAGCCCACTTCAACAGCCATGACCCTTGCAGTGAACCCATCGTGTCTCAGATCCGCGGCCAGATTACTATACTTGGCCGCTTTGAACGAATGTTGCTTGTCTAATCTGGGTTCAAATGGCACGGTCAGTTCAATCAGTATGACCTGAAGCGTTGCTAAGGAATGAAGCACTATATCCTGCCGTCTCGGCGATTTTCTGATACTCTCTGGATATGCCCCTCGTCCAGGTAGGTGTACTGCCATCTCCCAGTCGTTTGCACAGTCAAGAAAAGATGGTAAACTGCTACCAGGTTTACTCGGTTTGGGGTGTGCTGACTTTCCTGCCCTCAGAAAGTATGTATTTGCGGTGCTCGGCCTGGGTTTGCTATTCGCCTTTATCCTTGCCAGATCTATTGTCGCAGCAAGCTCATTTAGCACTTTGTTATGGCGACAAGTGTATCGCCCTTCCCCTAATGATACCTTACACGCCGAGAGCACGTATTCAAGTGTCTGCCTCCCCTGGCACAGGGGGCACTGCTCATCATCCGACTTTCCCAATTTCACAAGGTTGGTGGCCGACGGCAGCAGGTCATACATTGATCTAACCACGAAGCTGAGCCTAAGAGGTGCCATATGCCATATATTATTCCATGTCAAGGACCTCTGCAGGGCTCCTTCCCATGTAGTTCATTGGCCTTGTTGGGCCTGCTGCACTGCTTTTTGCAACCTCTTATCATTCTCAGCTCCTCGTATCTCCTGAACTACCATGTCTCTGCGCTCCCTGCATGATGCCTTGGACCACCAGCATAAGTCTCCATGACCAAATCCCCGTCTATTCGTTTGTGTGTATCCGATTACCT
This sequence comes from Oreohelix idahoensis, assembly GCA_024509875.1. NCBI lineage: Eukaryota > Metazoa > Mollusca > Gastropoda > Stylommatophora > Oreohelicidae > Oreohelix > Oreohelix idahoensis. The sequence continues at coordinate 65,406 of JAMPIV010017593.1, forward strand.
CCCTCAGTTTGAGTGACTCTTGTGCAGCATCAACAGCTTCTTCCACTCTCCACTTCCTTCCCGTTTTCAGTGTGGGCTGAATGGACTTAATCACGTCATCAGCTGACTCGCGTAGCATCTTTGCAAGCCTTGCCTTTCCAACTTTGTACTCTTCAACAACTGACTTGAAGGGAAGCAGAAGTTTTGACTTTTTGCAGTACAGTGCTACATATGACAGACCTGGTGGTACCCCTAGCCATTTTCTCATGAACTTGTTGACCTTCTGCTCTATAGCTTCCACTGTACTTGTGCTTATTTCATATATAAGCAGTGGCCACAGCAACTTCGGTATCAACATGAACTGGAGGCACCACAGTTTGAACTTTCCCAGGAGTCTGCTTTGGTCTATGATCTGTAGTCCTCTGTTTGCCATTTCTATTGTCTGTTGCACTGCCTTCGAGTCTTTTAATGAGGCATCGTACACCCTGCCAAGACTTTTAACAGGTTCCTCAACGACAGTAGGGATTCTTTGGTTGGAATCCACGAATATGACCTCTGCTATCTTCCCTTTCCTGACTGATAGGCTTCTCGACTTCTTGGGTTTGAAGCTCATTCTGCACCAGCTGACTAGTTCATCCAGGCGTGCTAACATCCTCAGGGCCTGATGTTCATCTGATGTCAGAATTGTTGTGTCATCCATGAATGCATTGAGCGGTGGCATGTGACACATTCCACCGAGCTTTGGATCTATAGCCATTCCTTCAGCCGCATTGAGGATTACCTGTATAGCCATCACGAATAGTATCGGAGAGATGGTACATCCCATCGCAATTCCAACTTCAAGGCCAATCCACTTCGTTCTGTACTCTCTGGTTGAAAATCTGATAGAAAACCCTGCAAAATGTAGCTTCAGCATTGCTGCAATCTCTCGTGGAACATGATACATTTCTAGGGCCTGCAACAACATCTGGTGTGGAGCGGATCCATAAGCATTCGCTAGATCCAACCAGATTACATGGAGGTTTGTTCTGTCAGACTTTGCCTTTTGGATTGCTTCCCAGATCATTGTGGCATGCTCTAGACATCCTGGTGTACCTGGGATACCTCCTTTCTGAATGGTAGTGTCAATGTACCCATTTGTCAGGAGGTATGTAGTGAGTCTTTTCGCCATTACGGAGAAGAATATCTTCCCTTCTGTCGTAGATTTTTGATAGGGGATTAAGACTTGGGTTGGTCCCTTCTGAATAGAAATAGAATGAGTGATATCAACAGTGAGATATGGTAATAGAACTAGATTTCCACGAGTGAGATGGTAGAATGTGATAGAGGCTGTCTCTGAAGTCGAGAAATCTTCTCTCTTTCAGCCTATCTTCTACGACAGATTTAGGGGAGTCAGACAGTCTAAACACATATATATTAAATATATATATTAACGCTACGATTACCACTCACATATACACACACGTGACGACAGTTAGACGCAAACACGTGGGAAACCTATAACAACGTTTATATAGATATTATAGAACGAGCTGACCAACACGCTGATTAAGTTTATGAAAAGTTTAATTATCAAAGTAGCCTTCTCTCACAACATCTAGAATTACATCAAAAGCATATTTAAAAAAGTCATACAGTCAAGGAGTTGCTACAAGAATGATAGACCCACAGTGATGATCCTTTTCCTCGATGTTTAGCCCTCAGTCCCGTTAGAAGAACAGTGATAGCCCAAAAGAGTCACAGATACATATGATTGAGTCTAATATTTTCCCTGTTAAAAAAGGTATGAACAGACTTGGTACTCTGATCTAGTCTAAGGGAAAATATTGTTAGCAACCAAACTTGCATAAAGAAAGTTAATACAGCAAAATGGGTGCCAAAATACAACAATGAAGAATCACTCAGTCTACTGTCACTCGGTTCTTTCATCAGGGCCCTGATACACAGTCTTGCCTACAATCGTGCTGTCGTTCGCCGTCTGGCGCAAACTTTAGGACACTCTCACACGTTAGTCTATCTTTCCTTTAATGAAGCGAATCCCAGCTCTGCAGATTTGTTGGGTTCAACCAGTGGTTCCGGGGAGCGTTCTCTTCATGCGAATATTTTACCAGACTAAGGTTGGTGTCACTTGAATCACGAGGTAGGAATTAGGTTTAAACGGGCTCACAAATGTCAGAATCACGGGGTTTCCACCACTTGGGAATAAGGATATGGTCGTGACTTCGATCAAAGGTAAAAATATTTGTCAACCCACAAGTTTCAACAGTGTCAGAAAAGTTATTTATGGTAATATTTTACTTGCCACACGAGCTGAAAGGTACTTGATAATTAAATCAGACTCGATGGGCCCGCTACTTTATTTTTTTTTAACTTTAAATTTCTTGGAATGGGTACTCTGTCGTTCTGGATGCTAATGCAATCTAGACAGGTTTTACGTTGTTCACCCAAGTCTTCAAGAAAAAAAAAATGTTATAATCTTCACAGGTAATACTCTGTACTACAACGTTGGCAAAGCTGGGTTAACCCCCAGTTTTCTCTGAATCAATGAAAGAAAACAACATATAGAATACTTATACATACTATTCCTCGGTTATAACTTACATTATAAACTGCAAGCGGAGAGCTTGACTTATCGTTTAACACTCTCGTGAAATAAGTTATATTAAAAAAATCAATCATCATGAATTAGAAATACATACGTATTCCGTCAACACTCAATGATGAACAGTTATAAGTTAGTTCAAAAATATTCTCGCCTGATTATTAGCAGTTAAATTAAATTCATTTATAGCTACATGAGTTTAAAGCTAGAGATTATAATTTCTTCTGCTTTCCACTGAACCACGTCACTAGCTAATATAACCGACTTATAAATTAATCACTGCGCAAAAAAACTAATGGAATCAAATAGGCGATTTAAAACTTAATCACTCACAAATAATACTAGATATCTAATATGTAATATAAAATCATCTCCAGACAGAACTACAGTCTCACAACGAAACTAAGAGTTTCACTTATAATTAAGTATCTAGAACGAAGTGACCACATCTACTGCACTTTGGAGAATGGGTGAGTGAAATAAAATTTCAAACTCTGGTTATATCTATGAAACAAACAAAGGATCCCACTATTTCCCAAAACCCCAAAACAGCGCCGATCTCTCCCCTTTCCTTAACACCTGCGTACCTGATACGCTGGCCAATAACATGCCAAACGCGTCTTAGACACCTCCGTCTAAGAAACTGGCCGTAGAGTGCCGTTCACACCTCAAGAACTCAGCCGAAGAAACGCTGTGTCGGGTGAAAAATATAGACGGTATGTCTCATTTTATGGCAGTTTCCACACTTCGCCGGGAACGTAGCTTGACGAAACCCCCGTGTCATGAGAAAAGTACAGATGAATGTCATCTATAATGTCTGACCGAGGCGAATATTCACAGTGTTTCGTCTCGTTCGGGGACTGACATGTTAGGTAATAGATGCGTTGTCAATATGAGAAAACGAAACGGCGAAGTAAAACTGGGAAAAATAATATTGTCGCAAACGACGGAATGCGAAAAAACACACACAGGAAAAGGATAAAAGAGCGATAATAAAGTAGAGGACACGGGTAGAGAAAGAAAAGACTATAGAAAATTTATTGATCATAAATCTCTCTGTGACAACTTACACATTGAGTAGTGAGATTGGCCTGAACTGACTGATGTCTGTGGAATTTTGTTCCTTCGGGATGTAGACTCCGTTCGCCTTTCTCCATTCCTTGCTTACAAGCTGCGTTTTCCACGCATTCTTCAGTAAACGGAGCAGTCGTTTGAGCACCTGAGGGCATCTCTTATACACCACATATGGAACACCATTAGGGCCTGGAGCTGACTTGCACCGAGCTTTCTGGACAATGCTTTCTACCTCTTGCACTGTTGGGGGCTTGGTGTTAAATTCTGCTCCTGGCTTACTCGGCCATCTAAGGTCTGCCATGGTGCTGAGCGGCTCATCTTTGCGACCATCTGAATATGTCATTCTAAGGTGTTCTTCCAGGTCTTCTTTCCTGATGTTTAGCGTACCCGACCGTGGCTGCTCAAACAGATCTTTGGCAAACTTGAAGGGCTCCCTGAAGAATCTTTCCCTATCCCTTCGAGTCTTCCTTCTCTTCCTGCACAACCTTTCTGCTCTACAAAGGGCATTATGTTGGCCTTTCAGGTGCTCCCAAACCTGTCGTACCCCTTCCTTCTCTGTGGCAACTGCAATCTTGAACAGTTTTCTGTCGTGCTTCTTCTGTTTCCTGATTTCTTCTATTTTAATTTGTCTTCTACTTTTTTGTGGTGGGTTACTTTCCCTTGCCTCAATCACTCCGAACACTTTGCGACAGTGCAGATATATTATGTCGCCGAAGATTTCCAGCTTCTTCTCCAAAGTTATCTGCTTCAGGTTGTTATCCCACTCTTTTGCCAAGGCTTCGTCCAGCTGTTCCCAAAGCCATTTTGCACTGGCAGGTGGAAACTTGATTGCATCTCTCTTCTTGTCCAAGAAGTGTGTGAGATCATCATCTGGCAGATTAACTTGAATGTACTCAGCACTGTGGATTGACTCCTGGCTGCGTTTTTCTAACGTTTTATCCGTCGAGACAGAGCGCCGTTGATCTCCCCCTGATGACCGCCCACACCCCTGTTTCGTTCTGTGGATTTTCATTCCTCTCTGAGTAGAGAATTCCCTACCACAGGCACATGGAAATTCCAGCCGTTGTTCAGAGCTTGAAGCCCGTGTAACGGGTCTGGTCGATTCCAATGAGGCGCCTGTGGATTCATCATCCTCCCCCCCCCCCCTTTTTCGGCGAATCCTGGGGGCATCTATCATTTTTGAGTCCTGAGCAATTGAATACAGCTTACGGAGTGCTAACCCGGTCAGCCGGTTTCTAGTCTTTCCCAGTGTCATATGTCTTTCCAGAAGTCAATCGGTCTTTTCCCGATCGTCACTGGTTTGGCCATGTAACTATGATAGGAAACAGAGCGATACAACAGAAAGCAATCTGATCATCAGAAACAGTCCCCCCGTCCGACAAGTGTTTCGCCCCGATATACACCTTTACACTCTAGGGGGGGGGGGGAGCCCACTTGGGTTATGACTCTCAATCATTTATAGATAGAAGAAGTAAAGGAACATGGGGCGCCTTCACCGAACAAAGGGAAAACAAAGAATCAAACAAATATTAACCCAAAAGTTTGAAGGTTAGCAATAGTGATAGAATACAGAAATGGTACAAATATAAGACCAAGTCAAGTAAACGACATCAACCACTAAAAATTAACAATAGCTACTAGCAACATAAATTCATCACACATTCTCTCTCATTCTGTAGCCACTTCTCTCACTCTTACCTATTGGTACTCTTCTAATAGGTGTGAGGTATCCCTTCTTAAATTTATTCCATGAATATAATAATCCTTATTACACTGTTGATTAATGTATTTTCCCAGCTGTCGAGGACACGAATTGACAACAGTTCATCCAAAAAAAAAATAAACTACAAAGTTATACGTGGAAATCCACGATAAATCCTGGAAATAATATGAATCATAAAGGGCTGTATTTACTGTTCTAAAAAACTAGCACTGTTCCTAAGATGTGTGCACCGGGGAAGGTGATTCTAGATACAGGAACTACTGCTGAATATTTGTGTTGCGACGACTCTTGCAGTGAGGAGGGCTGGCAGGGAAAACAGTCTGGTTTCCCGCTCGGGCAGGAACATCTAACTGTATATAGGGTACTACCCAATGTTGAATAAGTGAGGGTCCTTGGTGGTTACCATTTAAGAGAGGGGATACATTCTAGTGTTCTGGAATAATCCGGTTGAGAAAACTGTTACTGATGATGATGCTGGATTTTTATCGGCCGACTCTTTGCCAGAGAGCCACTCCTGTATAGTGTATAGATTTGTACTCCACTGGTTTACAACAGTCAGATGTGTGGGGAAATAATAATAATCATAGTTCCAAGTCTGCACCACTGGTGGTCTGTTAAAATAATATTTCTGGATTTAGTAAGTGTAGTATTTAGATTACAGTCACACCAAAAATCGGCTAGTATGCACTTCTAGCTTGACATCCAGTAAGGAAAAACACATTGAGAAAAGACCTCTGATTCTTCCACTTTGATCAGGCCTGCGAAAAATACGATAAAACATATATATGAACATGCTACCACTATATATAAATATAAATATAAATAAATAAATAAATAAATAAATATATATATATATATATATATATATATATATATATATATATATATATATATATATATTTATATATATATATATATATATATATATATATATATATATATATATATATATATTTATTTATTTATTTATTTATTTATTTATTTATTTATTTATTTATTTATACGGGTCCCGACAGACTCTCATCCGCTCTGTCAAATCCGGACGAATCTAAAAGATATGCGGTGTTTTCCTTATGCCTTACATGTAGATCTCGCTGGCCGCAGATGTGGGTCGGCTGAGTATGAAACTGCTATCACCGGTGTCAATACCTTGTTGAGATGTGGCGGCTTGCGTACCCTGATTACCCCCAGAGCAATGCCAGCGGTAGTTTTACTCAATCATCATGAATTAGAAATACATACGTATTCTGTCAACACTCAATGATGAACAGTTATAAGTTAGTTCAAAAATATTCTCGACTGATTATTAGCAGTTAAATTAAATTCAATTATAGCTACATGAGTTTAAAGCTAGAGATTATAATTTATTCTGCTTTCCACTGAACCACGTCACTAGAGAATATAACCGACTTATAAACTAATCACTCTACACACAAAACTAGTGGAATAAAATAGGCGATTTAACACTTAATCACTCACAAATAATACTAGATATCTAACATATAATATAAAATTACCTCCAGACAGAACTACGGTCTCACAACGAAACTCAGAGTTTCACTTATAATTAAGTATCTAGAAAGAAGTGACTCTACCAAACTATACAGGTTTGCGCGGGCAGCGTCAGACTAAAGCAGACACCCTGGTTTTCCAGGTTGGTGGTTTTAGCATAGGGCTGACACTCCTGTCTATGTAAAAAGAAATGAAGTTACGGAAACGACAACAAATGAACAAACTTTGCTGCAGGACGGAAATCCGGAGTCTGAGGCTCGTATGACTGTCAGTGGGGAAAGCCGAAAGGAAGCCACTGACACGAACACGGACGTCCTGACCGCAAACCGTGAAACAAGAATAGGATATTTTAATGTCAGGACAATGAACGAGACGGGTAAACTAAAGCAGGTCACAGCAGAAATTAGAATCTATCGATTACACATTCTAGGGATAAGCGAGAGCAGATGGACAGGGGCAGGAAAAGTTAAAACAGCAACAGGAGAAACGGTACTTTACTCTGGAAGAGAGGATGGACAGCACAATGAAGGTGTAGGCATTATTCTACAGAAAGGAATAGAAAGGACATTACTGGAATGGAAACCCATCAACAACAGACTGATAAGAATAAGATTGATAGGGAGATTTACCAACACAACAATAATACAATGAAACGCACCAACGAATGACAGTGATGAAGAGGTCATGGATGAATGCTATCAGCAACAGCAGAAAGAAATGGAAGACACACCTAGATATGACATTATCATAGTAATGGAAGACCTCAATGCGAAAGTCGGAACACACAATACATTTAATGAAAGAGAAATGGAGAAATGCGGCAGTGAAACAGCAAACGAAAATGGGGATAAATTAATAAGTTTCTGTAGCATTAACAACCTGGTCATTAGAGGAAAATTTTCCAACACAAAGAAATGCACAAATTAACATGGGAGCGAAGGATTCAGGCTTTCGAGTATAAATGTTATAGAAGAATTTTGCTCATTTGCTATAAAGAGCACAAAATAAATGTCTATGTTAGAGAGAAAATAAACACCTATGCAGGCCACCAAGAACTACTTTTTTCAGTAGTGAAACGTCGAAAGCTTGCTTGGTTTGGGCATGTAACTCGTCATGACTCAGTTTCGAAAGCGATCCTTCAGGGAACAGTCGACGGTAAACGGAGAAGAGGAAGGCAAAGAAAATCCTGGGCTGATAACATCAAAGAATGGGCAGGACACGGGTTTTCCACGCTTGTACGCATTGCTGAGGATAGAGAGCAGTGGAGGATCCTGTCTGCTGATGCTTCCACCATGGCACCCCTACGACACATGACGGGTTATGGGTTGAGATGATGATGAACATGGAAATCACCAAATGGTCGGGACAGAAACCAAATGGAGCACATCGTGATTAATGGTAGATGGAGACATGCATTACAAGATGTGAAGATAAAAAGAGGTGCAGATGTGGGAAGTGATCACCATTTAGTAGTAGCAAAACTGAAAGTGAAACTAAGAACCAACTTTAACAACACAGAAAACGTTTCTTCTTCTTCTTTGATCCTTAGCAGCCGACCGTCAAAGCAGTCAGTGGCCATCACACCTAGTAGCGTCTTGTAGGGCAACAACAAATTCATGCCTCCTTACCAGAAAAGCTTTTGCTGCTGATTAAAAGAAACGATATCAACTTGCCAAAAGTCAGGAATAGAAATTGACTGATGATATAGACCAGAAATTCAACACCATTTCAACAATATATAAGGAAAGCAGCAAATCATGCTTGTGATTCCAGGAAAGGAAGAAGCAAGACTGGATAACACCAGAAACATTAAACACAATAACGATGGGAAACGAAAAGAAAAGAAAGAAAACAGAAGCGGTCCCCCAGGTTAAAGCAACTATGTAGCGAACAGTACAGTCAGCTGGACAAGGAAGTTAAAGACCAAACCCGAGCCAACAAAAGGAATTTCCTAGACGATTTTGCAAGACAGGCAGAAGAAGCAGCCCTGTGAAATGAACAAAGCACAGTATACAAAATATCTAAATTCATCAGCGGAAAACGAGGTGCAAACAATATTACATTAGTAAGAGATAAGCAAGGAAATCTCATCACAACAGCAGAGGGACAGGAAACAAGATGGGCAGAGCATTTCAGAGAAACTCTGAACAAGAAACCCCAATTGAATGTTCCTGAGGCTGAAAATGATCTAGATGTTAATACAGACATTTCACGAAAAGAAGAAATCATCAATGCAATCACAGGGTTAAAGAATTGAAAAGCCCCTGGCCATGATAACTTAAATGCAGAGCTATTTAAGACAGACCCTGAGCTAGCAGCAGAACTATTAAAACCACTATTTGCACAAGCCTGGAAAATATTGGACAACACCAACAGAGTGGAACAAAGGAATAATTGTCAAATTGCCCAAGAACGGAGATTTGCGGACTGCATAAATTGGAGAGGAATCACTTTTCTCTCAGTTCCCAGGAAAATACTAGACTTTACGTGTAGCGTTGGGCAGAGCAACCTAAGTATAGCTAGCAGGTGGGCTTGAACATCAATTTAAAGAGGTCAGAGGTCATGACGCTCTATGTGAGCAACACTGAGCCCATATCAGTAAGGAATCAGCAACTGGAACAGTCAGACACCTTCACATACCTAGGATGCATAGTAACACCAGACGGCGGAGCAAGCAAACACATCAACAACAGAATGAACAAAGCAAAAACAGCCTTTTTTAGTCTAAACAACATCTGGAAGTCCTCTCAGTACTGCACACGCACAAAATTAAGATTATATCAAAGCTTTGTGCTTTCTGTGCTTCTCTATGGAGCGGAATGCTGGAGAGTTACAGAGAAGTAAATGTCGAAATTGTCCTCATTTCACACAACATGCCTAAGAAAAATTCACTGAATCTTTTGGCCGAATACCATCACCAACCAAGATCTGCTTACTCGGAGCAAGCAAGAGGACATGTACACCATCATAGCTGGCAGACGCTGGAGCTGAGTTGGCCATGTCCTCAAAAGAGACCCCGATGCCATCACAAGAACAGCTATTCTATGGACTCCTGAAGGAAAACGAAAGAGAATCCAACCAAAAACAACTTGGCGGAGGAAATCCATTATCATCAGTAACAGTTTTCTCAACCGGATTATTCCAAAACGCTAGAATGTACACCCTCTCTTAAATGGTAACCAACAAGGACCCTGATAATTCAGTTAATTCAAACTGGGTACATAACTGATAATAGTCGAGTTTGATCACCACTGATACAGCTAAAGTGATTCATTCAGTTGATAAAGGCGTAAAGTAGTGATAATAAATATTGTGTGGTTAAGTGATGAAGGCACAAATGGGTTCTCCTTATATATTCCACGCCCACTCAGGGCTATTTGTAAATATGTCACTACTGTTCCTATGCCTTGGTATGTTCAAAGTGTGTGTGTACTGACACATTCGTCCGCCACAATAACGCACATAGGATTCATGGATCGTTGAACGCTGAGTAACGTTGAAGCACAGTTTATTTACGTTACAATACGATCACACTGACATAGACGACAGACAGCATAGATACAAGCATTAATCACAGCGCCTAGTGGCGCACACCTCATAGAAATACACATCCACCATGTTCCTTAAAGAACTGCGTTCACCGCAGTTATACATATGGCCTCATTCAGAGAGACTGCTCACATCGCAGTACTATAAAATTTATCAAATAGCGGTGCACTTCCTATAGAAGATGCACATGAACGATTTTCCTCAAAAGACTACGTCTCCCCTTCTCAACAAAGGCTGCTCCCTGGCAGTTGAATAATCATCGTCGCTATCCCTTCTTAAGGCCCAATAATAAATCGTGGTGCACTCCTCATCAGACGTGCACAATAGCAAAATCCCTCAAAGACTGCCTTCACCGCAGTTATAAATATGGCCTTATAAAGTCGACAGGTCTCCGACTCTTAAATGTCTTCTTCATAGAGCTCAATTACCAAATAATAGTGCACTCCTCATCGAACGTGCACAATAGCTAAATCCCTCAAGGACTGCCTTCATAACAGCTTCGTAATAGCTCCATTAATCTTCATACTGCAGTTAATATCAAATACGGCCTGTACAAAATCCTGGCCTTCATAATAGCTCCATAATCTTCTTACTGCAGTTAATATCAAATACGGCCTGTACAAAATCTTGGCCTTCATAATAGCTCCATAATCTTCTTACTGCAGTTAATATCAAATACGGCCTGTACAAAATCCTGGCCTTCATAATAATCTAACACATGGAAGAATATTCAATATAGGAAGAATATTCCGATACAGGCCTGTGCAAAAAGGTCTCCACCGAGACACACATTGTGAAAAACACTATACATCTTTACCGAACACTGGTCGGGAACACACACTTAGAAAAACACCAGGGTTGACTTCACTCCGTCAACATCTAGAACCCCGACTCTGTTAATTTGTCGTATGGCATTTAAAATAACAATAGACACTATAATAACACCAATTTCCAATGGAATATAATCAAATATCTTTTCCTCCCTCTGTCCGTTGCCTAACACCTATAAGTCCGGTCTGGTTTACTATCGGTCTACCCCGTAAACATAATTTACCGTCTCGTCTCAGTAGCTTAGCGATCGGGTGGTCGTGTTTTAACATTTTAATTGAATATCTGGTTATAGAAATCTCTACGCGCTATTTTATTTAATCCGCCTTACTAGCAAGAAAAAAAATATCTAAGCGAAGTATTTTACTGTATGTTTAAGTATGTAAGTGTTTAACTTTAAATGCTACCACCGTAAAATACTTCTAACACTTAGCACTATTTACCAGAAAAATCCTGAATAAAAATCTCCACGAATCACATTTTTTGTTTAAACAACAATAAATCCAGATGAAAATGATTATGACTGCGAACTAGACTTCTCAAATTCTGACTGGCGACTGACAGTTAAAGTCGTATATATCACAGTATAAGCCTTTTCATCTTTAATAGCGTTATTTCACGCTCCAGTGTGGGGCACAAATTCAGAAGCGGAAGATGAAAGATGAAAAGCTTACGTTTCGATCTTTCCAGCGGTTCTCGGCTGGAGTGATGACCAACATCAAAAGACTTTCTTTCTCCTAGCGGTTCTCTCTGTAGAATGCCCGTTCCAAGATCAAAAGAAACTAAGGATTTCTAGACTTTTCCTGGACAAACTTCAAAGGGTCTGTTTCGCCTTTCTCACGTGGTGTCCGTCTGTCGAGTATTATATGATTAACAGATAAGCTAGCGTGAGTGGAAAGAAGTAAAACCAAAATGCGATTTGGTTCCTATTATGACTGACAGATCACGAAGATCATAAACCCTGCGTTAGCTTGTGTTTACAGAAAAGAGGGCGGGGACAAAAGGTGAGCTTGCAGAACTAAAGACAGTTGGTTTATGTTACAAAGATATCAGGTAGGGTACAACTTCCCTCGACATCATTCTAATGCCAGTGTTTCCAGTCGAAACAATACTGCCTCCTCTGGGAGTAAGTCATGGAGACATGCTCAATGTGCATCTGATCTTAAAAATACAGATGAAGTCGTCAAGGGTGACGCAAAATTTAATAATAAGAGTCTAACTGTTACACGTATGTTGATGATAATGATAGTATAAACTTACCTGGTCAAACTAATACCATTACACCTGAAAAAAAATGTTTAACAGTACCTTATAAGCTGACGTCTACGACATGCTCCAAACCTACAGGCTCAAATGGGGATAGGCATCATACTCAGTTCAATCAGTAAGATACATCATGTAATAAAGATATGACATCAACGAGTAAGATAAATGACCATGTTTCTCATGTTAATAAGGGTGCTTACCACCCCTGCTCACAGTTTCGTGAAAAAAAGATGCCTTATGGTGGCAATAGTGCATACTCACGCACCGTTCTAATGCGAAATCTGCCTCCTGGCACTACATTGCAGGCACTGGGTAATATTTTCCAGTTCACAGCTGACGTGCAATTTGTACTTCTATCAACAGTTTCAATGATATGGAGGCAATTATTTATTTTTACTCCAATGTGGATGCACGCATGGTCTTCGATCTTGACAACGGTGCTTAATTTCGAGACCATTTCTTGATGTACAATTGATACATGATTCGGCACCACACAGATTTTAATGCGTTCTTGTGCCCATTTTTTTTCTATCATCCTATTTATTTCAGATATTGACTATCTCACCTGCTAGTTTCTTACGTTGTTTGATTGTGTATACTTCACTCATTTTGCAACTTCTTTTATTTGGCATTATTTCAGTTTATATTTCAGGTATCTCCTTGAGAATAAGTTCAGAAGCTTCCTGTACTAATTATTCTTTTCACAGGTTTGAAGTCTTTTGGGTCTTGTAGGATTCTATAGAAAATGTTTGCCTAATGTTTTAGAAATTACTTCAGTTCTGTCTTCGTTATTGAGAAAGAACTCTCCAAATAAGATTGTTTGGTTACATTCTCGTGATGCATCATTCAATGTACTTAAAACGTATTTTTCAAAATTGCCACTTTTGAGATTGCCTGATGCTCGATTTGCTTTTATCCATAGAGTCGACACCTCTGGATCAGGAATCGGCGGTACACTTAAGCAGGAATTCGATAAATGTCTACGAACATGACATTCGTGCCAAGAAGGGCAGTAAAAGTGTTATGTAAAAAACTCACTGTCACCTAACAACACGACAAATACAGGTACCTTGTGAGGTTACAACAAACCTATTAACCGGCTTCTTCACGTGTTGACCAAGGGAACATTCCACTCTTTTTGAACTTTTTCCTGACAATGCTGACGCTGACAGAAATTTACATATTTATCGTTGCTGTGCAAGGAATGAATGTACGAAAACTCGTTGATGAATGCCAAGGCTGAGAACTAGTGTAACCTTTTCATTGGAAATTGAAGGAAATCGCTCAAGGACTCTTTTGACATTACTTACATATATTGATCTGTTCACTTGGCACCTGATGATGATTATTGCTAATATCGCCAATGTTGAGTTCTACCTCCTTTTAGTCAGCTCATTACAGGGATGTCTTGCACCTTCTGAACAGTTCTCATACTCAGTTTATGTGCATAAACACACACATGTATTGATAATTTCAGAATAATGTGACATTTGGATAGTTTGAATGCAAAATCTTGAAACGGCGTCTAAAAACGAAGGGACACAACTCAAGACTGCTTCACTTGGTCAATGGGACGCAACTACTATAATCATATTGTGCTTGTTGGTGAACACTGAACGTTCCTGCTTAAAGTTACATTAAAATGCGACTAATACGAGAATGTGGCAAATGATCATGGATATGAACTCCCACTTAGCAAAGATTGGAAGCAAATCTAAAGACATAATCTCAACAAAAAGTAAAATACTAGATTAAATAGAACGGTATATAAACACTAGCCTAACTATACGTACAGATGGGTAAAAATATGAAAAAGGACAATTAGGAGCAGGAATAGCAATACCAATATTGAAAATATATAAAAGATACAAAGTAAAAGGTAATAATACATCTTTACAGCAGAATTAGTGGTGGCAATCCTGAAAGCTTTAGAAATAGCCGCAGAAAACCCACCAAATAAAATAGTCTTTAATTTCATGGCAGTGGCTTTTTTATGCCCTTTATCTGTGTAAGTAATATAACGCTCGAGTAATGCATGTCCCTTTTCGGCATCGGTCTTCAGGCTTGTCCCTGTCGAGCTGAGAACACTAGGAATTTGTTGCCTTGTACTTTCTTACTCATTCTTTGATAAAAGGACCAACATTTCTGAAGTGTTTTGTCAGTGTCCACTTGTGTCACAAAGGCCTCCCACACTGTGACCTTGACCTCTCTAGTTAACCCTTTAAAGTTATTGATGGCGTCACAAAGGCCTCCCACACTGTGTCCTTGACCATGTTGTCTCTACTGTCTCATTCCACCGGGGTGGTTGTGTAAAAGGTGTTCGAGTTGTCTTTTGTTTCACAATTTGACGCAAGAATGTACACAGGATTTGCGGGCCTGTATGACACTGAAAAGTCTGTTTTGATTTCCTGTTCCTGGCAGCATTTTCCTTCGCAATGAATGCTACACGGGGTAGATGATCGCTTTCTTGAGCGTGGTTTACATGCCAATGTGCAAAAGTGGCGGCAGCGTTAGAAATGAATGCTAGATCTATGGCACCATCAGTATTCCCGGGTTTAGATGCCAGTATTTTTGGGCGTCCATAATTTAAATTGGATAAGTTTAAGTTTAAGCCTGGCTCAAGACCACATCCTGTCAATTTTCTATGCAGTTACCCCACTCCATAGATATATTATTAAAATCACCGTCAATTAAGCACATCTCGTTAGGTTCTTCGGGCAATTTTGTCAGGAGCTCCTAGGTACACCCTTCCGGAAGACGATCCATATAGGCATATAAATTGAAGACTTGCCATTCTTGAACGCTTAAATGCAGTAGACATCTATGCAATTCTGCATCCTCATTAGAATGGAAACTTATATTTAGCCATGCGTGAGGGAGTTCGAATTTCACATACATCTCTTCTCCTAGTCTGTCAGACCTATAATAATTTGTGTAATATCTATAGTCCGTTCGGAAATTCATGCCAACAAATTGAACGTTGTAACTTTGCAACCCCTTGACGGATGGTATTGAAATTTGCTACGTGCCCTACTGATATCAATGCAGTTATTAATATATTTTTTGCCCTTACAAAACTCATGTCATGTTCGAATTTTCTTCTTTAAGTTATATAAAAAACTCTTACCGTTGTCTGGGTTAATTTTTATTAGTTCTACAGGAAAGTTACAAGATCCGTTCATAAATTGCGCACTTAATTTTTGTTGCAGAACAGCACAAGCGATGAAATATCCTATTCAATAATTTTTTTTGTTTGAATTAGTGTAGTGACTACATGTCCGCACGAGTGCGCACCTATTGTACACAGTCGTGAGTAATTATTTCAGCGGCGTATGCTAATTGCAATGAGTTGGCTGCAACGAAACAAAACGACACCAGCGTATAATATATTAATAAACTAAACTGCATCATTATGAAAAGCGCAATGAATCTGAAATGCAAATTTATCACTTTGCAGAAAGTAACTTTTATATTGTACAGGCATTTTTGCAGAGAGACTAAGATTGGTTGTTTATACCACGACATCCAAGAACCAGGTAGGAGAACACGAAAGGCCCTGGGTGTGGATAGAAGAAATGATGCGTAAGTTACTCGAGTACATGATCGCCCAGGCCGCGGGTCACTACCCGCCATGGAAATTAATTTGCTAGACGTGAAAGCAAAACTTTACCCTCGGAACGGGTTGAGAACGGAGATCAGAAGAAGGAAAAAAAATATGACTGAACATGTGCTTGAAACTAGCAAGGCTAGAAAGACGAAATTGGTGGGGAAAGGAGGAAAAAAATTTCACGTCCCACGTTGACACAAGGTAAAGCAATCGAAAAAAGGGACCTTAGATATTATACGCAACAGTCATTTCTTGGACGCTTTTGCGATAACTTAGTCCGTTTATTTGAATTCAGCGGCAAACGCCTTACAGAAGATTCTAGAAAATATTTCGAAAAACCAACTAACCTTGAAAAGTAACTTTTCTTAATAATAATGTTAGGAATATAAAACCTAGCTGGCCGGATGGCCCATCTTGAGCAGTGAAATAATATGCTTTCATTTATACAGACGGATAGATAATAAGAAAGATATTGACAAAAGACTGTGTTGTTCATATCAGCGAGCGACTGTATTGGAACAAAAATGTCACTAATTTTCAAAAAATTGTAGCCTCGAGATGCAAGTGCTAAAATCTAGTTAGAATGAAAGAGAGGGGGAGTAGCGGACAGTGGTGGCTAAAAATAACTTTCTAGGCAAAATTGTGTAGGGGAGGGCATAGTTGGTTCAAAAAACAAGTGTGTTTTTTGCGAAACGCAAGTAGAGACGGACGAACCAACAGACAATAAGACAAACTTGACTGAGGTATGACTGAAGTGACTTTTTGGAAAGGGGTTTGAATTTGAAAAAAAGAAAAGCACTGATTGGCCACAGATAAACATATTATCGGCGCTCAGACGCGCATCTTGGCCATTCTGCATAAGTTGTCCAGTGATAGACACAGTAATTATTTAATGGTGTAATTTTCCCAAACTAATTGAAATATTTAGAGGGACGCCATAATAAAGCCAGCAGCTCAGCTGAGTTTTGCTAGCATCTACTGTGTTCTATATTCATAATTCTGGTAAGACTAAAAGTATTTCTTTGTACATTTTAATATTTGTTTAATATTTAGAGTGATTTGATACTGCCATATCAAAATCTAGCCTTACAACAAGTAAGGATACGTTCTAGACCCCCCGCCCTAGTTCAGGGTCTAGAGACAAACCAAAAACATAAACTCCAGCAAGGATTATGAAAGGCGGATCAAGTGTTGAGATCAGTGAAACATATCACCTATCCTATTCTATGGCAAGAAGCTAATAAACATATTTCAGAATATGTAGTCTGGGGGAACTTATCCTATGTGAAACCAACTTGGTAGGTGTGCTGTATGGTCAGAGAGATCTGACCCTGTCTATGTGGTGTTGTTGTATAATGTTGTGTGTAGTAGTGGCTCAGGAGGTAGAGTTCTGACACATGACCAATACTTTTATTTCAGAACTGTGGGTTTTTTATTTGGCACCAATGTGGTGTCAAATGATGTGTTGATTAATACCAGAAGGGACCCGTGCCATAAAATATTTTGGCAGAGCAGCCTTTATTTGCCCCCAAGCACGGAGAGGTGGGGCCACCAGACTCCTGATATTTGCCCCCAAGCACGGAGAGGTGGGCCCACCAGACTCCTGATATTTGCCCCCAAGCATGGAGAGGCGGGGCCACCACATTCCAGCACCAGATTCCAGCACCAGAACTACTCATTCAAGATAAAGGAGCTTCTGGCCTGCTGGAGAGTCACCAACTTCGTTTATAAAAACACTAACTATATTCCCATCAATAAATGGACAATGTTAGTAGCCATATACAGGGAGTGATGAGGCCACTCCAACAGCACATCCATTCATCATTTCCCCAGCTAAATTAAAAATATAAACAGTAGTAATATTAACTAGTCTTGTAAAATACATATGTATACCCTTTCATTTATTATGCCATATATTCATGCATTTCATTCCTAATTTCAAAACCTTTCATATGTTCTGACCAAACTAAAACCTTGGTTCAGAACAAATAAACTTAAAGAAAATATTACTATCAAAATTTTACACAGCTTGAGTTAGTTCAGTGGGTTGTAACATTTTATTAATATTATTAGACTTATTAAATATCTGTGTGTGTATGTAAACTACCACAACACATTACATATCATTACCCTAGAATTTTAACGTAGCCACATTCATTAGTAAAAAAAGATAGGTGTGAGGTCGTAGTGGTAGCAAGAAGGGCCTTCTGTCAATTCACAGCTACATTTATCTCAGGAGCCTTCACAGCTGACCTCATGCTTCACCCTAAGTAATATCATACTCATACAATACCATCGAAACCACTACATATATTGGGGTCTCTTGTTCCGGGATAATTAGCCTATCAATAATATTAGGATCTCCTGGTGGGAGAATTAAATTAAGGGAACAAATTATAAAAATTCAAAGTGTCCCTTAAAATTAAAAGTGAAAATAAAAGTTGGTGAATCTTCACAGCCAGTGATAATTAATTAGTTAACTGGTTAAGTATAATTATTTTAAACTATAGTAATTAGAATTGCTTTAGTGGTTTTACATTTTATTTTGCTCATTACTAAATTGTCTAAAAAGTATGGCGGAGCTGGCAAAATTTAGATCAGCTGCTGTGCTAACGGCGAAGGATATGGGAATGGATGGGCAGATTTTAATTCAATATGTAACGGCTGAATGTGATAAGTATATTGAACGGGAAGAAAGAAGATTAGAAAAAGAGGCTGAAAGAAAATTAGAGGCTGAAAGATTAGCTGAAGAGAAGAGGTTACAAATTGAGGCTGATAGAGAAATTAAGAGGCTGCAGATAGAGGCTGACAAAGAGGCTAAAGCATTAGAGGCAGAAGAAAAACGACAGCAAAGGGAGGCAGAAGATAAAAGGTTGACTGCCGAAAGGGAGGCAGAAGACAGAAGGTTGCAAAGGGAGCACGAATTACGACTAAGGGAGCTGGAATTACAAGGCCAGGCTCCTGAAAATGGTGCCAGCCCTTTTGCCTCAGATGCTACGCCCAGTCTAGGAGCCTCAAACTCAGCTATGGGGTTTCATTTAGACCATTTTGTTGAGAAAGACGATGACATAGAGGGGTACCTAGGACGTTTTGAGTTATTAGCTACTACATATGGGTTAGAGAGAGAGAGGTGGAGTTTAAAGCTATCACAGGGAATGAGAGGTACTTATGAAGTCTTCGCAAAAATGAACAGCGAAGACCAAGACAATTATGACATGTTAAAGCAGGCTTTATTATTGAGGTACGAAAAAAATCACCCGTGTGTTGCCGGGGCCCGAAAGAGGAGCAAAGAATAGTAACACTGCACCCTACCACGCATGTCGTAAAAAGCGACTAAGGAGGGTTGGGCATGGGGCTGTTTACCCCATCCCGTAAAAACTTCGCACAGTGGGCTGATCACCTGCTTGCCAACCAATCTGATTACGGAAACAACGATAGATTGTTTGGTCTGTTTCTGTTCCACAAAGACGCCACTAGGCGTGGTGGAAACAGCGATAGATTGATCAATTTGTTGTTGCCCTACGACGCCACTAGGCGTACTGGCCACATACTGCTTTGCCGGTTGGTGGCTAAGGATGGAAGAAGAAGAAGAGACGAAAAAAATGCTGAATTTTATCGTAAGAAATTTAGAAATGCCAAACTGTTGTCTGGGGAGACATACCACCAATTCTCTGCCAGACTGGAAAGCTATTTGGAGAAATGGACTGCTCTGGGGAAGATCCAAGATCTGAAAGAGATGATCATGATTGAGCAATTGAGAGAGTCCATGGCTCCAGACATGAGAAAATTTCTCATGGAACAAGGTGCAGAGAAGTTGGGGAAGGTTTTAAATGTTGCTGAGAGGTATCAGGCAGCCCAGTCAGAGGTAAGTGGTGCTAAAAAGAAGCACATAGATAATTTTAAAGCTCCACAGCAATTTAATAAATTTGATAATAGAGAACAGGGAAATAAAGGTAGGACAAACTTTGAACGGCCAAGAAATGACTATCGCGACAGAAACTCACAGTTCAATGACCAAAAGTTCAATGAAAGAAAACCGTTGAACCAAGGAAAAAGATGGTGTAAATGGGGCAAGAAGGATAACCATAACACCGAATTTTGTAGAAGGAAACCTTCAAACATTGCTGCAATGAAGTCGGGGACTCAAAGGTTAAAGGTTAATCCTAATGGACAGCAGGAACCTTATCACCCCCCAGTTTGTGAGGATGTTATTTGTAATGGGGTCACCATAAGGTGCCTTTATGATACAGGTTTGGATTATGATTCAGTTGTGAAGTCTAGCCTAGTGGACCCAAGTCAGTATACCACAGAAACAGTGGAAATACAAGGGGCAACTAAGGACATACCACTCATGACACTTCCCATCGCAAGGATAACGGTGAAAACTCGCTATGTGGAAGGAGAAATCAGAGCAGCAGTGATAGATGAACAATCTACCCTCTGATATTGGGGTGTAGATACGTCTTCTTGGGGAATCCCGAGAAACCTGTGATCATGGCGACAGTGCAGACCAGGTCACAGAAGAAGGAGGAAGAAGGTGAACCTATAAATGCTCATCCAGAGGAGATGAGGATGGCGCAGGCTGAGGATAGGACACTCAAGCCATGTTTCAAAAAATTGCCCAAATGCCACACACCTCCGAGCAAGGGAGAGTACTTTGTGAAGAACAAATTATTATACAAGAAGACAGGAACTAGATCCACTGGTCACGGACAGTTGGTTCTTCCCAAGATATATAGGGCAAATTTAATAAGGAGCTTACATGTTGGAAAAGATGGTGACCATGAAAAAGTCGGTACCATCCGCCAAAAGATTGCTCGAAAATACTATTGGCCCGACGTAAATGTCGATATTGAGAACTTTGTAGAAGCATGTGGCATATTTCATGAGGGAACACCCACAAAGGGAAAATATGTGCAGGACCTAGAAACGCCACGGGGCAAAATTAGGCCTGGAAGGAAAACTAATTATACTCAGGTAGACAAAGTGGAATGGGAGCCCCCCTTTTCACACCCAGTCTTCACTTGAATGGATTAACATGGCCACTATGCGACGAGTACAAAGAGTAAATTTTACCCAGGATAAGATGACAATCCCTCGGTCAGACTTATATAAACTGGAAGAACAGAAAAGAGAGCGAAGATCTCTCATAAGCAATCTAAAGTGGGGAGATAAACCCAAGAAAAAAATTGGTAGTGGTCGATTTGTGAGTGATGATTCTAGGAAGAAAAGTCCTCACTGTGGCGCTTCTAATGGACGGGACCCGACGGGTTCCATGAAAAATACGTATGATAAATTACAGGTCCAGATGTAGCTCTATTAAGGACCTGGACAGATGAGAAGGCGGAAGAGACTGTTACCTCATCTTATCAATACGTGAACGAACTGACCACTCGTTTGAAAGCTGGATGGAAACTGGCAAATGATAATTTGAAACAAGCCAGGAAGAAACATGCAGCGTATTTTAATAGGAAGGCACAGGACAGAGAACTAGCTGTGGGAGAGAAGGTGCTGCTTCTACTACCCGGTAGCCAGAATAAATTACAAATTGGATGGCAAGGTCCATATACGGTTCTAGAGAAGGTGTCTAGAACAAACTATAAAACTGACAAAAAGGGGAAGGAGAAAGTTTATCATGTAAACCTGTTAAAGAAGTATCTGGACAGACCACTCCAGGAAAGCACCCCCTTATTGACCTTGGCTATCGCAACTCAAATGCAAAAGGAACCACTCACATCACATGAATACCCATTACATCCTTGTGAAACAGCAGCACAGGTAAAAGTCAGTAAGCACCTGACTAAAAACCAGAGGGAGAGAGTTCAACAGGTTCTGGAGGAACATACAGATGTATTAACAGATAAACCAGGCCATACAGATTTGCTACAGTATGACATGAAACTGGTAGACTCAAACCCAATATGTATGAGAGCCTATTCTATTCCGTTCGCGAAGGAGAAGGCATTGAAGGAAGAAATAGATTATTTGTTGAAGGAGGGGATTATTTCACACAGTGAATCATCTTTTAGTTCCAGTGTAGTTTTGTTGAGAAAACCGTCTGGGGAACACAGACTGTGCATAGATTACAGGAAACTGAATGCTGTCACAGAAGGACAAGTGGATCCATTACCAGACACAAAACAGTTATTTGCCAGATTAAACAAGGCAAAATACTTTTCAAAGGTGGACCTTAGTAAAGGCTATTACCAGATTCCAGTGAAGCCTGAAGTGAGACCTTATTTAGCATTTAGCACATCGGATGGACATTACGAATTCAACATGCTACCATTCGGACTGAAAAATACTCCGAGTGTATTTTCAAGGATGATGCGCAAATTGTTGGATCCCCTGAATAACCCATGTATCACGAATTTCATGGATGATATTCTCGTCGCCACAGAGACATTTGAAGAACACATTGACGCTCTAAAAATGTTATTTTAGAGGCTTAGGGAGGCGAACTTAACTGCTAGGCCAAAAAAATGTTGTATTGGATGCAAAGAGTTGGAATTCTTGGGACACACTGTATATCTGGGTAACATGACCCCTGATCCCAAGAACTTGGAAAAACTGCAGAGAGCACCTAGACCACAAACAAAAAAGGACGTGCGATCATTCGTGTCGTTATGCGGATTTTATCAAAAATACATCAAAGATTTTAACTCTATTTGTGCTCCTCTGACTGATCTGACTCGCAAGGGACTTCCAGATAAAATTATTTGGACTGCGCAAAGTGAATTAGCGTTCCAAAACTTAAAGGACAAACTCTCTAGCAAGCCTATTCTCAAACTGCCTGATTTGACACAGGACTTTGTCTTAAGAACAGATGCAAGTAATGTAGGACTCGGGGCGGCTTTGTTGCAAAGATCATCTTCACCTGATGGGGAACTGAACCCAGTCGCTTATGCAAGCCGCAAATTGAATAAGGCGGAGCAAGGATATTCCACAAGCGAAAAAGAATGTTTAGCGTTAATCTGGGCAATAAAGAAGTTTCAAATCTATCTATATGGTAGGACTTTTGTGGTCGAGACGGATCATCAGCCCCTCGTTTTCTTATCTCAGGCTAAGCATGAAAACGCAAGATTGCTGAGGTGGTCTTTATTGCTTCAACCTTATCAGTTCAGTATCCGATATATCCCAGGCAAATTGAATGTCGGTGCAGATTTCCTCAGTCGGCACCCCTGTGATCAAAATTAGAGTAGTGGCAGGCGTGAGGAGTAATTTTATCTATGTGTATCACTGGTTTTGGAACTTGCCGTAGGCATGTTTTCAAGTGGGTAGATGTGTGATGATATTTACCGTGACACAACGTTAAAATATCTCCAACGATAAAAAGTAGGGATAAAAATGATGCGTAAGTTACTCGAGTACATGATCGCCCAGGCCGCGGGTCACTACCCGCCATGGAAATTAATTTGCTAGACGTGAAAGCAAAACTTTACCCTCGGAACGGGTTGAGAACGGAGATCAGAAGAAGGAAAAAAAATATGACTGAACATGTGCTTGAAACTAGCAAGGCTAGAAAGACGCAATTGGTGGGGAAAGGAGGAAAAATATTTCACGTCCCAAGTTGACACAAGGTAAAGCAATCGAAAAAAGGGACCTTAGATATTATACGCAACAGTCATTTCTTGGACGCTTTTGCGATAACTTAGTCCGTTTATTTGAATTCAGCGGCAAACGCCTTACAGAAGATTCTAGAAAATATTTCGAAAAACCAACTAACCTTGAAAAGTAACTTTTCTTAATAATAATGTTAGGAATATAAAACCTAGCTGGCCGGATGGCCCATCTTGAGCAGTGAAATAATATGCTTTCATTTATACAGACGGATAGATAATAAGAAAGATATTGACAAAAGACTGTGTTGTTCATATCAGCGAGCGACTGTATTGGAACAAAAATGTCACTAATTTTCAAAAAATTGTAGCCTCGAGACGCAAGTGCTAAAATCTAGTTAAAATGAAAGAGAGGGGGAGTAGCGGACAGTGGTGGCTAAAAATAACTTTCTAGGCAAAATTGTGTAGAGGAGGGCATAGTTGGTTCAAAAAACAAGTGTGTTTTTTGCGAAACGCAAGTAGAGACGGACGAACCAACAGACAATAAGACAAACTTGACTGAGGTATGACTGAAGTGACTTTTTGGAAAGGGGTTTGAATTTGAAAAAAAGAAAAGCACTGATTGGCCACAGATAAACATATTATCGGCGCTCAGACGCGCATCTTGGCCATTCTGCATAAGTTGTCCAGTAATTATTTAATGGTGTAATTTTCCCAAACTAATTGAAATATTTAGAGGGACGCCATAATAAAGCCAGCAGCTCAGCTGAGTTTTGCTAGCATCTACTGTGTTCTATATTCATAATTCTGGTAAGACTAAAAGTATTTCTTTGTACATTTTAATATTTGTTTAATATTTAGAGTGATTTGATACTGCCATATCAAAATCTAGCCCTTACAACAAGTAAGGATACGTTCTAGACCCCCCGCCCTAGTTCAGGGTCTAGAGACAAACCAAAAACATAAACTCCAGCAAGGATTATGAAAGGCGGATCAAGTGTTGAGATCAGTGAAACATATCACCTATCCTATTCTATGGCAAGAAGCTAATAAACATATTTCAGAATATGTAGTCTGGGGGAACTTATCCTATGTGAAACCAACTTGGTAGGTGTGCTGTATGGTCAGAGAGATCTGACCCTGTCTATGTGGTGTTGTTGTATAATGTTGTGTGTAGTAGTGGCTCAGGAGGTAGAGTTCTGACACATGACCAATACTTTTATTTCAGAACTGTGGGTTTTTTATTTGGCACCAATGTGGTGTCAAATGATGTGTTGATTAATACCAGAAGGGACCCGTGCCATAAAATATTTTGGCAGAGCAGCCTTTATTTGCCCCCAAGCACGGAGAGGTGGGGCCACCAGACTCCTGATATTTGCCCCCAAGCACGGAGAGGTGGGGCCACCAGACTCCTGATATTTGCCCCCAAGCACGGAGAGGCGGGGCCACCACATTCCAGCACCAGATTCCAGCACCAGAACTACTCATTCAAGATAAAGGAGCTTCTGGCCTGCTGGAGAGTCACCAACTTCGTTTATAAAAACACTAACTATATTCCCATCAATAAATGGACAATGTTAGTAGCCATATACAGGGAGTGATGAGGCCACTCCAACAGCACATCCGTTCATCATTTCCCCAGCTAAATTAAAAATATAAACAGTAGTAATATTAACTAGTCTTGTAAAATACATATGTATACCCTTTCATTTATTATGCCATATATTCATGCATTTCATTCCTAATTTCAAAACCTTTCATATGTTCTGACCAAACTAAAACCTTGGTTCAGAACAAATAAACTTAAAGAAAATATTACTATCAAAATTTTACACAGCTTGAGTTAGTTCAGTGGGTTGTAACATTTTATTAATATTATTAGACTTATTAAATATCTGTGTGTGTATGTAAACTACCACAACACATTACATATCATTACCCTAGAATTTTAACGTAGCCACATTCATTAGTAAAAAAAGATAGGTGTGAGGTCGTAGTGGTAGCAAGAAGGGCCTTCTGTCAATTCACAGCTACATTTATCTCAGGAGCCTTCACAGCTGACCTCATGCTTCACCCTAAGTAATATCACACTCATACAATACCATCGAAACCACTACATCGACGTTGGATACAACAGGACCGTGATTGTACAGAGGCTGCGGTTAAGCAAGGAAGGAAGAAAAAAATTGATGATTTTAACAAGGATGTCATTAGACGTTTGATTTTGAAGATGTTTAATGCCAATCAACTTGTTACTCTCCGCATGCTGAAAAGTCGGCTGCAAGCAGAATGCGATATTAACGTCTCAAAAACAACTCTTTGGCAACTTGTCAGAAGTGTTGGCTTCACTTTTAGAAAAACGTCTGGCGGAAGGAATTTTTTATGTGAAAAACCACATCTGGTTGCAGCTCGAAGCAAATACCTTAGGCAGATTCGTGAGAGAAGGCAAGACGGCTATGATATAGTGTATTCGGACGAATCTTGGGTTAATGCTCATCATACGAACGAGAAAGAATGGCAATCTGTTGACGGAGACCATAGAAGGAAAATTCCCAGCAGCAAAGGTCAACGCATTATACTAGCACATGCTGGCAGCAGACAGAATGGGCTTGTCCGTGATGCAGAGCTTATTTTTCAATCAAAGTCTGTAGATGGTAGGGACTACCACAGTGAAATGAATGGGCACACTTTTCGAGATTGGATAGTGAATACACTCCTCCCGACTCTAGATAGGCCGTCTTGCCTGGTGATGGATAATACGTCCTATCATAATGTTCTAGCGCAGGAGGATAAAGCTCCCACTTCGGCAAGCACGAAAGACGAAATCAGGAGGTGGCTTGTGAATGAAAATATCTTCGCTGACAACAGCTATTTAAAACCAGAGTTGTTGCAGCTTGTGAGACAGAGGAATAAGACAAAAGTGTATCTCATTGATAAAATCATCCAAGAGCAGGGTCATGTTTCTCTTCGACTCCCACCTTATCATTCTCACCTTAACCCAATAGAGTTGGTTTGGGCTAGAGTTAAAGGGCAATGGCCAACCAGAACACCACTTTTAAAATGTGCGATGTTAAAGACATGACTCGTGAGGACCTTTCACGAATAGACACAGAGTACTGGGCTAAATGGGAAAAACACGTGCTACATGAAGAAGAAGATTACTAGCAGCGAGATGGCTTGCAGTTTATCCAACCAATAACTGTTGTCAACTTATTGGAGTCGTCCGATTCTGAATGAGGCACGTCAATCGCATTCCTTCGTTTGTGATAAACTAATTTCATATGCCAATCTATAATAACACATAAACAGTTACGATTCGTCATAGCTTCCTGATGATTTACTGCTATCACGGTTCATTATCAGATCATCATTCCTCGTATCAAAATCACGTGAACAACCAATCACACATTTAGGACACGCCTTTGAACCGTCTTGTCGCACAAATGTTGTGATTTACTGTAAGAATTAATGTTACGGGCAGATTTAGGCAAATGTTCCAGGAAGATCAAAGCAAATCGTCGTTTTGCAAATTTCGAGACAGCTGTGGATGTAATGATTGCAAAATCTTAACAACATGGAAAATCTAAGACTGCATGCAAAAATTCATGTCCATACAACAAACAGTTTTGGAGAAAATTGACGCTTTCTGTGGGCACGAATTTCCGAACGGACTATATAACTTAGGTAATTGATAACAGTGTTCGCTTTAAAATTAATGTCCTGGATCATTAGTACCCGCGGTAGCATAGTGGTTAGTGCACTGGCTTCCTAGCGCAGTGGTCTATGGTTCGATCCCCAGATGAGGCGGGAATTTTTTAGGCCACAAACGGCTCCTGGGTCGACCCAGCCCCAAATGGGTACCAGAGCAACTCTGGGAAGGTTAAGGCGGCCGGCGTGATGCCGACCACATCACCCCTCGTGTGCCGACGGTCAAGATAATATGGGCCTAACACCATATTCCCAATATGCCTCAATGGGCGTGTAACTGGTTCCTTTTTTTCCTTTCCATATAAAAAATCAGAGATGATTGTTTAAATAATGTCTGCCA
This sequence comes from Oreohelix idahoensis, assembly GCA_024509875.1. Taxonomy (NCBI): domain Eukaryota; kingdom Metazoa; phylum Mollusca; class Gastropoda; order Stylommatophora; family Oreohelicidae; genus Oreohelix; species Oreohelix idahoensis. The sequence continues at coordinate 93,153 of JAMPIV010017593.1, forward strand.
GTTGGTTGGTACCTCGACAATTCCAGTAACGGCACCCACCTACACGTGTGTAATTCATAGAGAGTCTGTCCGCTTTCTGTTTTGTTTATCTCTTACCAGCTCTTATTTTTTGCTCTCTCTCTCTCTCCCCTACCTCTCCTTCTACATCCACGTTTCTTCGTTACATTTGTAGAATACATTGGCGACACAGCACGATCCCCGTACTTCCCGCCATAATTCTAGTTTTTTTTTCATAATACATAATATAATATTTGTAAGATATGGTGGAAATATCCTATCACCCTCAGCCGCCATGTCCATAATACATAATATAATATTTGTAAGATATGGTGGAAATATCCTATCACCCTCAGCCGCCATGTCCATAATACATAATATAATATTTGTAAGATATGGTGGAAATATCCTATCACCCTCAGCCGCCATGTCCATAATACATAATATAATATTTGTAAGATATGGTGGAAATATCCTATCACCCTCAGCCGCCATGTCCATAATACATAATATAATATTTGTAAGATATGGTGGAAATATCCTATCACCCTCAGCCGCCATGTCCATAATACATAATATAATATTTGTAAGATATGGTGGAAATATCCTATCACCCTCAGCCGCCATGCCAGGGAAAAGGCAAGAGGTGTTCCTTAGGAAGTCCATCTGCCTGGTGCCGACCCAGACAGCCAATGTCCAAGACTACTTTCCTAGTAGCCATCCTGTCTCTCAGCACATTGAGTCACCTTAGACTTGAGGTCATTAACTAATGACTATGACAGAATATGCCTTGACTCGAGTCTTACCATGTTTATTACATTTCTAGATCAGCATTGATTAAAAACTGAATGTGAAAGCATTTGTTGATGACGCCATTATTGTTAAAATATGTGTTTTGGTTGATGACGTCATTATTGTTAAAATATGTGTTTTTGTTGATGAGTTTATAGCACATGTGCTTCGTGGGAGCATTTTTATGATGTTTGCATCGGATTGAATGTGAAGTGTGACTGACTGGACTAGTTTGTTTATTACATCTGACTTGTGCGCATTGGAGGGAGCAGCGGTTGCGCAGTAGTTAGTGCACTGGCTTCCTAGCTTTTCAGACTTCAGACGGCTCTGGGGTCAACCTAGCCTCTTGAAGTGGGTACCAGAGCAACTCTAGGAAATTTAAGGCGGCCGGCGTGATGCTGACCACATCAGCCTTAGTGTGTCTATGGTCAAGAAAATATGGCCTAACACTTTATTCCCAGTATGCCTCAATGAGTGTGTAACGGGGATCCTTGTGAGCATACGCGCAGTAACAATGTCAGTGATTGTGTATGAAAATGGTGTGCAATTTTTTTCTAGTATCGAGGAGCACCGTGCGGTGCAGACGTCAAAAAAGGAAACAAGGTCTCGGATATGGGAGAGAATAAAGTGTCCTGTGAAAATCTTCTTCTTCAAGAACCATGCCTAGTGGTATAGGAGATCATGTCTTTCCATAACTTCTTGTCTCCAGTACAATTTATCAATTCAGCTGTTGATTTCAGTCCATGTCACGATGTCAAACTGTCCAGTATTTGCTCTCTTTGTCTTTCTCTGTCTTTTTTTTCCTTGTCTTACCTGTTGTTGCGATAAATTCCAACTTTCCTCTTCTCATAACTTGCCAAACAAAAAGTGGATTGCTTCTTTCTAACTTGTGAAATAAGTTTCCTTTGATCATTAGCCTCTTTCAGGACATCCTCATTATCCATTTGACTGTCCATGGTATTTTTAACTTTCTTCTGTAAAACCACATTTCTGTGGCCTCTAGTGCCTCCCCTGCTTGTTTACCAATTGTCAATGACTCACTCCCATACGTAAGAATTGGTTCTATAGAACACTGAAGAACTCTCCTTCTTACTTTCAATGACAATGAATTGTTGTATAAAATACTCTTCATTTTATAGAAAGCTGCTTGTGCTTGAGCTTGTCTGCTCTATATTTCTGAGATGCATCTTCCATCCGTTGTTATTTAATGTGCGCAGGCATTTGAATTTATTGACTTTGTTTTAAAACTGCTTCATTCACTTTGATAGTGCATTTTGGGGAAGCCTTTTTCTTCGTGACGACCATTACTTCTGTCTTTTTTCTATTAAGGTTGATGCCTTTATTTTCACTGTCTATCACTGTTGTGTGAGCCGCGGTAGCATAGTGGTTAGTGCACTGGCTTCCTTGCGCAGTGGTCTATGGTTCGATCCCTAGATGAGGTGGGATATTTTTAGGCCGCAAACGGCTCCTGGGTCGACCCAGCCCCAACTGGGTACCAGAGCTACTCTGGGAAGGTTAAGGCGGCCGGCGTGATGCTGACTACATCACCCCTGGTGTGCTGTCGGTCAAGAAAATATGGTTCAAACATCATATTACCAATATGCCTAAATGAGCGTGTAACGGGATCCTTTTTCATATTTTTTTCCTATCACTATAGCATCAACCATTTCCTGCAGCTCCTTTTCACTTTTTGTTATTAAGACTACTTCATCAGCGTATCTTAAGTTGATTAAATTATGTCCATCAAATGATATTCCTGGCAAGTCCTCTAGAGATCTCATTATATTTTCACTGTACAGGTTAAACAGATCACGTGACAGCACACATCCCTGCTTGACACCCCTTTTTACTTGCTGATTTGTTCCTATTTGGCTGCTAATTCTTACAACTGCTGCGTGTTGCCAGTTCATGTTCTTTATTATCCTCAAGTCGTTACCATCAATGTTCATGCTTTCTAACATTTTTATAATTTCCTCATGTTTCACCTTGTCGAATCCCTTGGTTTAATCTATAAAGCACAAGTTCAGATCTGTCTTCACCGACATGGCTCTTTCTATTAATGTTCTTGTTTTATATATATATATATATATATATGGTTCCAAAGGTTGTTACAGCCGGGAGTTGTAGTGAGGGTAAGCTCTCACTGCAGATAAAATACTTCAATGGCACGCGCCTCAAGCAGCCTCTGACAACCAAGTCCAGCTCCCGGCCTTCACGTGTGGCTCAGTTTGAGCCCGGCGGAACTGTTTTCACTGACGGGAGAAGGGGCAAAGGCGAGCGACTGGCGCCTTAAAACCAGCAGCTTCGGGCAGATAGGGCTCGTGATTTTTGGTTGGTAGCTTATCTAAGAGAAGGAACTCTGAATTTAACCTCGGCTGCCTTGCGGGAATATCCATTTATGGAATTGGCTTCGGGAGTAAACCCTGAGAATAAATCCGGAGTCGGAGTCCCTAAGGCAGTCTAATGTCGATTCGACATTATTCTGGCAACTCCTGCGACGTGGCTGGTACCAAACTGTATCGGCTACTGCCGTTCCTTTGGATCTACCAGCTGTGTGGAGAGGGGGAACATGCTGCATGGGCAACAGCTTGATCTCCATATAACTGTGCCCAAGCTCGCGCCCTGGAGAGGACACTCCAGCTTCACCCTGTAGGTGTCGGCAAAACACGGGAAGTAGCAGTTACCGGTTATAAGCATTTTGCCCAATTGGGGTAGGGCATGGCGCCAGTGGGAGAGGTTCTAGGATCTCACTGGACAGCTACCGCCTGCTTCAAGCTGGGCAGCCCCCAGTCAATAAGGTGTTGTCCCGCCACTGTCTGCTTTCCCCATTGGGTGCATGGGGATTAGGGTCAAACCCGAACTGTGGACAGAAAATTTTGCACCAAGCAATTATCAGAATAATAAAAATAAGCAAACTCTCAGATTGGGATGCTGGAACGTCCGGACTATGTTGACTGGACTATCTGGAAACCTACACGACGTAAACGATGTAAGGAAGACAGCCATAATTAATGATGAGCCTAAACGACTTCAGGTGGATATAGTTGCACTTCAGGAAACGCGCCTGGCGGGCTCTGGAACGGTGAGCGAGAAGGATTACACATTTTATTGGCAAGGGAAAGATCTTAATAAAGCTAGAGAACACGGAGTAGGTTTTGCGGTAAAAAAATCGCTAACTAAAATGGCTGAACCAGGCGAGAATGGATCAGAACGCCTGTTAACGCTCCGCCTGCAAACTAGCACAGGTCCCATCACCCTTGTCAGTGTGTATGCTCCTACTCTGTACTCTGCCTCAGAAGCTAAAGATGAGTTCTATGAGAATCTAGCAGCAGTCATCAAAAGCATACCTAGGCAAGAACAGCTTGTTCTCCTTGGCGACTTTAACGCTAGAGTGGGTGCCGATAATGTTTCATGGCCTTCATGTCTGGGCAGGTTTGGTATTGGCAAGATGAATGAAAATGGACAACGGCTCTTAGAGTTGTGTGTCCACCATGACCTCTGCGTGACCAACACCTACTTTCAGACAAAACCCCAGCATAAGGTGTCATGGAGACACCCACGATCCAAGCACTGGCACCAACTGGACCTGATTCTCGTCAGAAGGCCACTTCTCAGGTCTGTGCTCTCCACGCGCTCGTACCATAGTGCAGACTGTGATACAGATCACTCCTTGGTTTGCTGCAATATCAGAGCACAACCAAGAAAACTCTATTGTGTCAGACATGAAGGGAAACCACGCATTGATACCAGCAAGATGTCTGACCCTGTCATGATCACTCAATTTACTGCGACCTTCAAGAAAGTGCTCAGTAGCCCTCAGCATGGTAATACTATTACAGAGAACTGGGAGCATCTACGGAACATCATTCAAAGTACTGCACTTGCCACCTTTGGTAAGAAAACGGCAAAGTCAAATGACTGGTTTGATGCTTCATCGGATGTGATGGCACCTTTCATTGAAGCTAAGCGCAGTGCTATGAATGAATACAAACGTTCACCGAGTGCTAGAACCCTACAGATCATGAAGGCTACGAGAAGCAAAGTTCAACAAACTGCTCGACGCTGTGCAAATGATTATTGGCTCCAGCTCAGTGAGAGCATCCAGATCGCAGCGCAAACAGGCAACATTAAACAAATGTATGACGGTATAAAGAAAGCACTTGGCCCTGTGGTGGGTTTTGATGTTATGAATTGTTGTTATGTATTATTATTGTGTTAAATGAGATCAGCTATGAAGGTCCCTGAATTTAACCAATAGTATTGTAAACTTTTCAGAGTACCTTTCCGCTACCACCCTTTTGATCTCATTCAAAATTAATCTATATTATTATTATTAAAATGACTTCGTGTAGTGGCTAGGGTTATGAATGTGGAGTGTAATGTACAATAACCAACAAATATACAAACAAATAGTTTATTATCCACAACCACCAACAGTACTACAACAATAACATACCAACGACACTTTAAAAGGCTATCTTATTTAAGACAGGGGTTGAAATTTGTGTAAATAAATTTTGACTAGCACAGAAGAGAAAACCAATGATGGTGAAGATGACATAAAGATGGAAGAACTGAGGGCAGCACTAGAGAAAATCAAGATGGGCAAAGCAGCAGGGCATGATGGTATAACACCAGAAATGGTTAAGTACATGGGAGCATCAGGCGACCTGTTACTCTTAAAGGTCCTACAGGCAGCATGGTGCAACAAGACCATACCAAAGGATTGGGAGATTGCCATCATAACACCAATTTTCAAAAAGGGTGACAATCGACAATGTGGAAACCATAGAGGCATATCCCTTCTCAGTGTCCCTGGTAAAATCTACTCTAGAATCCTAGAGCAGAGACTCCGACGCCTAGCTGAGCCACAATTGGATGAGGTCCAGTGCGGATTCCGAGCAAACCGAAGTACTCAAGACCTAATCTTCACACTCAGACAGTTGAGTGAAAAGGCCCTTGAGTATAAGAGTGAGATCCATCTTTGTTTCATAGATCTGGAAAAGGCGTTTGACAGAGTCCCCTGGAGCAAACTTTGGGACTGTTTGGCAAGGAAGAATATTCCAGCACCTCTGATTCATGCTATACAGAGCTTCTACAAGTCTTGCAGAAATTATGTGAGGACAGCAAACCATAAGTCAGAAGAGTTCAGGACCACCACTGGTGTAAGACAAGGTGATATCCTGTCACCTTGTCTTTTCATACTCCTCATGGACGATGTCATCAAGGCATGTAAGGAGAGAACAAGAAAGTATTCAGTGGGATACTGGAAGATGAGACAGGTCTATATTTCGGAGCTGGCATTTGCTGATGATGTTGCCCTGATTGCTAAATCAGAGGCACATCTCCAATCCAACTTGCAAGTCTGGAAGGAAGAGCTGGAGAAGAGAGGGATGGTCATAAGCAGCTCTAAAACAAAATCCATGGTGATATCACGAGAAGAAAGAAAACATCAGATTAAGTTGGGAGAACAGGTCCTGGAGCAGGTCGACCACTTTAAATATCTCGGAGCTATTATAGACCGAAAGGGAGGTATCAAAGAAGAGTTGGCCACTCGAAAAGCAGCGGCTGGGAGACTTTTTCAGGCCATAAATCGTGGATTCCTCAGCAAGAAAGAGGTTGGTAAGAAAACGAAGATGGCTGTATACCGCTCCACCTATGTCCCAGTTTTGACATATGGATGCGAGTCGTGGGCAATGACTACAACCCACAAAAGCCAGATCCAAACCTCAGAAATGAGGTATCTGAGGAAAGTGGTTGAAGTAACAAGAAGAGACATGGTCCGCAACCAGACGATACGTCAAGGCCTGAAATCCCATCCGCTGCAGACCCAAATAGAACAGTCCCAACTAAGATGGTTTGGCCATGTCTGCAGAATGGGAGAAGATCGGCTACCACGACAAGCATGGGAAACAAAGAGCCAGGGATCCAGACCTCCAGGACGACCCAGAGTTCGCTGGGAGGACAACATTAGACAATCTTTGAAGGACCGAGGACTAGAATGGAACCAGGCCAGGAGAAGACAGCTGATAGAATGGTCTGGCGCTCTCTCTTCCAAACCTCTACACCTCACGGTAGAAGGGGAACGACTAAGTAAGTAAGTAAGTAAGTAAATAAATTTTGTACAATTTATTATCCTGATTCTAATTTATTTTGAACCAGGACTGACAATCAAAAGTGAAATCAAATGAATCATTTACAACATTCCAATAACACAGTAGATCTTCTGTCCATACATACAATATTATTCTAATATAAGTGTGTAGTTGTATTCTTCTACTTTGAGGTAATACTGGGGTATTAACTCTAGGTTGTTGGTTATAATCACTCCAATTAAGTTATGTCTGTTTTCGTTTGTCACTTGTGGAAATATTAATACTAGGCACGGATTTCTTTAATGTCACTTTCTAGTCTGTTAAGTTCTTTTAGTTGAGCTGCCAGGTGCCGAACAAGAACTTATCTTGGCCGGAGAATACAGGTAGAACGTTTCCTCTGCTCGCTTGACAATCTTTTCCACCTTTTGATAGGCAATGGCCACTAGCATGGGCTCGAAGTATACAGACATAGTCCTGAATCGAGCAGTTCTCAGGCGTTTCCTACTACACTAACGTCAGTACCAAGGACCCTGAAATGTGAAGGTTATGCATCCTTCTTTATACGTAGTATACTATACTATTCCACATTTAAGTACAGGTACATTACAAACAAACGAAAAGGGTCATAGCTTTATACCAACCTATGCCACCATTATCTTTTGATGTGACAATGTACATCAGTATTCCTCTCCCCTAATAGTTACAACGCCACTGCAATTCCAGCTGTCATCTTTCCATATAATAGGATAGGTGTTATGCTCCTTGATGACAATCATACATATTTTCTTGTAGTCTAACACTTCTCTGACAGTCTAACACATGGTGGATCAATCTCTAGGTTTTGCCTAATGGTTGCTATAGACCCACTCACTTACTGACATATATTATTATTTCACATTCAATTTTTATTTTAGATACATGTTAATAAAGTCAATCTTACCACATTTATTCAATGAAATACACAGTGAACGATGACTGGCACACTTTCGATCTGCCGTTCTGTCCAGGCTTTTGAGAAATATGGTTTTCACTGCACAAGCCTGATCTCATCGCTATGTGTAAAAATTTTTTTAGAAAATGGCGTCCCCAACTAATGCTTTTTCCCCAATATCAACTACTCTGGCCAATGATTACCCTTATTTCACTTGTAAACAAAGTCATTCAAAAATACAATTCAATTTTCTACTACGTTACTCGGGTGATATATGTTTAGTACGAGGTTGGCCAATAATATTTCGTCTCACTTCAAATTCCACCCAATCTCCTTCCTCGTACCATCTTAGCCTAGCTTTCACCTAATTTTTTTCCCAAAAAATATGCGATCCAATCTAAGCAGATATGACTTGACCTGACAGTATCTCTGATCTCTATGTATTGTTTTATCAATATTTGATTATTTAATGGACTATTTAGATAACTAACAACATATTCTTGGTCAGCAAGTCTTCAGGTACACGAATATACAATTTTTATGGGGCTATGTGGCTTGGTTCAAAATTTTATCTTTTTTCTATGTTAGTTTTCAAGCTAAATACGAGAGCTTATGTCATTCGCAATAAGAGCTAAACGTGTTTCCATGACCGTAGTGTCTACATTTCTAACTTTTTCATCGTATTGGGGAAACCCACCTAGGGCAAAGCGTGCAAGTCGGTTGTAGTGTTAGAACCAATTTGAGACGTGATTTGCGTGTGTTATCCAGCCTTGCCCCTCCTTTCCCCAAATGCAGTTAGGCAAATATTTCTTAGAACTAGGAAAAGTGGGGCGTTTATGTCAAGGACGACTTTGAAAAATAGGGTACCGTTTTGTTTGGCTTATGCGTTAGCAAATAATAAGCTGAAGGCGTAGGCGACAACCTACGATTCTCGCCGAAAATTTTTAGTACTATCTTATCTTGAACTGTATATGGACTATACTGTTATATTCTAATTTAGATATTGTATTTAGAAGCTCACCACAGGCCCCCAAAAAAGTAAGACGGCACCGCTAAAAACCATCAGCGGAGAGAAGCTAACCGATAAGGGTAAGCAGATGGAGAGGTGGGTCGAGCACTATTCTGAGCTTTACGCTAGAGAAAATACCGTTACGCCTGCAGCCCTTGATGCTGTCAAATGTCTGCCATTTATGGAGCAGCTGGATGCCAAACCAACATTAGAGGAACTCAGCAAGGCCATTGATAGCTTGGCCTCTGGCAAAGCACCAGGCAGTGATGGGATTCCTCCTGATTTAATCAAATGCTGCAAGAGCACGCTATTACATCCCATGCATAGGATGCTGTGCCAGTGCTGGGAAGAGACAACTATTCCTCAAGACATGCGAGATGCCAGGATTGTAACACTATATAAAAATAAAGGAGACAGAAGTTATTGCAATAACTACAGAGGCATCTCTCTTCTTAGTATTGTTGGTAAGGTTTTTGCCAAAGTCATCTTAATGCGACTACACAAGTTAGCTGAGCGCATATATATCCAGAGTCACAGTGCGGATTCCAAGCTGGTAGATCAACAACAGACATGATCTTCTCTGTCCGCCAGGTTCAGGAAAAATCAAGAGAGCAGAAAAGGAATTTATATATCGCCTTTATAGACCTCACAAAAGCATTTGACCTGGTTAGTAGGGATGGACTCTTCAAAATCCTCCTGAAAATAGGCTGCCCTTCTAAAATGCTGGAAATGATAAAGTCATTCCATGACGACATGAAGGGAACAGTCCAATATGCTGGAAGCACGTCACAGCCCTTTGATATACGAAGTGGCGTTAAACAAGGCTGTGTTCTGGCTCCGACCCTCCTCGGGATCTTCTTTGCCCTACTCTTGAAACATGTTTTCAGAGATGCAACTGAAGGAATATGCCTTCACACTAGGTCAGATGGCCGTCTGTTTAATCTTTCAAGGCTGAAGGCAAAAACAAAAATCAGAAGGGTCACTATAAGAGACTTGTTGTTCGCTGATGATGCTGCAGTCGTCACTCAAAGCCAACAGGAGCTTCAGAACTTGATGAATCGCTTCACTAAAGCATGCAAGCACTTTGGCCTCACAATAAGTCTAAAGAAAACGAATGTGCTGAGTCAGGATGCGGGTGCTGCACCAGTTATCACTATCGATAACTATGAATTGGCAATGGTGCATCACTTCACATACCTAGGGTCTACCATCAATGACAAACTATCACTGGATACAGAAATCGACAGCCGCATTGGCAAAGCTGCAGCTACCTTTGCCCGCCTCACATCGCGTGTTTGGGGAAACTCCAAACTCACAATGAAGACCAAAGCTGCGGTATATAATGCCTGCGTCACCAGCACACTTCTATATGGCAGCGAGACCTGGACGACCTATGCTAAGCAGGAAAGAAGGCTCAATACCTTCCATTTACGGTGTCTACGCCGCATCCTCGGCATCTCGTGGAAAGATAAAGTGACTAATGTCGAGGTGTTGTCACGTGCTGGCCTTCAAAGTATGTATACACTGCTTAGACAGCGCAGACTTCGCTGGCTTGGTCATGTTCGTCGCATGGAAGATGGTCGCATCCCAAAAGATATCTTCTACGGACAACTAGCAGATGGCAGGAGAACAGTTGGGCGACCACAGCTGAGGTTCAAAGATGTGTGCAAGAGAGATATGAGGGCACTGGACATGGATCCAGCAACATGGGAGGATGAAGCTGCCGATCAAACTGAGTGGCGATGCTATTTACGGCGCCAACTCAGATTGGGCGAAGAGAGGCTCACACAACAAGCAGAGGAGGGGAGAAAACGTCGAAAGGAGCATCAGGAAAATAAGCAGCTGAGGGCTGTCAGCTCAGGGGCGCATTCCCATAGTCAGTTATGACTGAAGAGGCTACCTTTCTATCATGTTCTGATGATACATTAACAATGATCTTTCTTTTGATTTCAAACCTGCGATGACTGTGTCCTTCTGCCTGTTAACTCATTTTTTGCTTGTACATAGAGTTTGTCTCTTTTCTGATCTGCACTTCAATCTAGCAGTAAGAAATCATTTCATGTGGAAAAAACATTTCATGTTTTTTTTTTCCGTACGCCCGCTAATACTCGAGGCGAAATCTCAGGTTATTATTGATGTCTAACCTGACATTGATTTTACGTGAGTATCCCTTCTTTTCTTGTACAGAGACAGGTGTCCCTCGCCATTCAGGCAGATACTCGCCGATTTCGGAGGTACCCATTACAGCTGGGTCGACTCAGGAGCCGCCAATCCCTGGTCGACGACACTTCTTCAAATGTCCTCGCCAGGTCTTGAGTTAATCCAGTCCTAATCCCGGTCGACGAAAAATCCTCAAATGCCGTCGCCCGGGTTTGATCCTGACTCACCCGGTCGCCAGAGCGGTGTGGTAACCACTACGCTAGCGCGGCTCCTTTCATGTGTAAATCTAGCAGTAAGAAAGGAATTATGACATGGACTTTGGGTCTAATTCACGTCATTCGACGACTGAGTGAGATATTTATTTAAATCTATCTCAGCCTGACGCAAGCTCGACTTTCGAGGAGGAAAAGAGGTTTATCAAAGATACAGAAACAAGTTGGATGTAGGGCATCCAGTTCAAACACTAAATTGGTGCATACTTTCAGCTCAACAAAAGAGAACAAGTGGTAATCTTCAGACTCTGCCCTGGCCACAACAGATTGAGATACCATCTATTCAATAAACTACAGATAGAAACTACCGATCAGTGTAACTGTGTCACCGATAAAACGACTGCTGAACGTCAGCTTATAACTTGCCCAACATATGCGGAACAGAGAAAGTGCATATGGCCGACACCGGTACCATTCGTGGAAAAGCTCTACGGAGATTCAAATAGTCTCAAGCTGATTACTGCTTTCTTTGAACACATTCAAGTTGACGACTGAGAGTGTACTCATAAAAAGAAACAAATAGTTTCATATTAAATTGTTTGAAAACTTATGAGGTGACAGTTTTGTTATCTTTAGTCAACGAGACAGCGGGCAGAGTGTGGTAGGTATGGCCGGATCTGTATCCCTTATACTTTTGATAGGCAGTTTTTGTTCTGAAATCTCCCAGATAAGAGTTTTAGTGCGAGATTAACAAATACTAGAACAAGAGAAATGAAGACAGCCATTTAAATTATGAGGAGAACATGGAATGATCATGAAGTGATGGTACTCGACAGGAGGACTTGGCAATGATATTGTTGAAGGCATATGCTTCTCAGAAAGCTGAAGATTAATGAACGAATATGTGAATTATCCTTCTGTGTTTGTTCTCCTTTTTTTTAAGAGTAACACTCCACAAACTATGTCATCAGTTCATAAGAGCTGTGATACGGTGGATCCCATCTCACTTCAACATCCCCAGAAATGCTCACAATCCAGGCTTCAAAAGGTCCGAATTGGATGGCTCCGACATGAATGGAAAACCTCCAAAGCATCAATTTTTCAAGAACTGATGTGGATCTACTGTCATGGACTTATGAGAGGACACATCTGGCGTATATACAACCAGTTCGCAACAGCAACAATTAGCATTCATACCCTTCGACATTTGCTGAGGGAGACTGAGCACCTATGGGTTTGCTCGGAGTGCGATGACGTTGATTCTAATTAACATTATCTGCTGTCTATGAGTCTAAAACTACAGCTGTATTAATTATTTTAACACTTTGAGATTGTAAGCCCTATTCTTCTTTGACCCATAGCTGTCGACCATCAAATCAGTCAGTGACCATCACGCATGGTGGCGTCTTGTAGGGCAGCAAGGAATTGAATCCACTTTGTTAGGTCGATGGCCATCCTTTTTACAGTGCCCAACTCTGGTTCATTCTTTGCAACATGGCTTCCGCAGATCTTCGCCAAGTTGTTTTAGGTTGGCCTCTCTTTCACTTAGGCATAGCTGTTTTTGTAATGACATCAGGGTTCCTTCTGAGGACGTGGTTAACCCAACTCCAGCGTCTGCCAGCTATGATGGTGTACATTTCCTCCTGGTTACTCCGATTAAGTTTGTTCTTGGTTGCTGATGGTATTCGGCCAAAAGATTTGGAGAATTTTACTACTTACTTACTTAGTCGTTCCCCTTCTACCGTGAGGTGTAGAGGTTTGGAAGAGAGAGCGCCAGACCATTCTATCAGCTGTCTTCTTCCTGGCCTGGTTCCATTCTAGTCCTCGGTCCTTCAAAGATTGTCTAATGTTGTCCTCCCAGCGACTCTGGGTCGTCCTGGAGGTCTGGATCCCTGGCTCTTTGTTTCCCATGCTTGTCGTGGTAGCCGATCTTCTCCCATTCTGCAGACATGGCCAAACCATCTTAGTTGGGACTGTTCTATTTGGGTCTGCAGCGGGTGGGATTTTAGGCCTTGACGGATCGTCTGGTTGCGGACCATGTCTCTTCTTGTTACTTCAACCACTTTCCTCAGATACCTCATTTCTGAGGTTTGGATCTGGCTTTTGTGGGTTGTAGTCATTGCCCATGACTCGCATCCATATGTCAAGACTGGGACATAGGTGGAGCGGTATACAGCCATCTTCGTTTTCTTACCAACCTCTTTCTTGCTGAGGAATCCTCGATTTATGGCCTGAGAAAGTCTCCCAGCCGCTGCTTTTCGAGTGGCCAACTCTTCTTTGATGCCTCCCTTTCGGTCTATAATAGCTCCGAGATACTTAAAGTGGTCGACCTGCTCCAGGACCTGTTCTCCCAACTTAATCTGATGTTTTCTTTCTTCTCGTGATATCACCGTGGATTTTGTTTTAGAGCTGCTTATGACCATCCCTCTCTTCTCCAGCTCTTCCTTCCAGACTTGCAGGTTGGATTGGAGATGTGCCTCTGATTTAGCAATCAGGGCAACATCATCAGCAAATGCCAGCTCCGAAATATAGACCTGTCTCATCTTCCAGTACCCCACTGAATACTTTCTTGTTCTCTCCTTACATGCCTTGATGACATCGTCCATAAGGAGTATGAAGAGGTAAGGTGGTAGGATATCACCTTGTCTTACACCAGTGGTGGTCCTGAACTCTTCTGACTTATGGTTTGCTGTCCTCACATAATTTCTGCAAGACTTTGGAGAATTTTCCTTAGTCAAATTATGTGGAAAGATGACAGTTTTGACATTTCCTTCTCTGTTATTCTCCAGCATTCTGCACCATAGAGAAGCACAGAAAGTACACAGCTCTTATACAGCTTGCGTAGTGGTTACCACACCGCTCTGGCGACCGGGTGATCCAGGATCAAACCCGGGTGACGGCATTTGAGGATTTTTCGTCGACCGGGATTTGGACTGGATTAACTCGAGACCTGGCGAGGACATTTGAAGGAGTGTCGTCGACCAGGGATTGGCGGCTCCTGAGCCGACCCAGCTGTAATGGGTACCTCTGAAATCGGAGAGTATTTGCCTGAATGGCGAGGGACATCTGTCTCTGTACAAGAAAAAAGGGATACTCACGTAAAATCAATGTCAGTTAGACATAAATAATAACCTGAGATTTCGCCTCGCGGGCGTACGAAAAAAAAATACAGTCTTAATTTGGTGTTTGTGCTGTACTTGGAAGACTTCCAGATGTTTTTGAGACTAGCAAAGGTTGTTCTCACTTTATTCATTCTGTTGTTAATGTCCTTGCTTTTTCCGCCATCTGGTATTACTATGCATCCTAGGTAAGTAAATGTGTCTGTCTGTTCTAACTTCTGGTTCCTTATTGTTATTGGTTCAGTATTGCCCACCTTGAGTGTCATGACCTCTTTCTTTTTCAGACTGATGTTCAGATCAACCTGCTGGCTTTACTTATTCAGTCTATCGGTTTTTTCTTGGATGTGTTGATGTGAATGCACGAGTAGGGCAATGTTATCTGCATATTCCAGTGTAGAAAACGTTGTTCTTCTATTTCCTCTTGGACTGTCCTCTGTTGTCTAGTGCATCACCCAATCTATGCCTGTCATAAATAATGTTGTTGACAGATAAGAGGCATCCCTGTCATTCTCCTGTTTTCACTTCGAAAGTTAGGTTGCTGAATCCAACACTGCATGTAAAGTTAGAATAGAGGCTTTTTTTATAATGGACACAATGCAGCTGAGAATTCCATAAGCCCTCAGTATTTTCCATAGGCTGTCCCTGTGTATGCTGTCAAAAGCCTTTTCAAAATCAACAAAGTTAATGTATATCTTTCTCTGCCATTCTGAGCACTGCTCTATAGTATAATGTTCCCGAGGGTGAATATATGATCTGCAAGTCGTAATTTTTAGATAGGTGATTAAGATAGATTCTGGTCCTGTCCGAATAGAACTAGAACAGGTGGTAACTCAGTGAGAGATAAAGGTAAAAAAAATAGATTTCACGAGTAAAATGGTGAAAAAGGTAGAGTCTGTCCCTGGATTAAGAATATACTCTAGTCCAGCCTATCTTTTACTACTGTGATTTGTTTATCAGACAGTTTACCTTAATATATATTAACATATAAACTATAACCACTCACATTCACACACACACAGATAAGTGACGACAACTTGATGCACAAACGTGAAAAACTATAATTAATGGAATAAGGATATTGGGCCGAGCTGACCAACGCAGGTAATTAAAAGTTTCTGTTAAGTTTATTTATCATAAAGAAGAAAACTTCACAACAGTCAATATCAATTAGCACAATATAA
The DNA here is from genome assembly GCA_024509875.1 of Oreohelix idahoensis. Taxonomy (NCBI): domain Eukaryota; kingdom Metazoa; phylum Mollusca; class Gastropoda; order Stylommatophora; family Oreohelicidae; genus Oreohelix; species Oreohelix idahoensis. The sequence continues at coordinate 108,649 of JAMPIV010017593.1, forward strand.
AAATCATATGTTACCGAAAATAATAAAGAAATAGACACATAAGTGCAATTCCCTCTGTTGAGACAAGATCCTGTGAAAAGAAGATATTAAACCCCGAAAAGGTCAAAATATTAGCACTATGGTACAGAATCTGAATATACTGTCAATAACAGAGTTACTAGTTTAATCTATCCTGGAAAAAATGAACAGTATTAGCAACCTAAGATGCCGTAATGGGAGGTGAGAGACTTCTTACTATGCTGTAAAGGGATGTGAGGCTACTTAAGATACTGTAAAGGGATGTGGGGCTACTTAAGATACTGAAAAGGGGTGTGAGGCTACCTGAGATGCTGTAAATGAGTGTGAGGCTTCTTAAGATATTGTAAAGGGGTGTGGGACTAAGACTAAAAGGTTACAAAGCTCTACATAGGATATATTACTGGGGACCATCAGGACTTAACAGAAATGTTGTAATTAGCCACTTTCATTATAAATAACAAGTACTGCAATAATTGACTGTTATGTACTGCCATAATTGACTTGTCAGTGTTAGCCGTATAATGATTAATTTTTATAACGAGTGCTTCACTTGACCGTTGTGTGCCAAGATTTCATCATCACCCTCAAACTACCCAAGAAGCACAGGCCTTCCTCGCACATGCCATCTGCTGAAAGTCTTTTCATCCTCTTCATGTTTGTCTCCAGTTCTCTTCTCCATGGATGGTCTCCACTCTACCTCACTTACCTTGGGGATTCTAGGACAAGAACTACCTTGTAATGCTATCAAGTTTCCTCAATGTGTGACATTCATCACCAGCATCTTCCAGTGGCACTAGTCTGATTCTTGTCATCAGTGATCAGATACCACTTCAATCCTACTTTATACAAGCAGCCATTTAAGATAATAGAGAGGTTTACAGATATATGGTTGGACATGATCCTAATGACAACAAAACAACTTGAGAAAACATGCTGATAGCACTACATGGCATTGGGCCGAAGGGCAAGAGCCCAAGTGCTGCTGGATTAATAATAACAAGATAAATAACTTTCTTCAGCCATGGACCCCTTTTATGATTGTCTAGCGGCAGGCCACGGACCTCTTAGATTGTCCACTGAAGGCCAAGGACAACTTAGGTTGTCCACTGAAGGCCAAGGACCACTTAGGTTGTCCACTGAAGGCCAAGGACCACTTAGGTTGTCCACTGAAGGCCAAGGACCACTTAGGTTGTCCACTGAAGGACAAGGATCACTTAGGTTGTCAACTGAAGGCCAAGGACCACTTAGGTTGTCCACTGAAGGCCAAGAACCCTTTAGGTTGTCTACTGAAGGCCAAGGACTACTTAGATTGTCCACTGAAGGTCAAGGACTACTTAGAAAGAATGTACATATACACAATTAAATTTTATGCATACAAGTAATACATTTTATTACAAAGAAGCAATTGTTAATCTTACATACAGTTTTACTGAAATACAATAACAATCTGTAAAAAGAAGATATTTACTTACATGCACAAATCTTTCATCATTTTCCAGAGTAAAATTAAATTAAGAAATTTTAAGGATATGCACAGAATAACCCCTCCCCCCAACTAAGGGCTCATGGACCGCAGGTTAAGAAACCCCGATATAACCATAATTTACAATTAGCCATCACTCTAAATGATTTGAGTTGTACAGCAGATAAAATGAGATCACAACCAGGACATATGGTGGCTAACCATTACCATAAATAATTGTATGAATGTACACACCCATCCCATGTACATGCCCATCCATTTCATGTACACACCCATCCCATGTACACACCCATCTCATGTACACATTTGTAATAATGACAGGAGGAAATGACATCAAAATCAGAACAACAAGTTTTAAAACACAAAAGGTCAAAGTAGACCCATGGCAGATACTGCTGCAAGGGAGTGGAGTGTTAGAGATTTCACCATACTAGGTCCAGCTCTTTGAAATTAGCTGACAAGTTCCGGTCCCTGCTGCCTTTGTCTTCCATAAATCAAGAGCACATTGTGGTGCTCATTTACAGCTGGGTAGATGAGCATGATGATATTGGTTTAGAACACTGTACCGTTGCAGCTGGGAAGAGTTGAGTGTAGAGGAAGACAGTGCCGTAAGTGGGAAGTTAATATCTAGCGATAGACAGAAAAGAGTATCAGAGTGCACCATCAAGACATGAGACAGAAGATGGCGATATATTCAATGCTAAGATGGCAGTTGATAGATTAAATTGAATATCTTTAAGGGAAAAAATGCCACACACTTCTGCATATTATGAAATGGATTATTTGTTTCATCTGCTTAAAATGAAAAATAAAAATTACTTTAAACAAACATTTAAAAAATAACGGACAAAATACTGCCTGAGAGCACTGTGAAATTTAACTGTGTCTTAATACAGTGTTGTGTCTTTCAGGTCTCAGTTAGTTAGTCTAGGAATGAGAAAAGTAATTTAATATTACATTTTGTGAAAGGAAATACTCGTACATAAGTTGACAATGTAAAAACCTACTTATTAATAAAGAAACACTTGGTACAAAAGCACACATTCTAGTGAGAACTGTGATCAGCAGATGTAGTATCCATGTTGCATGAATTCACTTGGAAATGAAAACAACTCACAATAAACTGACAGTTAAAAATGAGACAAGATAAATTGATGGAGTTTTTCTAAAACAAACACAGTTTTTTTCTGCCTGAATGTTAAATACAAAACACATAAAAATTAGCCCAGCAGTTCTTAATTTGTATTTTGTGATATATATATATATAGGAACATATTTGCAATTTCAAAAGGTGTAAGAATAGAGATGACAAAACTATTTCTTAGTTAAACCCTAGCTTGTTTTGTCTGCATCATGGTGGGACCACCACATTATCATTGATAATTTGATATTCAACACCACGTTAACAAACAGATACATACGTGTATTAGCACCATTTTGTTTGTTTGTTTGTATGTATATGTGTGTGTGCATGCATGTATGTATGTATATAATAATAATAATAACAATAATAATAGCCCCTTCTGTCATAACTGAATATGGGAACGCGCACCAGAGGTGACAGCCCCCAGCTGCTTATTTTCCTGGTGTTCCTTTCAACGTTTTCTTCTCTCTTCTGCTCGTCATTTTAAGTTCCTTTTGCCCAATCTGAGGTAGCGCTGCAGATAACATCGATACTTGGTGCGATTGGCAGCTTCATCCTCCCAGGCTGTTGGATTTATGTCCAGTGCTCTCATGTCTCTCTTGCACACATCTTTGAATCTCAGCTGTAGTCATCCAATTGTTCTTTTGCCATATATATATATGTATATGTATATATGTATATGTATATATATATATATATATATACATATATATATATATATATATATATATATATATATATATATATATATATATATATATATATATATATATGGTATTTTATTAGTGCTTTTGTTATGCTCATCAGTAGCTATCTTCAATTTTTGTTGAGGTGGTAATATGTACCATTCTGTGTGTGTACACATGTATATGTATTTATTTATTTTTAGAGATAGAAGGAGCGAAACAAAAAAAAACACTTTGAGATGGGAACTGGAGGCAGACATGAAAGAGTTATGGTAAGACATTTAACAGATGACACAGGAAGTAAAGGCTTGACATACATTTGTTGAGGCCCCACTACTCCTTAGGGAACTGAAAAATAATTCATTCATAACCCTCCACTCCCAAAGGAGCATAGACCTTCAACAAACACATGCCAAGTCCTCCTGTCACGTGCTATCATCTCAAGTTCTTTACACATTATCCTCATCATTTTCACCTCTGTTTCCAGCTCTCTTCTCCATGTGCTTCTTGGTCTACATCTGCCTCTCTTGCACTGGGGGTTCTAGAACAAGGACTGCCTTGTAATGCTATCAACAAATTTCCTCAGTGTGTGACCTATCCATCGCCATTGTCTTCTTCTCATCTCTTGTTCAACTGGCACTTGTCTGGTTCTTGTCATCAGTTCCACATTTGTGACTTTGTCATACCATTTCAGTCCTTCTATTCTATGCAAGCACCCATTTATGAAAGTCTGTAGCTTTTTGGTTGTTGTCTTTGTTGTTCTCCATGTTTTAGAGCCATACAATAGGACTGACTTCACATTTGAGTTGAAGATTCTTATTTTCGTGTTGGATCTGATTTCTCTTGATCTCCATATATACTACTCGTCAAAAGTCAAGGGCCACCCTATTATTTTCAATACACTTTTATATAAGCACATCGAATTATTAAATGAAGGAAGTTTTTAGTAAAAATGGGTGCAATACCTTCCCCTGACAGTCCTCTATGCACGTTAAGCATAAAAACAACTCACCGACAACCATGGTGATCACGTGCAATTTGGTTTGCCTACCACAAATTCACATTTTTAATCGGTTTTTTTCAAACTTCCGTACAACCAAACAGGTGAAGTAATCATGCTGATTGACATTTCACGTGCAATGGCGACTTTTCGTGAACAGAGTTCACTCTTAATTTGTTTTACAATCAGCAGACTTAGGGTAGTTTCATCACTTGCAAAAACCATGCCACCGAGAAGAAGTCTCGACACCTTACAAAGAATGAGGGCTATAGCGTGGGTTGAAAGTGGTTTATCTGTCCATGAGGTTGCTAGACGGCTTGCAGTGTCACACTCTACTATCCAAAAAATTTTGGAGAGATTTCAGCCCACAGGAAGTGTGGAGGATCGCCACTGGCCAGGTCGCCCTAGATGCACCAATAGACATGATGACCGGTAACTCTTGTTGTCAGCCCTGCGCCATCGAACAGTGACTTGCTCCACTCTAAGATGTCAGGTGAGACAAACTGTAAACGTTAATGCCACTCAAAGCACCATTCGCAGACGTATGCAAGAATTTGGACTGGCTGCTCAACGTCCTGCAGTCAGAATCCCTCTTACTCCTGCTCATCGTAGAGCCCGTGTTGCTTGGTGTCACAAGCACATCCGATGGACAAGGCAACAACGGAGTCAAGTTCTCTTCACTGATGAATCTCGCTTCACAAGAAGAAGACATAGAGAAAAGAAGCCATGTAATTATGATGTTTCTGATACAGTGTTTTCTATGGATGCTCAAATTGTGCCATCTTCTTCTTCCTCGTTCATCCTGAAAAGGACATTGGTTGCGTTGTGTCCATTTACAGCGAAGCTGCGGTATTTGCGCCTTTCGGCCGACACATCTGACTTCTGCACGACATTTTTTGGAACCAGGTTCACCTACCCTCTTTGATCCCTACTTCTCAGTCAGAATGCAGTGATGCAGCCTGTTTCCAGGACCACCACGTGGTGGTAGAGTAGGGTCTTGGTCAGCTCTGGTTTGCTGACCCTGACGCACACAGTCAAGCTATGGGTCGCTTAACCGCATTCCTTTTGATGCGTCTTGGGTCCCAAAATTGGGACTCGGGTCTGTATGTCTGAATATGTTCTTAGCTAACAGGCAGAGGCCACACTTTACAAAAAACAAAATCACATTTATAAGACCTCTCTGTAGTATATCACAAAATATAGCACCACAAAGATTACATTTATCTTGCTGAGATGCATGGAGGCATATCTGGAGTCATCTTTAACTGACCACCAGCTATACACAATGCTGCAGTATACATATGTGGAAGTGAACCTCTGTGAGGCTAATTACACCCTCAATGATGCTTAAAATCATACACACACTTCCATGGATTCCCTCTGTGGTGAAACGTGTTGAGAACTCAGCATTGCACACTAAGCTTTGATTCCTAGATGTGATTCTTTAGCTGTGACCTTGTTGACTGCATGTAGGAGGAATTTCAATTTACACAACAAAATACTTTTTTCACTACCACTTTGCAAAATGAAGTCCACAGGAAGTGATCAAATAATTTAAACCATCAAGATATTTTGTGAAAAGGGGGCTGAAGAATAATGAATGAGTAAACTAGAATTACAAATAACATGTTTGCAAATTGTGTAAGGTAAACACATACATTTTCTCTGATGTACGTCTAGTGTGCAGTTTTAGAATACAGACGAGTATACTCAACACCACAAACGTTGCACTTACAAATTGTCTCTCATGTATGTTTTGTAAATTGTGTGTTTTAGAATAAAGACTTGAGAAAACCTAACACCACAAACACCACACTTAGAAAGTCCTTCTCATGTATGCCTTTTGTGTAATTTTAGAATACACACTTGATAAAACCTAATACACCAAACATCACACTTAGAAATTTTCTCTCAAGTATGTCTTGTTGTGTGCTGTTTTAGAATAAAGACTTGAAAAAATGTAACACCACAAACATCACTCTTAGACAGTCCCTCTCATGTGTGCCTTCTTTTGTGTAATTTTAGAATACAGACTTGAGAAAACCTAATACTTAATACAACAAGCATCACATTTACACATCTCTCCAATGTGTTTCAACACGTGTCTCTTTATTTGAGTAGCCTGAGAAAACGCATCACCACAAAGATCACACCAATATGGCTTTTCCCCTGTATGCCTTCTTAGAGTAGTTTATTCAAAAAATCTCAAACTTATAAGGTTTCTGTGTCCTTTTGTGTCTCTTTACTTACTTAGTCATTCCCCTTCTACCGTGAGGTGTAGAGGTTTGGAAGAGAGGGTGCCAGACTATCCTATTGGCTGTCTTCCTCCTGACTTGGTTCAATTCTAGTCCTCGGTCCTTCAAAGATTGTCTATTGTAGCTTTCCAGTGGACTGGGTCATCCTGGGGGTCTGGACCCCTGGCTCTTTGTTTCCCATGCTTGTCATGGTAGCCGATCTTCTCCCATTCTGCAGACATTGCCAAACCATCTTAGTTGGGATTCTTCTACTTGGGTCTGCAGGGGGTGGCATTTTAGGCCTTTTTTAGACGTTTTCGTCTGGTTGCGGACCATGTCTCTTCTTGTTACTTCAACCACCTTCCTCAGATACCTCATTTCTGAGGTTTGGATCTGGCTTTTGTTGCTGCTTTTCAAGTGGCCAACTCTTCATTGATGCCTCCCTGTTGGTCTATAAAAGCTCCAAGAAAGTGGTCGACCTGCTCCAGGACCTGTTCTTCCAGCTTAATCTGATGTCTTCTTTCTTCTCGTGATATCACCATGGATTTTATTTTAGAGCTGCTTATGACAACCCTCTCTTCTCCAGCTCTTCCTTCCAGACTTGCAGGTTAGATTGAAGATGTGCCTCTGATTTAGCAATCAGGGCAACATTATCAGCAAATGCCAGCTCTGAAATACAGACATGTATCATCTTCCAGTACCTCACTGAATACTTTCCTGTCCTCTCCTTAAATGCCTTGATGACATCATCCACTAGGAGTATGAAAAGATAAGGTGACAGGATATCACCTTGTCTTACACCAGTGGTGGTCCTGAACTCTTCTGATTTATGGTTTGCTGTCCTCACATAATTTCTGTAAGACTAGTAGAACCTCTGTATAGCATGAATCAAAGGTGCTGAAATGTTCTTCCTTGCCAAACAGTCCCAAAGTTTACTAGAGACCCTGTCAGATGACTTTTCCAGATCTATGAAACAAAGATGGATCTCACTCTTATACTCAAGGGCCTTTTCACTCAGCTGTGTGAGTGTGACAATTAGGTCTTGAGTACTTTGGTTTGCTCGGAATCCGCACTGGACCTCATCCAACTTAGGCTCAGCTAGGCATCTGATTCTCTGCTCTAGGATTCTAGAGTAGATTTTACCTGGGACACTGAGAAGGGATATGCCTCTATGGTTTTCACATTGTTGATTGTCACCATTTTTGAAAATAGGTGTTATGATGGCAATCTCCCAATCCTTTGGTAATGGTATGGTCTTGTTGCACCACGCTGCCTATAGGACCCTTAAGAGTAATAGGTTGCCTGATGCTCCCATGTACTTCACCATTTCTGGTGTTATACCATCATGCCCTGCTGCTTTGCCCATCTTGATTATCTCCAGTGCTGCCTTCAGTTCTTCCATCTTTATGTCATCTTTACCACCATTGGTTTCTCTTCTGTGCTAATGGTTATCATTTCTGATGCTTGACCTTGCTCACCATCAAGGAGTTCTGAGAAATATTCTTTCCATCTTTCCATTACTTTTTTTGGGGCAGTAAGCAATTTGCCTTGCTTGTCCTTTATAAATTTGAGAGGGCATTGTTTTTCCTTCCTCATGTTCTTTAGGGTCTTATAGAACAATTTCTGGTTTTTTTGCTCATCTTTTTCTAGCTTTTCTCCAAATTTTTCCTAGAACTTCTGTTTTGCTGCTAGCACCTTGTTCTTTGCTTCTGTTCTGAGTATCACATATTCTCTACAATTCTCTATATGTCCTGCTGTGTTTTTAGCTCCTAAGTATTGCTTCCATGCCATTTTCTTCTATCTTATTTTCTCTTTGACTTCCTTTGTCCACCAAGGTGTCCTCTTTCTCTTGTTTTCAAGTCGGACCACCACATGCTGTCTTTATGATGTCCTTGAATTTAAGCCAGAGGGTTTCCAAGTCATCAGGTTGTTCTTCTGTGTTTCTCACCGCTGCAGCAATAAGCCCCTGATATCTGGTCTTAATTTCTGGCTCTCTCAGCTTGTAGGTCTTAATGCTCATTTCTCCCATTCATTTACTTAGTTTCTTGCATGATGCTGGGCAGTTCCTTTCAGTTGTTCTTTTGATTGTTAGCAGGTAGTGATCACTTCCAATCTCTGGCCCCCTCCAGACTCTAGCATTCCGGACATACTTGAATGAGCTCCTAATGAATGGCATAGTCGATCACCGACTTCTCATTCTTTGTTGGTTCACAACCAGTATATGCATGTATGCGCTTATGGGGGAACTTTGTGTTTGTAATGATCAGATTCTGCTCACTGCATAATCTAAGGAGTCGATTTCTATTGTCATTGAAAGTATCTTCTCCATATCTTCCACTAACTCCACCCCGTCTAGCATGGTCATTTCTCATTCTTTTAGTTTTACAACCATAATGCGATCCAAGACAAAGTTCCATTCATTCATAACCCTCCACTCCCAAAGGAGCATGGGCCTTCAACAAACACATGCCAAGTCCTCCTGTCACGTGCCATCATCTCAAGCTCTTTCCACGTTCTCTTCATCATTTTCACCTGTTTCTAGCTCTCTTCTCCATGTGCTTCTTGGTCTACCTCTGCCTCTCTTGTCCTGGGGGTTCCAGAACAAGGACTGCCTTGTAATGCTATCAACAGGTTTCCTCAGTGTGTGTCCTATCCATCGCCATCGTCTTCTTCTCACCTTTTGTTCCACTGGCACTTGTCTAGTTCTTGTCATCAGTTCCACGTTGGTAACTTGTCATACCATTTTAATCCCTCTATTCTACGCAAGCATCCATTTATGAAAGTCTGTAGCTTTTTGGTTGTTGTCTTTGTTGTTCTCCATGTCTCAGAGCCATACAATAGGACTGACTTCACATTTGAGTTGAAGATTCTTATTTTCGTGTTGGATCCAATTTCTCGTGATCTCCATATATTTCCCAATGCAATGAAAGCGCCTCTTGCTTTTTGTATTCTTATTTTAATATCACTGTCTGTCCCTCCAACTTTGTCTATATTACTGCCAAGATATGTGTACAATTCTACATCTTGTATTGGTGTTTCTTCAAGTTCAACCCTGTTATCATTACCTGCATTTATTCTCATTATTTTTGTCGGTACTGGTGTAGAAAGCGGGCCCCGGAAGTTCAGGTTTTTGAAAACGCGAATCTGACTTTTTATTTAACAACTCCCGATCCGACTTTTGTATCAACCGCCCATTCGACGATCCGACCGCCTTTGTATCAACATGGAGTTCAATTTATCGATCTTGCCACGCACTGAAAATGACGCTGTCAAATTTTTACAAGCACGTGGCATATTGCCGGCTGAAAGAATTTGTACTCTTGGCCATGAAATGAAACTTCATTGTTACACCGCTGGCAGAATAAGATGGATCTGCAGGGAACGAAAGCATAAGGAGAGAAGAGAGCTACGTAGTGGCACGTGTTTGCAGTCCACGAAACTATCCCTAGTGAACGTTATCTCGTTTATCTATTACTGGAGCCATGAGTCAACCTCAGTGAAAGTATGTGCTAGGGAACTGCTTATTTCCAAAACAACTGTTGTGGAATGGAATGCGTTCTTACGTGAAGTATGCGTCTTTTCTCTTTCAAAAGTGCAACATTGTCAGATTGGAGGTGAGGGTCACATTGTTGAAATCGATGAGAGTTTATTTTCGAAACGGAAAAACAACACTGGAAGAATCCTACCGCAACAATGTATTTTTGGAGGAGTGTGTCGCGAAACAAGTGAAGTCTTCTTGGTGCCAATCCCAGATAGGAGCGCAGCAACTCTCTTAAAAGCAATAGTTGAACATATCAAGGAAGGTTCAACCATCTATTCTGACTCATGGAGAGGGTACAGAAGCGCTGACATCGAGGCATCTGGATTTTCTCATTTTCAAGTCAACCACAGATACAATTTTATTGATCCAGACACGGGAGTACACACGCAAACAGTGGAAAGAATGTGGGGCAGCGCTAAGTGGAGAAATAAAAAACATCGAGGTACAGCTAGACAACATCTGAAAACCTACCTAGCCGAGTTTATGTGGAGGTCGAGAGTACCTACAACTAGAAATGTATTTGAAGCTATCCTTGAGGACATTTCACTTTACTGGCCTCCAGAATAGACATTGCATTTTTATGCCAGCTACGGGCTGCCGCAAAACAACGGCAAGACGGTTGGGTTATCTCCCCCTCATACGATACATATTTCGTTTACCATTTCGTAAATTGTGTTTCGTTTCTCGGAAAAAGTCTGGGGCCCGCTTTCTAAACCAGTACCTTTTTGTCTTTTCCCTGTGTATTTTCAGACCCAATTGCTGTGACCTCTCATCGAGTGTTTTCAATTTGTCCTGCATCTGATTACAGTTATGGGACAGAAGAGCCAAGTCATCAGCAAAATCCAGATCATCCAACTGCTTAGTCAGAGTCCACTGGATTCCATTTCTGTTGTGTTGTCGATGATCACATAACCCAGTCTATTGCTAGTAAGAAAAGAAATGGAGACAAGAGGCATTCCTGTCGCACTCCTGTTCTTATCTCAAATGGTTCTGTAAGCTGTCCTTCATGAAGAACTCTGCATGTCATGTCTTCATATGTTTTCTTTATTAAATTAATGATCTTTAGGGGAACTCCATAATGCCTCATCAATTTCCAAAGTGATTCTCTGTCTACACTGTCAAATGCCTTTTCGTAGTCCACAAATCCAATGTATAGTGGTGAATTTCATTCCAGACTTTGTTCAACTATTATTCTCAAAGTGGCTATCTGATCTGTACATGATCTGTTTTGTCGAAAACCTGCTTGTTCATCTCTCAGTTTCTTGTCTCTGGACTCTTTTAATCTCTCAAGGATAATCCTGTTTAATACTTTTCCTGGCACTGATAGTAACATTATTCCTCTATAATTTGTGTACTCTTGTAAATTTCCCTTCTTAGGCAACTTAACCAGATATCTTTCCTTCCATTCTGCTGGTATCTCTTCCTTTTCCCAGACTTTACCAAGTTATTTATATAACATCTCTGTAGCTGTGTCGATATCTGCTTTGATGGCCTCTGCTGGAATGCCATCAGGTCCAGACGCTTTTCCATCTCTTAGAAGCTTCATGGCTTTTTTTATTTCTTCCTTCGTTGGTCTTTCACCGTTAACTTGTAGCTCTTCTTCTGCTGGCTGGATGTCTGGGGGGGTTTTGTGGAGCTGGTCTATTGAGGTCACCAAAATATTCTGTCCACCTCTTCATTTGCTCTTGTATATTGCTGAGCAGTTTCCCATTCTTGTCTTTTATGAGGCAACTTGTTTGCTTGTATTTCCCTGTTAGCTTCTTTGTGCTGCTATACAGTTCTCTCATATTTCCTTTGGCTGCAGCATCTTCTGCCTCTCTTGCCAACTCCTCAACATACTTCCTCTTGTCTCTTTTGATACTTCTTGTTACTTCTTTGTTTGCTTCTGTGTACACTTCTTGAGCCTTGGCTTTGGAACTTCTGGTTTTGCTTGTGTTTAAATCTGCCTTCTTGTTTTTTGTCTTTTATCTTATTGATGGTTTCTGTTGTTATCCATGCTTTTTGTTGTCTTTCCCTTTTCCCCAGTATTTCTTCAGGTTGACTATTGTTTCTCATTCTTTTAGTTTTACAACCATAAGGCACTCTGAGACAAAGTTCCATCCCTTGATACTATCTTTTTGGTTTTTGGCTACAATGCAACCCACGCCCCCTTTAGCTCTTTCAGATGTGGTTACATCACTATAGAGCAGCATGTTGCTATCAAGACCCATGATTCCTTGTCCTTTTTTCTTTGTTTCTATTATAGCCAAGATTTCTAGTTTTGCTTTCCTCATCTCTTCAACCAGCTCTTCTTCTTTCCCATTTATGCTTCTTGTGTGTGTCTTTTTGTGACTCTTTAAATGTTCATTTTAAGAAAATTCTGCTCCACAAACATCACACATAAGGATTCTCTCCTGATGTGTGTCCTTTTGCGACTTTTTAAATGATCATATCAAGAAATTTCTGCTCCACAAACATCACGCTTAAAAGATTTCTCTTATGTATGTGTCCTTTTGTGACACTTTAAAGTACCACTATAAGAAAATTATGCTCCATAAACATCACACTTATAAGGTTTCTCTCCTGTGTGTGTCCTTTTGTGTATCTTCAAATTATTATGTAGAGAAAATTTTGCTCCACAAACATCACACATAAGGTTTATCTCCTGTGTGTGTCCTTTTGTGACTCTTTAAAGCACCATTCTGAGAAAATTCTGCTCCACAAACATCTCACTTATCAGGTTTCTCTCCTGTGTGTGTCCTTTTGTGTCTCTTTAAAGTACCACTTTGAGAAAATTCTGCTCCACAAACATCACACTTATAAGGTTTCTCTCCTGTGTGTGTCATTTTGTGATGCTTCAAATGATTATTTAGAGAAAATTTTGCTCCATAAACATCACACTTATAAAGTTTCTCTCCTGTGTGTGTCCTTTTATGACTCATTAGAGCACCACTCTGAAAAAATTCTGCTCCACAAATACCACACTTATAAGGTTTCTCTCCTGTATGTGTCCTTATGTGTCCCATTAGACCACAACTATTAGAAAATTCTGCACCACAAACATCACACTTATAAGGTTTCTCTACTGTGTGTCATTTTGTGACTCTTTAAAGTAACACTATTAGAAAATACGGCTCCACAAACATCACACAAATAAGGTTTCTCACCTGTGTGTGTCATTTTGTGACTCTTTAAAGTACTACTATTAGAAAAATCTGCTCCACAAACATCACACGTATAATGTTTCTCTCCTGTGTGTGTCCTTTTCAGGGTTCATAGCAAATTTCTTCAAGCATTTTCCAGGCTTTTTCCAGGTTTTTCCAGGTCCAGCACGTGATTTTCAAGGATGGGAAACTCTAATATTTTCCTCATCTAATTTTCTCAGATATAATTATCACTTTGCTGACCAGCAATCCGGAGCATTACCGTCTCCCATTACCAAGGGTGTTTGCAGATTTCTTTAAAAAGAACATTTTTTTTTTTTTAAATTCATAAAAGATTGAAAAACAGACATCTTTTCCCAGTTTTTTAGCGAATTTGTTCAACGTCAGCGCAATAAAATGTTAGTGACATGGATGTCAATGAATAAAATAAGCTTGATTGACATATTGATTTAATGATTTAACGTATATCAACATAAAAGGCTAATAAAATTGTGAATAAAATGCAAAAAAAACTATTTTTCGTGTTTGTCTTTTTTGAATGTATTCTGCGTCTGTGGCATGACAATGAGCGTTTGTAAATGTTTGAGTAGCTACGTACCTCTAGTTGGAGTCTGAGCTGCTTCCTTTATTAACTGGGATTGAAGTTGTAGCTGTAGGCCTCTGCAAGAGTCTTTGTCTGGATCGTTGATAATCCTTGACTGTGTGGTATAACTTGAAGCAGAATATCAGGCATAGAGGTACATTGCAATCTGGGCAGTACATGCAAGTCTGGCTTCTGTTCCCTGCAGCCTTACACACTTTACAGTCTGGTTTGTACCTTGTCCTTTCATATTTATCAATGAAGTGGTGCTCAGTAAGTCGTGTTGTTGTGACCTGTGGTTTTGAAGGTGTCACATTACGTCGAAGAATAGCAGGTTCAATAAGAGTCATACTGACATCCTGATCTTTGCTTTGATCTTTTTTTTTTGTAGAGTTGGCAGTGTTGTAGGTTATGTGCCTATGACCAGGGCAGTTTCAACTAAGAAATGATATAAAAATAGGATATGTGTGGGTAGGGGTAGCTTGCACCTAGTTGGCTGAAGTAGTCGACACCTCCCATACTTTTGCTGTATTTTTCTGCAAGCAAAGGCTTCTGAATTGTTCTGCCCTAAAGAATTTGTCTTTCTGTCTTGTTTATATTATCATTGGAGTGAACAGTAGATATAAGGTTAAATCTTTTCATATCATGCCAGGTGACTGTCGGCATGCCTTATCTTCTGTCGCACAAAACACAGGATGATTTGTCTTGTTCAATTTGAGTTGTTTTTTCTTCAATGCTACAGGAAAATGCTTCCTATTTTCAGCTACTGTTCCAAATGCACCAATCTGAATTTCAGGTCTTGAAATAAAGCTGAAGGCTGAATAAAAACTACCACAGAAGAGAATATGTCCCTTGTTGCGTATGAAATTTGAATTAAAACTATGGTGACTTTTCACTGAAAAAAGAGTCCAAATAATCTTAGCTCTGAGTTTCTTCCTTGGTCACAAATGATGTCACATCTGTAGGTCTCCTAATAGTGTTAGATGTTTTTGACGTGTCCGAGGGAATAGTGTTAGATAGTTTTGATGTTTCTGAGGGAAAAACTGCTCCTTAGGGTTGTGTTCTTTTCTGTTTAAAAAACAAAAAAAAATGGAACACACAAATAACTTATAAGTAGGCCTAAGCTATGTATATTTACCAAGTCAAAGTTCTAAACGCATGAATAATATAGTCAAACAATATTTAACTAGAACAAAAGTTAATATATAGCCTAGTAATTGGGAGGGTGAAGGTATGATGATATCCTTATAACACTTATGATAAGTGAAAATCTATTAAATATCTAACTGGAAACATCAGGCCTTTACGCACACACACACCCTCCCCATCTTTACTATTTTTGTTTGATTTTTTTTGGTTGGGGTTTGTTTTGTTTTATCGTTTCTGTTTGTTTCGATTAAAAAAAAATTTTTTAAATTTTAAATAACATAGGTCTATGCACAAAATTGGTAATTTTCATTTATCCTAATTACAGTGATTTGACAGATGTGACGCCACTTTCATGTATCGGCGGTTATTCATGTTATCTGGAATTGAAAACATGTAGGCCTAGGCATATCCTAATTATAACCCTGCAGAGCAGAACGGGATATGTCTCTTCATCATAAATATAATGAAAAAGCATTCAAAATATATTTATTTCCCAAAAATGTGGTGAAATGAACAGTGGGCCACGTCTGATAACAGAGTAGGCTATAGGATATGGAATCGCCATCAATTTCTATTCTTGACCATCTCAAACTGTGTCAAACATATTTCTCGTAAGCAGTTGTAAACCAAGAAATTTCATTCAAACACTAATTTTGGCCATGGTTAAAAATAACTGTAAATAGGCCTACATTGTAAATTACGGCCGCAAGTACAGTAGGCCTATCTATAAACCGCACTTAGCCTATGTAAATATGTTTTATAAATGAATTTATTACTTACCTCAGTTGAAATGAACGATTTAATACAACATGAATGCGTACAGACAAGTTCTTGGTGTCATTTTGTGACTCTTTAAAGTACCACTATTAGAAAATAAGGCTCCACAAAATCACACAAATAAGGTTTCTCACCTGTGTGTGTCATTTTGTGACTCTTTAAAGTACTACTATTAGAAAATTCTGCTCCACAAACATCACACTTATAAGGTTTCTCTCCTGTGTGTGTCCTTTTGTGTCTCTTTAAATTCCCATTCACAGAAAATTCTGCTCCACAAACAGCACACGTATGAGGTTTCTCTCCTGTGTGTATCCTTTTGTGTGTCTTTAAAGTACCACTATCAGAAAATCCTGCTCCACAAACAGCACACTTATGAGGTTTCTCTCCTGTGTGTGTCCATTTGTGACTCTTCAAATAATTATTTCGAGAAAATTCTGCTCCACAAATATCACACTTATAAGGTTTCTCTCCTGTGTGTGTCCTTTTGTGACTCCATAAAGTCGCATTCTGAGAAAATTCTGCTCCACAAATATCACATTTATAAGGTTTCTCTCCTGTGTGTGTCCTTTTGTGACTCTTTAAAGAACCATTCTCAGAAAAATCTGCTCCACAAACATCACACTTATAAGGTTTCTCTCCTGTGTGTGTCCATTTGTGACTCTTCAAATAATTATTTCGAGAAAATTCTGCTCCACAAATATCACACTTATAAGGTTTCTCTCCTGTGTGTGTCCTTTTGTGACTCCATAAAGTCGCATTCTGAGAAAATTCTGCTCCACAAATATCACATTTATAAGGTTTCTCTCCTGTGTGTGTCCTTTTGTGACTCTTTAAAGAACCGTTCTCAGAAAAATCTGCTCCACAAACATCACACTTATAAGGTTTCTCTCCTGTGTGTGTCTTTTTGTGACTCCATAAAGTAGCATTCTGAGAAAATTCTGCTCCACAAACATCACACTTATATGGTTTTTCTCCTGTATGTGTCCTTTTGTGTCTCTTCAAATTATTATTTCGAGAAAATTCTGCTCCACAAATATCACACTTATAAGGTTTCTCTCCTGTGTGTGTCCTTTTGTGACTCTTTAAAGAACCATTCTCAGAAAAATCTGCTCCACAAACATCACACTTATAAGGTTTTTCTCCTGTGTGTGTCCTTTTGTGACTCTTTAAATTACTATTTTGAGGAAATTCTGCTCCACAAACATCACACTTATAAGGTTTCTCTCCTGTGTGTGTCATTTTGTGACGCTTCAAATGATTATTTAGAGAAAATTCTGCTCCACAAATATGACATTTATAAGGTTTCTCTCCTGTGTGTGTCCATTTGTGACTCTTTAAAGAATAATTATGAGAAAAATCTGCTCCACAAACATCACACTTATAAGGTTTCTCTCCTGTGTGTGTCCATTTGTGACTCTTTAAAGAATTTTTGTGAGAAAAATCTGCTCCACAAACATCACACTTATAAGGTTTCTCTCCTGTGTGTGTCCTTTTGTGACTCTTTAAAGAACCATTTTCAGAAAAATCTGCTTCACAAACATCACACTTATAAGGTTTCTCTCCTGTGTGGGTCCTTTTGTGACTCTTCAAATTATTATTTCGAGAAAATTCTGCTCCACAAATATCACACTTATAAGGTTTCTCTCCTGTGTGTGTTCTTTTGTGACTCTTTAAATGATCATTCTGAGAAAAATCTGCTCCACAAACATCACACTTATAAGGTTTTTCTCCTGTGTGTGTCCTTTTGTGACAGTTTAAATTACCATTTTGAGAAAATCCTGCTCCACAAACATCACACTTATAAGGTTTCTCTCCTGTGTGTGTCCTCTTGTGACTCTTTAAAGCACCACTATGAGAAAATTCTGCTCCACAAACATCACATTTATAAGGTTTTTCTTCTGTATGTTGACTTTTGTGCCATTTTGAATAAAGTTTTTGTCCTGTATGTTCATCACACTTGTAAGATTCTCCTTCTGTATTTGTCACCTTGTGATCACTTTGACAAAATTCTGCTCCACTGACATCATATTTGTAATGTCTCTCACTATTATGCTGCATTATGGGTTTCTTTGGATAATCAGTTCTAGAAAACCTACTAAGACCACCACACTTGTTAGGTAGTTCTTCTTTATGCTGCATTACTTGTGCCTTTAGATAACCAAAATGAGCAGCCCCCATATCAATTAGATCATATTTAGAATGCTTCTCTGCTTTTTGTATTCTTTCTTGTTGACATAGACTAGCTTTTGTAGCTAATTCTACATTACCAACATTACTTATATAACACTTTTCTCTCATATGTGAAAGTTCATGTTCATTATGGTCACATTTCTTGCTAACCTGTACTTCACAAACACGACAGCTGAAAAGTTTCTCTTTTGTACTTATTATTATTTCATCTGATTGTACACTGCCACACAAATTAAGACCTTCTCTACTTTCACTGTTGAGAGTACAATCATCATAGACTATTGTTGATTTCCTGCTGCAGTTTTCATTATGTAAGACTGCAGTCTCAATCTCAGGAGTCAGATTCATGTTCACAGTCAATATCTCAGAGTCTGTGACATTCGGTGATTGTACCTCTTTTAATTTTGATTCAATGTCTGTATTTAGTGTTGCAGCTGCCTTACTTACATCAGCTTTCATTTCACTCACAATTTTTTTTGTGAATTCTGGCAACACTTGATTGAATGCTGCATTTTGCACTGGTTCACTCTTTATGAAACTGTTCATAATTTTCAAATCTGGAATGTCAACACCAGAGTACAGGCGGGATCGCTGGCTACAGGAATGGTCACCTGAAATAAAACGTAATAGTAAAAACTGCAGATAATAATGGCATGCATAACAAATTTTAATTCTGTATGTTTTGTAGTGTCATATTAGGTATGATTTAAAAGTTATGCAACTATAAGATTATTTAAGAAGTATTTGTTTCTGTCTGATATGTTAATAGTTCATGGTGTATTGCATACTATGAAACTAATAGCATATATTTAATAATTTTTTAATGGTGTTGCAAAATGTTTTTTTTTTATGTGGTCGTTAATCGCATATATTCAATAATATTTTTTATTGTTTGATTACTTCCCATGGATGTAAGAAATGCGTAATAACAATTTGTTTCTGAATTACTTCCCTCCAAACAGTCCTGAAATGATTACAAATATTATAGTGTTAATAATTATTTGTTTCTGTCATGACTTAAACTTTTTTGCAAGAAAAGAACCTCATGACATTACCTGATAAATCTATGGAGTAACAGTACTGTGTCAATAAAATTCAAACTTTGTTTTTGATAAAATGAGTTTTGCTCAATTTCAGTGATGCCTGCATATGTTATACCTAGACACAATATAACTGCAACTATTTCTAAAGCTTTTAAAATTTCATTTTCATTGTAATTTTTTTCTGAAATCAAGATTAGTGTTATTGACTTTTCTTTGATGTTACTGTGATGTCTAATAAAAAGTTAGTTGCTTATCCTTTACAGGACGTGGCAATCAACCCCAGCTTTTATTGGCTGTTTGTGATTTTTCTAGGCAATTTTTCATTCAGTAGTTTGCCATTGCTTTCTGAACAGTAAGGCGCTTATACCATTGTTAAAAATCCACACAAAGCAATCTGCTACCAAACCGCCTGCAGCAGGTTTCGAACCTGGTATATCTGGATTATGAAACTGCGTTCATATCCATTAGGCCACAGACGCCGATGTCTAATACATGTTTGTATTTAATCAACAGGGGTTCTTTCCAATAATTAAGTACCATAAGAAACAGTGGCCTGGATACCTATTAGCTCTTACACTACTGAGAGGATTCTCAACCTGCTAAGAGACAGTTAATTTCCAGTATCCCTATAAATATGCCAGTGATTCTCACTCTGTTCTTTTCTTCCTGTAAAACTTATATTTAACATTTTCTGCAGTTTTTGCTTGAGCCAGCCTTCAGTGAGATCATCTTGTGCAGTTTTGGTACTTATTTCTATGTTCACTTATTCTATCAGTCCATCTTCCATTGTAACCTGCCACTATGGGTAAAAATCTATGCAGTTTCAGGGGTTCCATAAGAAGGCAAAAGATGAGGACAACTGCTTCAAAAATGGCACAGCTTCAGATGTGAATAAGGGCTTGCAATCTCATCATGTAAAACAGCCCACTTGAGAATTCATCACCACAAATGCTGTGATTGTCCTATGCTTCTTAACTCTTTGACTCCATAATTAAATTCCACCCTGTCAATAATTATTTTTTGAAGAATGATAAATGGTGAAGTGTACTAACTTTTAATGTAAATTTTATGTTAATCTTTTTCTGTGAACATGTACTTATTAAAATTCACAAATTACCATGGGAATCAAAGAAACGATATCAATTTGTCAGGAAAAGACATTGACTGATGATATAGACCAGAAATTTAACACCATTTCAACAATATATAGGGAAAGCAGCAAATCATGCTTGGGATTCCAGGAAAGGAAGAAACAAGACTGGATAACACCAGAAACATTAAACACCATAACATTGAGAAAGGTAATGAAAAAAAAAAGAAAACAGAAGCGAAGTCCCCCAGGTTAAAGTAACTATATAGCAAACAGTACAGTCAGCTGGACAAGGAAGTTAAACGCCAAACCTGAGCCAAAAAAAAAGAATTTCCTAGACGATCTTGCAAGACAGGCAGAAGAGGCAGCACTGAGAAATGAACAAAGCACAGTATACAAAATAACTAAACTCATCAGCGGAAAGCAAGGTGCAAACAACATTACATTAGTAAGAGATAAGCAAGGAAATCTCATCACGACAGCAGAGGGACAGGAAACAAGATGGGCAGAGCACTTCAGAGAAACTCTGAACAAGGAACCACCAGAGACACAATTGAATTTTCCTGAGGCTGAAAACGATCTAGACGTAAATACAGACACTCCACGAAAAGAAGAAATCATCACAGCAATCAAAGGGTTAAAGAACGGAAAAGCTCCTGGCCATGATAACTTAAATGCAGAGCTATTTAAGACAGACCCTGAGCTAGCAGCAGAACTATTAGAACCACTATTTGCACAATTCTGGAAAACAGGGACAACACCATTAGAGTGGAACAAAGGAATAATTGTCAAATTGCATAAGGGAGATATTGCAGACTGCAATAATTGGAGAGGAATAACTCTTCTCTCAGTTCCCAGTAAAATACTAGGCAGGATAATTTTACAGAGAATTTCAAAAGCAGTAGACTACAAACTGAGGAAAGAACAAGCAGGATTTAGAAAGAACAGAAGATGTGGATCATATATTCACTCTCAGGAACATTATAGAGCAATGCTCAGAATGGCAAAGACAGCTTTACATTAATTTCGTTGATTTTGAAAAGGTTTTTGACAGCATACATAGGGACAGTTTATGGAAAATACTGAGAGCTTATGGAATTTCAAGCTGCATAGTGTCAATCATAACAAGCCTCTATGCCAACTTTACATGTTGTGTTGGGCAGAGCCACTGTTGCTGTCGTTTTTGACGGTGTCATAAGACGTAAATCTATTTAATACTTTTTGATGGTCTAAGTTAGATAACTGTATGTTAACTCCCTGGGACAGGTTGATTTGGGGTTATCTTCCATTTGTTTTATTCATTGTGTTGACCTGTCTTAAGTTGGAGGTTAGCTGTTCTCAGATCTGTGCTGTCTACGCATGTGCAAGCTTTTTGAGCGCAAAACGGACAGACTTCCATCAGTGAGTGATGAACTGGGTTCTGCCCGGACTAGTATGTCCATTGTACTTCTCTGCTTTATCTGGGGAAAAGATAGTCTTTTGTTCTTCATAGTGACGCCTCATCCACTGGCATCGGAGTGGCACTAATGCAAGAGTACTCAGGAACTCTGCATCCTGTAATGTATATCTCTAGGAAGCTGAATGCGGCAGAAAGGAATTACTCGGTTTTAGACCGTGAGTTATTGGCTATGGTTTGGTCAATCCTTAAGTTACAAAGATTCCTTCTTGGTGCGCATTTCATTGTGGAAACAGACCAAAAAGCTCTTACAGCTATTCAGTGTAAGAACTTGAAGAGCTCGAGATCTACTCGATATGCTATTGCTCTTCAACCTTTTCATTTCACAGTACGAGCTATCCGTGGTCTGGATAATGTGATGGCAGACATACTGTCTAGATGCCCACATGAGTCCACTTAAGTCTTGTGTCCTAGATTTTCCTGATACACTTCTAGACTTATGTCTCTTCAATATAACAATATATATTAACACATTTGTTGTCACCTTAGAGTGGTAAATTAATTATTTTCTTTCTCTTTTACCATCTTTGGTGTAATGGAGAAGGTTGAGTTGACATAATATAAAGGTCGAAAAAATTAATGCGGCCACATGTAACGCTTACACATGTAATAGTAATTATAGTACATTATAGTATGTTACTAACTGTGTCATTTATATTGTTCTCAGTGCAAACTAGTACCAGGTACGGAGTGCTTTAGAGAATCATGACGATGCCATATGTCTCACTTTTGTTCTATGTGGATGCTGCTTACATGGATCTTTGAGATACAGCATTGTTTTTGTACTATGGATGCCATCTTCTATTTGTTAGATTATACACTGATATTGTCATATGTATATATAATGACTTTACAAATTTTGATTATGTCCATCCATTAGATAATAGTGATTATATAGCATGAGACTTATATAGATTTATATGTTCATATGACTTCTCGATATATGTTGTCATTCACATTGCTATAATATTGCATTTGTTGATATGTATGTAATTTTTGTTAGCATTGCCAGCAACTGAGATTTCTTTGATGGTACTTTTCGGATATTTTTTACTTGGAGAAAATATTTTCTCTTATCTTGTGAGGTGATTTTTTGTTCTCACCAGATGCGCTATTGTGCGTCGATTGGGTCTGACATTACGTCGTTATATTTATATTGATCCTTTCATTGGTGCATCATTCATGCATTATGAGCATGTTGTATCTTGCTCAGTGATGTATTTCCCAAAAAAAATGTTTCATTTTTTTAAATCCGGAGGGTGCGGTAGTCTGTTGCTGTCGTTTTTGATGGTGTCATAAGACGTAAATCTATTTAATACTTTTTGATGGTCTAAGTTAGATAACTGTATGTTAACTCCCTGGGACAGGTTGATTTGGGGTTATCTTCCCTTTGTTTTATTCATTGTGTTGACCTGTCTTAAGTCGGAGGTTAGCTGTTCTCAGATCTGTGCTGTCTACGCATGCGCAAGCTTTTTGAGCGCAAAACGGAGAGACTTCCATCAGTGAGTGATGAACTGGGTTCTGCCTGGACTAGTATGTCCGTTGTACTTCTCTACTTTATCTGGGGAAAAGATAGTCTTTTGTGAGACTGTGATGTTTGTGATTCTACCCAGAGTTATTCTGTTCGTCGAGAATGACGACAGGTGTTATTTGTGTATTTCTTGGATTCTGTCAAAGGTAAAAGAAACCTAATTATTATGCCTAAATTGCAGAACATTTTGTGTCAGTCTGTGAGTACAGCTCACAGTTCTTTGAGATGTAGAGTCTATTATTTGTGCTCGATGTAGCCAACTAAGACTATTCGTCTAACTATATTACAGAAGCCCAGTGAAGAGAGATTATTATGAAAACCGCAGGTTGGCGGTATATTTCGGTATGGATGATTATGCCTGCCTATGAAGAATACACAGTTGTTCACACTATTATAGAGGCCCGACATTACGGCCGATAGCTTTGAGCAGAAGAAGAAGTGTCTGGCATGGGAAGCCAGATGAAGTCTTGACTTTCATTAAACAAGTTCATAGACTTTGATATATATATATTTGCTAAAAGACTACCTGACGCGTTTAGTCAGGGGCTCTGAGCTACAGTATGAAAGAACGTATTATTGTCAAACCAGCGTTACTAGCATCTTACACATGAGCTATGCAAGATTTATGATGCTAGTTGTTTATCATCATTACCACACATGAAATGTCCATGATCCTATTCAATTGACTGTGTCGTCTGTCAGCGTACTGTTGCCATAATAAATGTTGAAGAAAAGTCATCTGTATTATCCATGTCTATGACTTCTACTTGTGGTGGAGTGAGTTTGGTGTGTAGACGAATAAGAGCCTATACAACTTCGTGTCCACGATCTGCTGTTTCCTACACACACCTTTACTCTCGACTACATCCTATTACGAGCATTACACACCTGAGAAACATGTATGCTGTTTGTGTGTGAGTGTCTGCACTACACCCTGGAAGCGCCTCATGCTGGTGACCTAAATACACCACAACACTGAACCGCCCAGGCATGACATGACCTTACCCACCAAAAATAGCATTTAACAATACCAGATTTAACATCAGGAAGTAATCAGGTTTTAACAGCAACCTAACCTTTGAGGTGAAGACAGGAGTAAGACAGGGATGCCCCTTATCAACAACTCTATTTTTAACAGTCATAGACTGGGTGATGCACCAGACAACAGAGGGCAGTCCAAGAGGAATAAGATGGACTACATTTTCTACATTTGAAGATCTGGAATATGCAGATGACATTGTACTACTAGCCCATTCACATCAACACATCTAGGAAAAAACGGATAGGCTTAATAAGTATAGCCAGCAGGTGGGCTTGAACATCAATTTAAAGAAGTCAGAGGTCATGACGCCTTATGCGAGCAACCCTGAGCCCATATCAGTAAGGAATCAGCAACTGGTACAGACAGACACCTTCACATACCTAGGATGCATAGTAACACCAGACAGTGGGGCAGGCAAAGACATCAACATCAGAATGAATAAAGCAAGAACAGCCTTTTTTAGCACAAACAACATCTGGAAGTCCTCTCAACAGCACAAGCACAAAATTAAAATTGTATCAGAGCTGTGTGCTTTCTGTGCTTCTCTATGGTGCGGAATGCTGGAGAGTTACATAGAAGGAAATGTCGAAATTGTCCTAAGAAAAATTCACTGCATCTTTTGGCCGAATACCATCACCAACCAAGATCTGCTTACTCGGAGCAAGCAGGAGGATATGCACACCATCATAGCTGGCAGACGCTGGAGCTGGGTTGGCCATGTCCTCAGAAGAGACCCCAATGCCATCACAAGAACAACTATGCTTTGGACCCCTGAAGGAAAATGAAAGAGAGGCCAACCAAAAACAACCTGGCAGAGAACTGTGGAGGCTGAGATGCAAAGAATGAACCAGAGTTGGGGCACTGTATGAAGGATGGCCACCTATCGAGCAAAGTGGAATCAATTTGTTGTTGCCCTACAAGACACCATTAGGAGTGATGGCTACTGACTGCTCTGATGGTCGGTGGTTAAGGATCTAAGAAGAGAAGAAGATGTACTTATTATATACCAAACTGTAGGAAAATGGATAGAGAATTGTAATATATAACGAATTTGGTAGTATTAACACAAGTGTGTTCGTTATACTTAGAACATTTTGCATGTAAAATACTAAAAAGTTAACTGTAGAATACGATCTTACCAAAGGCAAATTACCGTTGTAGACAATAAAACTTTCTTTTTAGTCTTCAAACGTCAAGTTAATCCATATACAAAGTAAAAAAAAACATGTTTATGGCAATAATTAGTATATTTAGTGTTATTCACACCAGTTTTTCTGTGGTCCCTTGTAAGAAAAAAAAAATTATGCAATCGTGCATTACGTAATTTTCAAACTAATAAAGAAGAATAACGTCATATAAAAACTGTGTTACTCTTGTTTAATGTTTTAACTCTTACTATACGTGAGCTAAAACCGCGTTTTTACGCGCTAGTTTAGCTATGGTTACCGTCGCACGCCACTTGAACTGGCGAGCCGTAAAATTGGTACTAAACCTGCGCCACTTCACGGGGCTTGCCGGATAGTAAAAGTTAATATTATCCCTAGCTTCATGTTCTACCTAGGACTAGTGATTAGATGTTATGGTAGGTCTTGTTTTGCTGCTTTTTCATTGGCCAGAAAATGACTAGGCCCACTCATCAACTACATCTAATGTGTCTAGCTTTTCTGCACCAATTCCGTATTTTGACAACAAACTGTGACTATCAAACAATCATCATCAATGTCAACAATGTTTCAAAGTAGGTTGACACAATTATTTGCTTAGGAGACTTAGAAAATGTAAATATAAATCGTGACATATTTCTCTAACAATAACAACAAAAAACGCAAACACGCAAATCGGCACACAAATTGTGATAATAACATCAAAACATGCACACGTGCTGCTTAACTACACTCAAATTAGTTGTTTAAAAAGTAGCAGAAGTCATTCTATGAGTTTTAAAATATGAACTGCATTAAACGGATGATTTTTAGGGTTTATTCGTGATAAACTGAAAACCACGCTCTGAGCGTTGCTCTGGCACGGCGCGTTGAATTTTGCAATGCACAGAGCGTTGGTCTGGAGTCAAAGAGTTAAGAAGCATAGAAGGTACAATCCTTCATTCGTGAAGAAATAAATGTATGAAACACCCTTTTACTGATAGTTGTAAAACAGGTTATGCACAGCTACCACTTTCTACAGCCTATGTCTCCAGACAACAGCTAGAATGGTAGCATGTGCATACTGTCTTATTGAATGTGCTACTATTCCCACTTTAACTACAGGTCATGCTAGATTACAGACAAGTGTATCAAAGATGTCAGTATCAATTATTTGTATGTGGTAGTTTAAGCTATAAGATCTCTTAATGCTTGATTTCACCATGACTACTTTGTAAACCCTCCTCCAATAAATTAGCTATAAAAGAAAACAGTGTCACAGAATGATCCAGAAGATCCATGGGGTGGCAAACATCTTGAAGTAACACAATAAAAAGAGCACACGAGCCTACATTATATGCACCAGCATTCAGCCTCAACTGAGATGCTCCATTGCTTAAAAAAGCTTATTTACATGTGTACCTTCATTTCTCCATATATCTGACTGTTTTACTTTATGCTCTCCTAATCTTTTCCTGCTAATGCCTGCAACTGTCTGGGAATTAATGTCTGAATCTTTAGAGAAGCCATTCCAATAACAATCCTGGATAACATGCAATACAAAATCATAGGTTATGTAAAGGGTTTTTACAATCACTATCAATCAATACTGTTATCACAAGGTTCAATTTTGAGACTAACAACAAACTGAAGTGTTTGAAGTATGTTTGTATACGCAACAAAGACTTCAGTAAAAACCTGAAAATAAATTCTCAGTGTCCACAAAGTTGATGTATAAATGTGCCTGACATTGATGATTCTGAGTCTTGCTATCTGATCTACATATGATTGTGCTGTTCAAAAATGTGTTCGTTCTTCCATGAGTTTGTTTATTTAAAGCTTCTTTTACATGGTCTAGCATCACTGAGGTCAAAATTTTGTTTAGCCATTGCCAAGATTTGTCTTCACAGTTGATGTAAATAATCACATTGAATTTCTTAAGTAATTGAAATGTAACAAGCTGGCAAGGAAGAGAAACAAAGAAAAACAAACACTGGAAAAATGGTGCTATGTTTATGACTTAATAGACGTAGAAGAAAACAAAACGGAGAAGGGACATGGAGAAAGACATGAAATGTATACAAAGACATGGAAAAACAACTGAACAGATGGCATAGGACAGGAAGGCTTGATCTGAATTTGTTGAAAGCCTCTCACTCATTTCATTTTCTAATTCAATTATAGCTAAATATAGCTTGACATTTTTAAGGCCCTGTTTAATTTCTTCAGTAAGAATAAAACTTTTTTTTTCCTAGTACTAGCACATGGCCACTACTAGTCTACTCCTGGCCCAGTTTCCACAGATAACAAAAAATTTTTTAATTTCCTGTATACCAGTATGCATCTGATTTCTTCATCTTCTTCTTGCAATCACATCTTTGATATTTGCACCATCAGACGAGTTCTCATGATGAATTTGACCATTGTCTGGAATTTCTCTTTAGCTCCATACAGCTTTGAGTTTAATGTTCAGTCATTGGGCCAATATATCTTTCTTAACTGGTCATACATAGGACAATCCTGTAGAACATGCTCAGCAGATTGTTCATTTAATCCACATGTGCACAATGGTGAAGCAGACAATCATAGCTTGTACATGTGATTATTCAGTTTGTTATGCCCTGTACTGAGGCGAAAAAGGGTGATATGTCCCTGCCAGTCAAGAGTGTGGTAGTCATCATTGGGTTGATTCTGTTCTCTTCTGATAGCCTGGATAGCTCTTGGTAGTTAGAGGTGTTGCGGTTATAGCAACACAATACATCACAAAGTGGCAAGGGAGAGTCAATCTAGGTTCTCGCTCCTAGACGCCAATAGCCTCATCTTCCACAACCACCGTCATTTTCTTCTAAAATCTATCTTCTTAGACTTTCTCCCCACTAGTCTCTTGTCACTATATGTAGGCAGTCTCTAGTATTAAATCTACTTCATGACACTGGCCTGTTTCCATGGTACAGTGTATAGGGTGGGCTTCAGTAGTGTTGTCTTCATGAATAGGTCTTCTTGATGCTGTCTTTTAAGTACCTGATGGACAAAGCTGCTACATTTTAGACATCCCAATGCCAGATCATCTAGTCTTGCCTTCATTGGGTGTGTTGGCATACTGTTGTACTTTTCCATCTGGATCATGCTTTTTGTATTTCTTCTATAGGACAATGTCTGTAATCTGGCAGCTTCCTGCATTTTTGATATCGGCATAGTTTTCAAGGCTCGTTAGCTGATTTGATTATAAGCATTGTCTTTTAATGGGTTTTCACTTATCAAAAGGTGCCTTGTGTTGTAAGCAGTGCATGATCATTAAAGAAATTGGGTTTCACTGACAGAGGGTTCCTTCAAATTATTGTTGTGCAGGCTTTATAAAAGAAGTAAAAAGCATTGTGAAGGATGTCAGAGTGAAAAGTGTGATGTTGGAGGGAGACTCAAAGTTGGTCAAGTCGATAGAAGGACTGAACTTCTATTTTATGCGTACTTTATTAATAACGTTCAAGACTGTGAAATCCCACAGCAGGCTGGGCCTCTCATTTATCAGTGGGATAATTATTCAAATTTCAGGCTGTAACAATGTAAATGCTGTTTATGAAACCAGGCACAATAATGGAAATATGTGCAGTACAAGTAACTAGGGTCATGAAAGAAGGTACTGGATATGTGATGTCAGAAGTAATGCCTGAAATGCTCTGAAAATATTTTCTGTTGGATTTATTATGTCAAATTAAACCTTGGATTGTCCTGGCTTGATTTATTCTCTCAATCTATGTTGTGTGAATCTGTATGTCAGCCCATCTTAACAGAATCATAAAATATAAGCTGTCAGGGTTACACAACACCTTGCATACTGTTACAAACCGTGTGCTTCCTGTTATCATATGGTGTGTTCTTGCATACTACATATACCTGTCACAAAAAGTAGGGGATATTTTAAGATGGTATGTATTATTTTACAAAAGAGTGGATTTCGTATTTTAATGGTTGTATCGCCATATCGAGCACACTCTTCTCCACTCTCACGTGCAATATCGTGTTGACCTGGTGACTAGTGATGAGTAAGCCAATCCCAAGAACAGAGGTGGGGCCCATCCGTAAAGTTCACACATTATTCGTTTTCACAAAAATGCGTGTATCTCGGGTTTGATGAACACTTCTCACCATGGACAGGTATAAATAGACTCTGCAACAGATAAAATTTCTTTTTTTCGTCAAGGAACGGTTGACAGAACAGCAAAGATGGATAGGCATAGGCATGTTGCAAACCAGAAGTCAGCAGGTGGATGTTGCTCGGAACCTCAATGCTTCACAGTCAGTTGTCAGCAGACTGTGGAACAGGTATCAAAATTTCCGCACAGTGGCTGATCTGCCTCGGACTGGTTGCCCAAGAGTCACTACACGCCGCCAAGATCAACTTCTTGTTACTCAGGCCCTCAGAACTCGGACTCTAAATGCTACTCAACTTCAGAAACACCTTCAACAGACCACTGGGATCCGGGTCTCAACTCAGACAGTACGAAATCGTTTGCACCAAGTGCAACTGGCCTCACGCAGACTGTTTGTAGCTTTGCCCATGTCACCACAACACAGGCGAGCAAGAACGGATTGGTGCCAACGTCATCATCGGTGGACCAATCAACAGTGGGCATCAGTGATGTTTTCTGATAAGTCTCGTTTTGTTTTGGATTTTCGTGATCGTCAAAAACGTGTTTGGCGACGGTGAGGTGAGCGTTACCAGCTTCCTGCAACTGTTGCACACAACCGTTATGGAGGTGGCAGTGTAATGGTGTGGGCAGGCATCTGTAGGAATGACAGGACCGACCTTCACATATGCCAGGTCAATATCACAGGCTCTAATACCGTGACAACATCATCGAGCCTATCGTTGTGCCATTTGCTCAACGGCACGGACCAGATTTAACCTTCCAGGATGACAATGCACGTCCTCACTGTGCTCGCGTCGTCCAAGATCACCTTCAGATGCAGCATATCCGAACGTTACCGTGGCCGCCGATGTCCCCCGACCTGTCTCCTATTGAGCATTTGTGGGACCTCCTGAATAGACGCGTCCAACAACGTCCAGCCGCTCCAAAGACTCTTCAGCAGTTAGCCCAGGCCCTTCAGCAGGAGTGGCAGAGAATTTCTCAAGACAACATCAGAAGGCTTATTTGCAGTATGAGACGTCGTTGCAATGCATGTTTAGCGGCAAATTGGGACCCTACACATTTTTAGAAATATTGGAATATTTTTATGAAAATGAAGTACTTACCCCGCCTTGGTTGCCAGTGCGACTAAAATCACGTGAGTAAAGCCATAACACTTCTTATACCGCAAATGTCTTGTTATGATGCTCAAGTTTACTTGTACGAAGGAATAAATGAACTAATTTGAAATATTTTGTCTTTGGATAACTTTTAAATTCAATATCCCCTACTTTTTGTGACAGGTATATTTGCCACCTCTTTAACTTTTTTCTTTTCCTTGCCACTACTTCCACTTTTTTCATTACTAACTTTCCCACAGACTTCAAACACAAAGCTGTCTCATGATATTTGCACTGGGCATAGCCACACCACATTCATTATAAAATTTGACTGATCCTTCTTTCTTGTTTATTTCATTCAGAATAAATTATTATGTGGCAGTCAGAATAAAATTAACCTGCTCTAGTATATTGCATTTCATAGTTTGTTATTTTTTTTAATCGTAAGCCCGCTATTACTCGAGGCAAAATCTCCGGTTAATATGTCTAACCTGAGACTGATTTTACATGAGCATCCCTGATTTCCTTGTAAAATGACAGGTGTCCTCTCCCTATTCAGGCAGAATTACACTTTTACACAAAATTTACTCACCTCAGTATCATCACTGCTTATGTAGGAATCATCTCTGGTATTTTCCTATTAATTGATTCCAATGTTCTGTGTCAATACTTTGCAGCTTACTTTATCATTTAACACTCAGCGATTTCGGAGGAGGTACTATTAGAGCTGGCCCAACAGGCTGATCACCCATTTGCCAGTCACTTTGATTACGGAAACAATGACAGACGGATTGATTTGTCGTTGCCCTAAAGACGCCATTAGGCGTGATGGGAACAATGGCAAAGAAAATCTATTCGCTGTTGCCCTTAAGACGCCACTAGGCGTAATGGCCACTGACTGCTTTGCCACAAATATCATGTGGCTAAGTAAAAATACACTTACCTGACATACTTTAAAAATTTATATAAAATCATCCACAAAGAAGACATACAGAAGTGAAGAAGAATTAGAGCTGGGTCGGCTCAGGAGCCGTTCAGGTTATTCCAGTCCCTGTTCGACGACACTCCTTCAAATGTCTTCACCAGGGCCTAACCTGAATAGCAGTGGGGAGGGGAGAGGGTAAAGCACCTTAATCTTGTCTCCTGTCAAGTCACAATGTTTTAAAGATGTTTTATATAGGCAGTTGCCCCAATCCCCCCTACCTTTCTAGGATTTGGTGAAACCTCCTAACCTTCAATATGGGATCAGTAAAATAAAATAAATAAACACTTACAACTCAATTCCTGCTTTTCACCTACATTTACATGCGAGTCTATTGTTTTAATATTCCTTGGTGCCCTGTAAACACTGAGTTTCTTACAAGTCATGAACTTTAGTTAACTATATTGTTCATAGAAAGAAACGCTTAGCTACTGAAGGCACACACATAGCCATAATTTTGACATTCAATAACTTTTTTTAATTTAATGAGTTAATTGTTCAAATTGCACACAAGAATACCTTACGGTTCAACCAATCAATTGACAGTTGTTTTGCATCTGGGTCATGAGAGTTTTTTGGCATATGGGCTTTCCCGTTAGTATGGTGTGGGGCCTCCTCTTGCATCGATCAGTGACTGGCATCTAATAGGCATGGATGCTGGAACCGGTGCCAAAGTCGACTGATGATACTCTGATGCACGTTTAGATGCCTGTGCATGCAGTCGGCCAATAGCAATGTTCCTTAAATTTATCGATAGAGACGCCATAAATGTCTGCTTGAAAATTAACTGAATTTTTTGTGTGTAGCGTTATCCTTTTATAGGCTTTCAGTTGCATAGTCAGTGAATAGTGTTCACCCCAAATTGTGTTGCTTTCACGTGCGTGTAACATGAGCTGTGGTCAAAAATTGCGTCATAAACACTATTGACCACAGCGTTGTAACAATTACAAAAGCCAACGCAATTCAGGTTAACATGTGCATTTGACACTGTAAAGAACATTTCAGGCTGGTTTTTATATACCCTAGCACCAAATTTTACTTACAAACTCATAAAAACGCGCCCTCAGATAGCAATGCGTTTCTTTTTTTTTTTGAACAGTATTTTCTGCCTATATACAAGTTTTTAAGCTAGAAGCTTTTTAGATCAAACAAATATCTAGTATAGACCACCATAATTTCTGAAAAAGATCACTTAAAACTATCCAAAATAAATTCTTTATGGGTGCAGCATTTTGCAATATTAATTTTTTCGTCTCTGAGTTCATAGTATAGACCACCATAAATTCTGAAAAAGATCACTTAAAACTATCCAAAATAAATTCTTTATGGGTGCAGCATATTGCAATATACCATATACCATATATCCAAGCCACAATATTATTAAAGCTTCTAAACAATGTTACAAATAGTGTACATACCTTAACATCTGTTTCCTGCTTTATTTCTGCAAACAGACTTGTGTCAATAGCTGCCACATTTTTTCCAGCCTGAAAGCAATGAACTATATTAGATGCACTACTGTAGGTATCACATTAAGAAAATAAAGTTATAATAAAAATATATTACACTAACACTTGAATACCATCAACACCAAGCAATAATTATTGTTAAATAGTGAGGCTTAATGCAGCTGCAATAGCCATAAACTTGCTTTTTGTATCTTAATCAAGATCATCCCTGTAATTTTTCTGTTATTTACTCATATACAAATATGACTGCTCAAGGAAGCTACGACAGAATAAAGATTTTGGACCTTCAGAATGATGTTTTAAAATCTCATTTATATGATAAAGAATTTATGGAATAATTTCGACCAAAAAAGTCCATTTTTAAAAAGATCACAGTGGATCACTGATGCCATACATGCCACACGCTATGGTTTACCCATAATCTGTACGGGATGTTTGCGTTTTCAGATGTGTACGGCCCGTACAAACGTCTGTACGGGTTTTTTCGCCTAATTATTAAACATACATATAAATCGAACGTCTTGTGCCACTACCTCAGCCGTAATTTGCGTCATTTTTAATGTTATTTGCAAGAGAGTTAGCTTCCGTTTCCGATCTTTATTTAGTAATGGGAGTTTCCGCGTTTATTTTCTGTGAATTTTTTAAATCGCAATAAATCGGCACCGAACACGCGGCCATTTTCGCTCTAACTTTAATGGATTCTGACTCCGATGCGATGACAAGGAGATCGTTGTCTTTATTAGCGCTAACATTGGTTCTCAGAATATGGGTGATGGCAGAGATGGAAACGAAAGTAGAATGTCATTGCTAGTATGTATAATTTTAGGGGTTAGGATTAGGTTTATCAGAAAGGTTTAGGGTTGCGGCCGAATGTCACTGCTGACGAGGGCGTTTGTTGCTTTGCTACTGATGATAGGTGT
Organism: Oreohelix idahoensis; assembly: GCA_024509875.1. Classification (NCBI taxonomy): domain Eukaryota; kingdom Metazoa; phylum Mollusca; class Gastropoda; order Stylommatophora; family Oreohelicidae; genus Oreohelix; species Oreohelix idahoensis. The sequence goes on from JAMPIV010017593.1 coordinate 142,514, forward strand.
AACGAAAAGATCGTCATTTGATTTGTATTGGTCAAATGACTTTCATTGAGATGCAAAGGAAAAGGACTCTTCGTTTGTTGGTTTTTATTTTTAAATCTTTAAAACCCTTTCAGCACCATTATGACGTAAGCCGTACGGCATAAATCTTCACAATTTTTGTCGCTGTGCCGTACTGCGTACGTCATGGACGTAGCGCGATACCTCGTTCCAATTCACCTATATGACGTACGGCGTACGTCCTATTTTAAAAGCACCAGAACTCTTCTGTTTACAATCGTATCGGCAATTGCTGGGCATAATCGGATTCAGCATTAAAAAATCTGGCCACTAAGCTTGAAACGAACAAAATATGTTACTGCTAGCGAATACGGTAGAACTGATAAGTGATTTTACCATAGCGAAAGTACACAGACATGGACACTGGCGAACCATAAACATCTTGTGGAAAAAGAGCATGAAAATTCTTGTTTGAGTTGAATTTATTCAACTTGAATGATTCTGACAACTCTTTTTACTGAGATTCTGGTAATCTTTACCTTTAGTGCCGTCGAGTATGTTTAATATGTGTATTTTCGTACCATTTAGAGTTAAGGTTGAGGTTAGGTTTAGGGTTACCCTAATTCTAATGCTGACTCAATACACATATTATACATACTCGACGGCACTAAATGTAAAGATTACCCAGATTCAGAGTTTGTGTAGTCTGGTTCAGAATATACTTTTAATGGGTTTCCTTTTACAATAAACTGTTTACAGTCAAATTAAAAATATGACCCCAAAAATTACAATTATCATGTCGTTCAGGGGAATGAACTAAGCTGAAAATGGTGTCGTCATAGGGAATGAAAAACCCGTCGTGGCGAAAGGGTTAAAAAAAATTTTTTTTAATTTTTTATCGTTTTTTTTCATCTTTCCATACCTCTCTTCCTATCACATCTAACATGTACACAAACAAATTTTATATCATCAGATTCATCATTCATTTATCAACTATAATGCAGCCGTAATAGAAAACATTTTTACACTTATTAACTCTTTTGATATGTTTTTCAGTCTTTTATTTTGTACAGGTTTTGCGGGCCTTTGTACAGGGTTTTTGAATTTTTTGTACAGGTTTTTCATCTCCGAGGTGTGGCATGTATGTGATGCTGATATAAATGTATAACTATAAATAGTTGGTCAGTGACATACTGTGCTAAAGATCATACTAAATACACTTTTGTTTTGACTCAAATAATTTGAAGATCAATTAAGTTTTTTTAACCCTGATTATTTCTTATACAAGTGTGTAACCTATAATCCGAACATCCAAAAACCAAGATATACCAAAAACTGAAAAGAGTTTTGGCTGACTTTTGGGCTACTTTTAAGTTTAAAAAACAACAAAAAAATGATTATTATTATTATTTTTAACTGGTATGCAGGGTACTGAACACACTCAATGTTTGGTTTATCACATTTTGTCCTCTTGAAGGGCAAGCGCAGTATAAGCTGAAGTATGCGCTATAATGTGATATAAATTTTCAAACACAACTATTTAGTGGTGTCTAAGCACCACTTTCAGCCATGTGTGAATATTTCTGAGCTCATTTTGTCATTTTGAGTGGATATTTGTGAGCTAATTTTGTGACTTAAACTTCATGAGTTTAATTTCATTGTGAAAATGTTGAAAAGATCTGCAGATACTCCTGTGGGTAGCCGTGGGAATACGAAAAGAAAGCATTAGTCATTACTGATAGCGCAGAAGGTAGAGTTATTGCAGAAGCTTGATCGTGGTGTCTCTGAGCATCATCTTACTGAAGAATATGGAGTAGGAACTACCACAGCATATGACATAAGGAAACGCAGACAAGTTGCTGAAGTTTTACATGGACAGTGATGACCAAATACTAATGTCAGATCAGAAAACTTTGCACAGAGGAAAAAATGGAGAAGTTTTGGCAGTTTATGGAATTTAAGAAAGACTGCATAGATAGAAACCATAGTTTATGAGACAGGTGACACTGGGTAAAATCTACAGTAAGGCCATCTGTCTTACTGCCTATTCATGAGCTGAAAATCCTGTTCTGGTCCATCAACAAATGTCTGATGCCAAGTTGATGATAATAATAATAATAATCCTAGCCCCTTCAGTCATAACTGACTATGGGAATGCGCCCCTGAGGTGGCAGCCCTCAGCTGCTTATTTTCCTGGTGCTCCTTTCGACGTTTTCTCCTCACCTCTGCTTCTTGTGTGAGCCTCTTTTCGCCCAATCTGAGGTGGTGCCGTAAATAGCATCGCCACTTATTGCGATCGGCAGCTTCATCCTCCCATGTTGCTGGATCCATGTCCAGTGCCCTCATATCTCTCTTGCACACATCTTTGAACCTCAGCTGTGGTCGCCCAACTGTTCTCTTGCCATCTGCTAATTGTCCGTAGAAGATATCTTTTGGGATGCGACCATCTTCCATGCGGCGAACATGGCCAAGCCAGCGAAGTCTGCGCTGTCTAAGCAGCGTATACATACTTTGAAGGCCAGCACGTGACAACACCTCGACATTTGTCACTTAATCTTTCCACGAGATGCCGAGGATGCGGCGTAGACACCGCAAATGGAAGGTATTGAGCCTTCTTTCTTGCTTAGCATAGTCATCAAGTTGATGACAGTGATTAGAACATTGAATGTACATGTGCATGTATTTAACAAAGTTTTTATAGTTGTTTGGTTCTTGTCATCCATTCCGCAAGGTGATATGGTCATACCACTTCAATCATTCTATTCTATGCAAGCACCCATTTATGAAAGTCTAACTTTTTTTGGTTGTTGTCTTTGTTTTCTCCATTTTTAAGAGTTATGTCGTAATGACTTGACATTGAACTGAAGATTTTGAATTTTTTGCTGGGCTTAACTTTTTTGCTCTCCACATATTTCCCAATGCAATGAAAGATCCTCTAGCTTTTTGTATTCTTATTTTGATATCACTATCAGTTTATCCTACTTGGTCTACAATGCTGCCAAGGTATATGCATGATCTTGAAGGGGCATTTCTTCAAGTGCAATACTGTTATCATTTGCTGCATTTATTATAATTACACTGGCTAACAAAAAAAATTTTTTTTTTCTTTCTCTAACATTTCTATGTTTTTCTGGTCAATTTTAATGCGCTGTTTTTAAATCTGCAAACCGTTTTTCTCTATCAGGTCGGAATCTCTAGAAATACGCAATTGAAGTTTTTTTAACAACGCATACAGTATTACAACATCATTCGTACAAGAAGTATAACAGTTATGTAGGCTTGAATTTCTTTGCAGTCGACTTTCGTCGGTGAATGGCATGTAGTACATCGCGATGAAGCATCCAACAATATTCGGCAAGCATGGTCACACTCCACCGTCCTTGATAGCGTGACTCCATTACGGCGATATCTTGATGGAATCGTTCTCCATGTTCATCGCTGACTTCGCCAAGGTTGTCAGGGAAAAAGTCAAGATGCGAATCGAGCAAATGGATTTTGAGGGACATGTTACAGCCCGTAATTCTGTATGCATCTATGCACTGCTTAACAATATGCACATAGTCGACAGATTTGTGATTTCCCAGAAAGTTATCGACGATCGATTTGAATGCCATCCATGCGCGAAGTTCACTACCATGTAACAAGTTCTCGAATTGTTTGTCTGCAATAACTTTCCTAATCTGAGGTCCTACAAAGATACCTTCCTTTATCTTTGCATCGCTAACTTGCGGAAACTTCTCTCAAAGAAAAGTGAAAGCTTTGCTCGTTTTATCTAACGCTTTTAAGAAATTCTTCATGAGCCCCAACTTTATATGTAACGGTGGTAAAATGATGCTGTCTTTGTTAACTAATGACTCGTGTACTACATTTTTATGCCCGAGCTGCATATGATCCCTGATAGACCACACCTTTCTTGCATAATGTTCCTGTCTGTTGCGGCTGTCCCATTCACATAGAAAGCAACAAAATTTAGTATACCCAGTCTGCATGCCCGTGAGAATTGCAATGACCTTTAGGTCTCCACAAATCCGCCATTGGTAGTTATTGTACTTTATTTTTGCCAAAAGTATAGCCATATTGTCATAAGTTTCTTTCATATGAACAGAGTAGGCAACTGGAATTGATGAAAATAAATTTCCGTTATGCAATAACACGGCTTTTAGACTAGTCTTGGAAGAGTCGATGAAAAGTCACCATTCGTTGACTATGTGCTCATGACCGAGGTGCACCATTAGACCGTTTACATCTTTGCAATAGCAAATGTCATCATCCATCTCAAAGTATTGAACAAGTTCTCTGTGTCTATGATGAAATTTAGGTATCGGAGTATTGGGCGCTAAAAGATTCCATTCTTTGAGTCGCGAACTGAGTAATTCCGCTTGTCCTTTGGTAAGAGCGAGATCACGTATTAGATCTGAAAGTTCTGAATGGTTAATTAAGTGAACACCATCATTCACCGGTATATAATCCGAGTCAGAATTAGTTTCTAAAGCAGGTAAACTATCACTTTCTGATGGTTCATTCACGTCCAACGGATATTGTTCTGGTGGAACTGGGATCGGACACGTGATTGGATCATGAGGCACTGGTTTCGAAACCGATTCAATATTTGGATAAACCACAGACTTTCTAGTTTTAAAAGTGAAACCATGGCTATTTGTCAAGCAGAAGTAACAATCAGTAGCGTGATTTGTCGGTTCACGCCATATTACTGGCACTCCAAAAGGCATCGACTTATGCTTCGGCGATTTTCCCAACCAACCTGCCAATGTATTTGCACAAGTCGAACAAACTGCATTTGGCTTCCAAGATTTATTTGCATCATCAACTTTCGAATCAAAATAAAGTTCATATGCTTTCTTTAGTAATGGTGTAAAGTTTTTCTGGTGAACACGATCAGTAAAATATCCGCAAACGTAACAGAACAGATCATCCGAATTTCTACAACTTCTAGAAGCCATATTTCGCTCAGAATTATTTCAAAATACAGTAACTATTTGAAAAATAGCGTAACATATGTCATGTACCAACGGGCTGATCACCCGTTTGCCAGTCACTTCGATTACGGAAACAACAGCAAATGGATTGATTTGCCGTTACCCTAAAGACGCCATTAGGCGTGATGGGAAACAATGGCAAAGAAAACCTATCTGCTGTTGCCCTAAGACGCCACTAGGCGTAATGGCCACTGACTGCTTTGACGGTCGGTGGCTAAGGAGGGAAGAAGAAGAAGATATGTCATGCATCTTTTAGCAGTATAAAAAGTAGAATTATTTTGCATTTTATTAATTTTTAATAAGTTATATAGTAAAAATGAAACGGAGCAAATAACGGTTTCCCAAAAATATATTTATTCACAAATATCTTAAGAACCCGATGTAGTAGAGATAAACGGATTTCAGATTTGAAATCAGCGCAAGAAACTGACCTAAGAACACTTATTCTTATATAAGAAAGAAAAATGGTGTTTGTCAGTGTTATCTTTCTTTTCTCCCTGTGTATATTCAAACCTGCTTGCTGTAAACTCACACCAAGCACTTTCATTGTCTTGCATCTAATTATGGCTATGTGACTGGAGAGCCAGGCGATCTGATAAATCTACATTGTCAAGTTGTTTAGTCACTGGATACCATTTCTGTTGACTAAAGTTGTTGGTTGATGTCAATGTTTTCATAATTCAATCTATAGCCAATAGGAAGAGAAATGGTGACAGGAAGCATCCTTGTCACACTTCATCTCTTATCCCAAATAGTTTTGTAAAACTTTCTCCATGAAGAGCTCTGCACATTGTGTTTTCATGTTTTCTTTATTAAGTTAATGATCTTCAGGGGGACTCTATAATGTCTCACCAATTTCTGAAGTGATTGTCTGTTCACACAGTCAAGTGCATCTTCATAGTCCACAAAAACCTATGTAAAGAGGCAAGTTTCATTTCAGACTTTGTTCCACTATTATTCTCAATGTGGCAGTCTGGTCTGTACAGGATCTGTTTTGCTTAAAACATGTTTGTTTATCTCTTAGCTGTCTATCTATGGACTCTTTTAATCTCTCAAAGATGATCCTGTTTAATATTTTTCATGGCACTGATAGTAATATTGTTCCTATGTAATTTGTGTGCTCTTGTAAATCTTAAGCAGCTTGACCAGATAACCTTCCTTCCTTCTGCTGGTATTTGATGTAAACATTATTCCTCTGTAATTTGTGAACTCCTGTAAATTTCATATAGGTTAACCTGATCAGATATCTTTCTTTTGTTTTTTCTTGATGCCATTGTCTATACAAATGGATCTGTAATCTGGGGTGAGAAATCCGGTTGGGGCTTCTCTGCTAGGGTACTGGTCTGAACATAGCGGGGCTTACAAGATAACTCGAGGCATGAGAATTGAGGTCTAGGTTTTTACTGCAGCCTTAAGGTGGATAACTGAAACTTCATTAACAAAGGCTATCATTGTGTCCGACTCTCAGTCCATGCTTTGAAAGGTTCAAAAGGGTTGGTTGCATCATGAATGGAAAACATTCATAGAAGATTCCAGTCTACAAGAGCTGGTGTGGATATACTGTCCTGGTCATGCTAGTGTATGTGGTAATGAAAGAGCTGACAGACTAGCATCAAGAGCACCCATAGTGGGGACATTAGATATGGATAAGGGAGATATACTGAGAGCAATTAATGATTGCCTGTTGGAGAATGACAGTGCAATAGATGAATCATCAAGGTTAAGACTGTTGGAATTTGGCATCAAACGTAAAGCTAGTAGAGATGGACGTTTTAGAAGATGCATCTGTTGTGTTTACAACCAGCGAGCTACTGGAACAGTTAGCATTCACATTCAACATATACTGATGGAGATTGAGCACCTATGGGTTGGCCCTTAGTGCAATGATGTCAATTCGTTATAACAATAACAACGTTTTGTGAGAATTTCATTGATTTGTGTGTGGTAAAAATTTATGTAAACCTTTGACTGAAAAGAGTCTAACTTGAATGGCAGTAGGAAGAGGAAATTGTAAGGCACCTCAACTTTGGCGGTTGTCAAGTCATAATGTTTTAAAGATATATTAGACATGCAACTGCTTTCCCCCTCCCCCCCCCCCCCCCCACCCCCCCCCCCCCCCCCCCCCCCCCCCCCCCCCCCATCCCCCCCCACAGTTTTAATTGGAACCTGCTAACTTCCATTATTTGACCAGTAAAATTAAAAAAACCAGTAACTTAAATCCTGCTTTTCTCCTACAATTACAATTGGGACATTTGTTTTAATATTCTTTGGTGCCTGATCAAAAAAAAACTTAATTTCCTACAAGTCACAAACTTTAGTTGTTAAGTAAATACATATAATTAGGCTTAACTAACTGTGGAGGCTGAGATGCAAAAAATGAACCAAAACTGGGGATCTGTACAAAGGATGACCACCGACCGAGCAAAGTGGAATCAATTTGTTGTTGCCCTACAAGACGGCACCAGGCATGATGGCCACTGACTGCTTTGACTGTCGGCTGCCAAGGATCAAAGAAGAAGAATGCACCCTTGAAAGCTTCCAAATGTCAATATTTTCATTCATCTTCTTTTTGTGCTCCTAACAGAGCATACAGCCACCATTACAGCTTGACCACTTGTTAGAAGCCTGCACCAAGCATTCACATACACTTGCAGCAGTGGAGTCTGTGACAATTTGATTAACATAATGAGGTAGCCAGCCCCACCCACAACCCCACAAGTCACTTTGTACGACATGCTCAAGAGTGCAGTAGGCATATTCTTTCTTTGTCTCTTCAGAGACCCAGGGGAATTACATGGGACATAAATATTTGACATACCTCATAGTCTGTTTCCTGCTTCATTTCTGTAATTAGACGTGTGACATTAGATTCCATATTTCTATCAACCTGAAGGCAATGAAATATAGCAGATGATGGGTATCATTTTAAGACTATGAAGACATACTACATATATTTACACCAATATCTAAGCAGCATTACCTCACAGCAATAATCACTGTCAAATGGTGGGGCCTAATGCAACTGCATTAGCCATAAACAAATATGCTTTTTTAAAAAAAATACTTTATCATTTTCCATTTTTTCATTCTCTCCTTTCCTTTTTCACTTTCATTTCAATGCCTTGTTTGAAGAATTGCAGTAAGAGGGTTATGCTGTAGAGATTCAAATAACTTATATGCTGCACTTCTTCAATATCTTTTATACTTTGAAACCTGAAACAGATATGATTGTATCAAGGCAGATCTTTAGAGAGCTCAGTGTTTCTAAAGTAGATCCTCACATCACATAGGTTGCCTGCTGCTGATCTAATCTATATTTTAAAACCATAAAGTGACTTCTGTTACTGTTTTAGCAATCAGAGTGAAGTTAAACAGCATTTGTTCATGCTTTGGCATTTTTATTACAGTTTTGTGATGAATCACATGATTAGTGTTTTCTTTAAATTACCACAGAAATGTGACAAGACAAGTGTCTACAAATTCTAAGTCTCCTGAGAAAATGAATGTGTCACATTTACTAAAAAACATAGTCGACAATTAAGAGAATTGATTTGATAGTCATAATTCATTATCAAATGATGGAAGAGATGAGGAATGTTACATTTAGCTGATGAGTGGATATAATTGTAATTGTTTTAATTTTTTTTTTTTTTTTTTGTCGTAACATGCAGCACTTGGGCTATCAGCCCTTCAGCCCAATGACATGTCATTGCGAGGCTGGGGAACCTGTGGACTTTCCTCCTAAGCAGGTAAGGAGCTTCACTCCTTCCCATCCACAGAGGGTTTATCTCAGGAGCCGTTCAGGTTATTTAGCCAAAATCCCAGTCGGTGACACATCTTCAAATGCCCATGCCTGAGCTTGAACCTTGAACACCTGATCGCAAGTGCAATGTGGTAACCTTTACACCAGCACGGCTTCCAATAGCAATATTTTGTGATTTTTGTTTGTCACCGTGTTTCATTATGAAATTTTAATTTCTTTTGAAAAGTGGAAAAATGCTACTGAAATGATAAAACAGTTGTAAATAAAAGGTAAAAATAATTACTTTTTACTTTCTCTTTTATTCTGACTGCAAAATGTCCAGCTCTGAGCAAACTCCTGATAAACAGAAGTTTATTAGGTGGTCCCAGTAATTTCTACTTATCCAGGCTGTGCTGTAGGTATGGCCATATATGAATTACCTTGATGTTCCAAGACTAGGAAAGCAAGTTTCATTGACTGCAACAATAAACTGTCTTCATTAAGTTCATATTCTACTGTTAACGTTGTTGGTGTGTTTTTTACTACATGTATTGTGTTTTTATAAATTCCAATTATGCTTGTATTAATACTAATGGAGAAACACTGCACATCTTGACTCCCTATCAATTTCCCATCAGTTTAATATATAATAAGTGCATGTTCACATAAACAATTTACACAAAAACATGGTATATTCTGCTGTTAAGAATTCTTTGGGGAAAAAAAATAAACACACACACAAAATTGAGGCACAGTGTAAGTAATGATTTTGGAATGAAAGAGTTAATGTAGGCTACATTTGTTGGACATGTAAAAAAAATAGGAGGAGGTGAAGTCTGGGGTGTTTGGGATAAAACCTGGTTCACTATTTTTTTGCTATTATCAATATGTATTATGAGAACCTTATTACTCATTCAATTTCCCACTACACCCTCAGTAATCCTTACATATTAATTTTTGTTTTTGGTTCTGGTTGCATACTGCTTTACTATGTTGTGTAGGTCTCTAAGTCTGTCTATTCTCAACACCTCTTCTACTGATATGGGTGAATTGCAATCCTGTAAATAATATAATATTGTTATTCTCTGTTTTTCTTACTATTTTATTGTAGACATTTTGCACATTAAAATTCTTCTATACTAAAATAAACTATTCTTAATTATAGTCTGAGTAGGCAGCCTAATTGCTTTTTTGCTGGGAATTTTTAAGTTCCCTATTTTATTATTACTTTTAAATTCTGGTGACGAGAAATCCCTTCAACCTCTGATGGGTAATAATTAGGATATATAGTGTTTTCAATTCCAAATAAGGTGAATAACTGCTGGGAGTGAAGACGCAGCAAAAGAGATGAATGCAGTCAGCGACTCATAGCTTGACTGCTTGCGTCAGCAAACCAGAGCTGACCAAGACCCTTCTCCACCTCTAAGTGGAGGTCCTGGAAACAAGCTGCATCACTGCAGTCTGGCCGAGAGAGTAGGGATCGAAGATGGAAGGCAAACCCGGTCCCAAAAAATGCCGTGCGGAAGTCGGATGTGTTGGACCGAAAGCCACAAATATCGCAGCTCTGCTGTAAAGAGCGACACAACGCAACCAATGTCCTTTTCAGGACAAACGAGGAAGAAAAAGAATAACTGCTGATACAGGAAAGTGGCATCACATCTATCAAATCATTGTAAATGTGGCAAATCAAAGTTACCACAAAATACACACAGAAACATTTCCCACATAACACCTGGATTCATGCATACATAGATGGATCAGCACGTCATTGAAAACCTTTGACATAAACCCAGACACATGGGTAGCTGCTGCGCAAGACCGAACTGCTTTGCGCACATCTCTTCGTAAAGGTGCAGCGGCATGCGAATCTTCCAGAAGAGCAGCAGCGGAACAGCAGAGACAAGCTAGAAAGGACCGAGTAATAAAACCTTCACATGAAGCAAACATTCCCTGCCCACACTGTCCGAGATCTTTCCAGGCCCGCATCGGGCTCATCAGTCACCTTCGTACCCATAGACTAACCAAACATATTCCTAAATAATTGGATGAACAGAGTGGTCTTCATCACCCGTGATGGACGAACAACAAACAGATGGATCAGCAACAAATGCAACAGAAAATGGAGGTGGAGGTGTCTTTCTGACCTTAAGCACTGGTGCACAGAATAAGCTGTCAATGGCAACAGGGCAATACTCAAGTACGGTATACCCTCAAGTACCTTTAGGTACCTTACATACAAATATGTGCTACTGTATTTGTAGCTAGTTTTGAAAGTCGCGATTGCGTCCTTTTTCCAGCGATACGGGTTTGGCCGCCATTTTCGGTCGAACACGTCATAAACGCAAACCTCCGAAAACGCAAACTCCCGAAAACGTCTGGAAATTGATTTAGTGCGCAAAGGGAAGTAAAAATTATACGGTAACTGAAGTTTAACGAAAAATACCATCAATAACAGAAAAATGGACGAAAAGCATAAGACTTCCGATTTGTATTTTTTCCAGGTCCGACGCGGAAAATTCAAAGCTTTTAGCCATTTTTCCAGGCTTGTCAAGGCCTGGAATTTTTTTTTTCGTTTTCCAGGTTTTTCAAGGTCGCTACGAACCCTGATATATATCTTCTTCTTTGATCCTTAGCCACCGACCGTCAAAGCAGTCAGTGGCCATTACGCCTCATGGCGTCTTGTATGGCAACAACAAATTGAATCCACTTTGCTCAGTCGGCGGCCATCCTTCGTACAGTGCCTCAACTCTGGTTCATTCTTTGCATCTCAGCCTCCACAGTCCTCCGCCAAGTTCTTTTTGGTCAGCCTAATGTGACGGGGTGTGCAGTTAACGGCACCAAATATACTAATGTGTGGCCGGGTGGGGCAGGTGGGGTTTATTGCTTGTACAGAGAGTAGGTTTGGTTTACTAGCCTAACTGCTAGAGGTCTATATTCATCTCCTTTAATTGGGGTTTCCAGGTTCGATTGTTTTTCCTCTATTGATGTAAGTGTAGCAGATTAACAGGGATAGAGCAGTTTCTCGACTAAACATTTAAACTCTTCAATAACCTCCTCAACAGCGTTCATCTTTGAATAGGAACAACGTTTAATAACTTTCGTTGAAAACTGGTATGAGTCAAATACAACAAGGTCTTGGATAATTACATAATTACAGTAATGTACAAAGTCTAGTAATATATCAGCATCATTTCATTGGTGCTAAACTTCCTTTGCTCCTTTTCTTAGTATTCATTTTGATCAAGACTGAACTCCATGTTTCTACCATGTTCGTAAGTTGGGGAATTAGCTTCCGTCTTTGATAACATTTTCTCAGCTTTTTCAGTTTAGTCTCTTATTCAAAACTCTCTTTTTTTTTCTCTCCTTTGTATTCCATAAGTTTAATGTGTTCCAATGCACGGGGGCATTCTTTATAAGCAAGCTTCTAGTACTTAGGATTCATTATCGCTTAGATTTGAGTCTTCGAACACAATTCTGTCGCCGCTATAGCTGAGAGCTCTGATAATCGAAAAGCATGAACGTCAAGCATAATTACATATCAGAAATCACACAACTAATTTATCATCCTAGAATGCATCACAGATCATAAAAGGACCTAGTTGATTTCCTCAAAACATGAATACACTGAGCTGGACAAAAATGCGTCCTTCTTCATCGCTCTAAATACTCAGACTGCTCAATCATGGCGTCAGTTTTCGCCGGGGGAACGCTTCTGAGCTCCCTAATTGGATACAAAAATCACGTGACACGCTCGATGTGAGCAGCACTGAGCCCATATCAGTAAGGAATCAGCAACTGGTACAGGCAGACACCTTCACATACCTAGGATGCATAGTAACACCAGACGGCGGGGCAGGCAAAGACATCAACATCAGAATGAATAAGGCAAGAACAGCCTTTTTTAGCATAAACAACATCTGGAAGTCCTTTCAATACAGCACAAGCACAAAAGTAAGATTATATCAGAGCTGTGTGCTTTCTGTGCTTCTCTATGGTGCGGAATGCTGGAGAGTTACAGAAAAGGAAATGTCGAAATTGTCCTCTTTTCACACAACATGCCTACGAAAAATTCTCCGAATCTTTTGGCCGAATACCATCACCAACCAAGATCTGCTTACTCGGAGCAAGCAAGAGGACATGAACACCATCATAGCTGGCAGACGCTGGAGCTGGGTTGGCCATGTCCTCAGAAGAGACCTCTTTTACCATCACAAGAACAGCTATGTTATGGACCCCTGAAGGAAAACGAAAGAGCGGCCGACCAAAAACAACCTGGCGGAGGACTGTGGAGGCTGAGATGCAAAGAATTAACCAGAGTTGGGGCACTGTACGAAGGATGGCCGCCGACCGAGCAAAGTGGAATCATTTGTTGTTGCCCTACAAGACGCCACTAGGCGTGATGGCCACTGACTGCTTTGACGGTCGGCGGCTAAGGATCAAAGAAAGAAAAACCTTACTTAAATATAGGGGATGCTCTTCTCATGTGGAACGATGAACTGTTGAGTCACAAACACTTAACTATAGTATGTACTTGTTATAGTTTTTAGCACTATTTTCTCATTATTTGAATTTATATTGTTTGAAGTATGTACTGCTTAAAAAGACACTTTTCTTGCTTTCATATTTGCAAAAGCAGAAATAAGGTCAGCTTAGTCTAATTTTTGACCGATTTCATGTTCAATTGAAGTCATGGCAGTCCTTCCTACTGTTCAAAAAAAGAAACGCATAGCTACTGAAGGCACACACATAGCCATAATTTTGACATTCAATAACTTTTTAAATTTAATGAGTTAATTGTTCAAATTGCACACAAGAATACGTTAGGGTTCAACCAATCAATTGGCAGTTGTTTTGCATCTGGGTCACGATATTTTTTTGGCGTACGCGCTTTCCCGTTAGTATGGTGTGTGGTTTCCTCTTGCATCGATCAGCGACTGGCTTCTCCTGGGCATGGATGCGATCAGACGTCTGATGTGGGCTTGTGGGATGGCTGCTTACTCTTCATGGAGTGCCTGGAACAGATCACGACGATTGGCTAGAGCAACGTCTCGGCGACAAACACGTCTATGCAGCTCATCACACATGTGCTCAATCGGACTCATGTCTGGAGACAGGGATGGCCAGGGAAGGGTGAGAATGTTGTTGGCAGTCAGGAACTGCGTGGTCAACCGTGCACAATGGGGTCTGGCGTTGTCCTGTTGAAACACAGACCTTTGGGCAGCCAAAAGTTGAAGGACATTGGGTCGAAGAATTTCATTGACGTATCGTTGCGCATTCAAGCCTCCTTCAATGTGCACCAATTGACTCCTTCCGTTGTAACTGATCATTCCCCACACCATTGCACCTCCACCACCGTGCGGCGGAGCTTCATCAACGCAATTTTGGGCAAAACGTTCATTTCGCCTACGGTAGATCCTACGCCATCTATCATGACGCTGCAACAAAAAGAAAGGTTCGTCACTAAACCAGACACATCTCCATTGATTGTCAGCTGCCCAGGGACGATGCTGGTTGGCCCAAAGAAGTCGATTTTGGCGATGGCGGCGCGTAAGGACAGGTCCTCGGTGAGGTCGTTGTGCCCAAATTCCAGCGTCATGCAGTCTATTCCGGACAGTTTGATCAGACACATGACGTCCTGCAGGCAATGACTGGGCAGTTGAGGAAGCTGTTGTAAACCCGTCTCTGGGGTGACGAAGCCGAACCAAGCGATCCTCCGCTGCTGTTGTCACTCTGGGTCGTCCACTGCGATGCCGGTCTTTAACTGAGCCAGTGGCTTGGAACCGGTGTCAAAGTCGACTGATGGTACTCTGATGCACGTTTAGATGCCTGGCAACCTGACTTTGACTTTCGCCTGCAATGCAGTCGGCCAATAACAATGTTCCTTAAATTTATCGATAGAGACGCCATAAATGTCTGCTTGAAAATGAACTGAATTTTGTGTGTGTAGCGTTATCCTTTTATAGGGTTTCAGTTGCGTAGTCAGTGAATAGTGTTCACCCCAAATTTTGTTGCTTTCACGTGCGCGCAACATGAGCTGTGGTCAAAAATTGCGCCAAAAACACTATTGAGCACTGCGTTGTAACGATTACAAAAACGAACGCAATTCAGGTCAACACGTGCATTTGACACTGTACAAAACATTTGACGCTGGTTTTTATATACCCTAGCACCAAATTTTACTTAAAAACTCATAAAAATGCGCCCTCGGATAGCTGTGCGTTTCTTTTTTTTTTTTTTTTGAACAGGATAGTTTCGGCCATTTTTGAGCGTAAATAAGTTTTAATAAGCTTCAGTTTTAAAAAACTACGCTCACCACTTGCTACCGTTACAGGCAAAGTTATTAATATTCTTAAGGCTATAGCGACATTAGGAGCAATGTTATTTTCAATAACATAACGAAGAACTTCAATAGGCGGTGTATTTTCTGGTTCTAATTTGGATACTAATTTCAGTTCATCACATAGCTCAATGGCATCAATGTCTCTATTTTCTTGATGTGTTAAAACGCCTTCTAGGTTTTTACATTTGTTTAAGAGCTCATTTGTCGTCTCGGATTTCAATTTAGGGATGTTATATAAAAAGGAAAAATGTGAACTGTGATGTTCCAATTGCTCGAACCTTTCTTCAATAGAATTGGTTGCAATATCAATAATAAAAAAGAAAAATTCAATTTTGAATTTAGTTTTGGGATCCAAAATAGGTTCATCTCTTGCTTTATAGTTGTGTTGCTTTTTCTGCCGACGCACTCTAGTACATTCAAACGTTGGTATCAAATCAGGATCAGCTTCAACTTTCTCAGCTAATGTTGTAACATCAACAAGAAAATTTTGAAATGATTCATCATTTCTAAGATTCTTAAGGCTTTGGAGAATATTTCTCAAAGTTGTTATGGCACTAGTCAATTCCATTTTTATGCTTTGCAACAGTTTACTAGCAACATTAATTTCGTTTAAAACATAGTACCATACAACCAGACAACATAAACATTTTAAATCTCTGAGTTTTAGGGCAAGGGTTCAGCTTCATGTCTCGCCATTTTGTCTACTGACTCGTCATCGGCAATTTTTATCAATGCATCATAAAATTCCTCAATATAATATCTTAAAGGACGAATGGCCCCGATTCTAGATTCCCAGAGAGTTGTACTTAGTGGCTTGGGCGTTAGAGTTGTAATGTATTTCTTAAGGATTCCCCAACGCAGTGTTGACGCTGAGAAAAACACATACAATTTTTGAACCGTTTCAAAAAATAAAATCCCTTCTCTAGATGACATCGCGGCATCATTGACAACCAAGTTGAGAGAATGAGAACAGCAAGGGATATAAAAAGCTCTCGGGTTCAAGTCCCTAATACGTTGTTGAACTCCTGAATGTTTTCCTTTCATATTTGATTCATTGTCATACCCCTGGCCACGCATGTTTGTGATTGGAATATCCATGTATGACAATTTTCTTAGAATGCATTCGGTTAACGCTGAGCCTGTAGTAGCTTCTACGGCAATGAAACAAAGAAAATGCTCATAAATGTTGATATCATCTGGATTCGTATTAACAAATCTTACAATTATGTTAATTGTTCAATGTGACTTACATCGGGAGTACAGTCTGCAACTATGCTATAATATTTAGCTTTCTCCACCATAGAAATTATTTCCTTTTTTATGGTTCCAAAGAGAAGATCAATCAATTCATTTTGAATGTTTTTCCCAAGGTAATGTTGGGTCGATCCACGAGCTACTCTCATTAAATGTTCACACATAGCACTATCAAATCTGGCAATCAGTTCCATTGTTAGGGTCATATAATTTATCAGACGTTCCACGAAATGGCAAGCATTGTTGGCTCAAGAACTGGACAATAGCAATTAGGCGTTATATTATGCTCCTCCGGTGTCGAACTTCTGAATTTAATAACTTTTGTTGCATTGAATCGATTGTCTGTACTGATTTAAGCCTGGACGATAATTCAATCCACTTTATATGGGACTCCAAGTGGTTTTTAGATTTTTCGTGTTCATTAAGATGCACATACAAATGGCCCCAATCATTATAGCCATCAGTAGTGAGTGACATTTTATTACAGGAAAGCAACTTACAGCAGAAACAAAAAACAGAATCTTTTTCTTTTGAATACACTAACCATGATCGATTAATATGTTCTCCATTGCTTAGCTCCCTAGTGTAAAAATTTAGTGAAAATGTCCAACCATTAGAGCTGCGCGGAAAAACGAACTCATTTTTTGGTCTCTCTGGCAGGCCTTTTTTTACGATTTCCAGTCTTTCGGTATCGCTTAAAGAAGCATTCCATCTTGCTGGATCGATGCACCTCTCAAGTTCATCACTTAAATCTCTGGAATAGGAAACGGTCAAATCAGTCTCATTTTCGACATTGTTAGTAATATTTACGTTACTGGGGTCCAAGTTAGAAGTACTTGCCATGAGCTCAGAATCATTTGTTTCGGTACATTTGCTTATTTTCTTCTGTCCTACATCAGCTGTTTCAGTTTTTAGATATTTATGTAAAGCCCCGCTATGTTTTTGAATATCGCGTTCTTTTTCCAGTTTCCGTTTCCGATATTCGGCACCTGGTAGTTTTTTTCTTTTATCGGACATTATATCTATTTGAATATTAAAACTGTTTTAATAAACCCTACAATAAAATGTATTATTTAGTAATGAATGGAGGCTGAAGCACTGTACAAATTTCCATAAAACGTTTAAACAACTTATTTATCACTGTAACACATAGCACACAAACACTGAGCAAAATCAACTTCCTTGAATGCACAATCGAAAAAAACTGAAACATTCGAGCCGCCAACATAGAACGGTCGATAAAAAAAATAAATTCCTGATTCCCACGCCAAGTAAATTAATTCCCGTCTCTCGTTCAGCCATGCCGGAAGATTTATCGTGGCAGTCTTCAGTTGACCACTGACCACGGAAATATAATCCTCTGGGAACCACTGTGGTTTCGACCAAGCACATAAATTGTACTGACGTCCCTAAAGAAATAAATTTTATTGCCTTTGTAGGAGAAGATAGCATTAAGATCGTATACAGAACTGTTAGTGAAGACTTGAAAAGCAGCTAAAGAACAGACGAAAATAATCTAGACGAAACCTTCGAACACTCCGTGACACCATCCACAGAGGGTTTATTTCAGGAGCCGTTCAGGTTATTCAGTCAAAATCCTGGTCGATGACACTCCTACAAATGTCCGCGCCCGAGCTTGAACCTTGAACACATGATCGCTAGCGCAGTGTGGTAACCATTACACCAGCGGGGCTCCCAGGCGGAATATTTTGGCGGGATTGTAAACATAAGTAAAATTATTTTTTGCCGCCCCGACCTCAAAGTATGCCGCCCCGTGCAAATGCACGTGTTGCACCGTCGGTAAAGCCGGCCCTGGTTATTTGGCCAAAAGATTCGGAGAATTTTTCTTAGGCATGTTGTGTGAAAAGAGGACAATTTAGGCATTTCATTCTCTGTAACTCTCCAGCTCTCCGCGCCATAGAGAAGCACAGAAAGCACACAGCTCTGATATAATCCTTATTTTGTGCTTGTGCTGTACTGAGAGGACTTCCAGATGTTGTTTAGACTAAAAAAAGGCTGTTCTTGCTTTGTTCATTCTGTTGTTGATGTCTTTGCTTGCTCCGCCGTCTGGTGTTACTATGCATCCTAGGTATGTGAAGGCATCTGTCTGTTCCAGTTGCTGATTCCTTGCTGATATGGGCTCAGTGTTGCTCACATTGGGCGTCATGACCTCTGTCTTCTTTAGGTTGATGTTCAAGCCTACCTGCTGGCTAAACTTATTAAGTCTATCCGTTTTTTCCTGGATGTGTTGATGTGAATGTGTGTAGAAGATTATTATTGGCTCCACTGTTAAAGTGTATTAACGTGGGGGAAGTGCTGTCCCAGCTAGGATAACGACGAAATGGGTTCTGATTATAGGTCACGCCCACACAAGGCTATTTATAAATATGTTACTACTGTCACTGTGCCTGGACTGTTCAAAGTAAGTGTGTACTGGTACATTCATCCATCACAGTAACACACATAGGAACCATGGATCGTTGAACGATTGGTAACGTTTAGAGCACAGTTTATTTACGTTACAATACAATCACAATACATAGACGAAATACAGCAAATAGTACAAAGCATCGAGTAAATGAATTCATGAAGCTCCAACACCCCATAGGGCTCCATTACAGCGCCTAGTGGCGCACACCTCATATAAATGCACATCAACAATGTTCCTTAAAGGACTGCATACACCGCAGTCTACAATACTATGGCGTACACCATTCATGGCCTCCTAATCTCCTTCACAAAAATGTCTATGGCCTACAAAGTAAGTCACAGCACATAGTGGCGCACTTCTCATCGAAGGTGCACATTAACAATGTTCCTTAATAAACGGCCTCACACATATGACCTCATCCAGAAAGACTGCTCACATCGCAGTACTACAATAATCATCAGCGCTATCTCTTCTTAGAGCTCAATTATAACATAGTGGTGCACTTCTCGTAGAACGTGCACAATAACAAACTCTCTCCATAAGCTGCATCTGCTGCAGTCATAAATATCAACGTATATACTATCTTCAAATAAAGCTGCTCCACGGCAGTATAATAATCATCATCAGCGCTATCTCTTTTAGAACATACTATCTTCAGATAAAGCTGCTCTACAGCAGTATAATAATCATCATAAGCGCTATCTCTTTTCAGAGCTCAATTATAAATTGTGGTGCACTCCTCATCGAACGTGCACAATAGCAAACTCTCTCCATACTGCAGTTAATATCAAAGTACGTACTATCTTCACATAATCTAACACATGAAAGAATATTCAATACAGTCCTGTACAAAAGTCTCCATCGAGACACCCATTGCGAAAAACACTCTAAACCTCTCCACCGAACACTGGTCGGGAACACACACTTAGAGAAACACCCAGGGTTGACTTCACTCCGTCAACGCCTAGAACTGACTGCACAGAGATACACATTTCCCGCTCAAACAGCCACCAGACTCGGCCGTTCAAAACACACAGCCCGTCAGTCCATTCACGGACTAGCTGCGAGCTATACACAGCTCTACAATACAGAACAACTACATCTCACCACTCGAAATGATCAGCGCTCACGACGCTCTTTTTTTCTGACTTACAAAAACTTCTCTCGAACATACGAGGAAATTTCTTAAAGAATTCAATCAGCTAATAAGTAAACAAGCGCCACAAGCGACGCAACCCTAAATTCACTCTGACCAACCCAGCATACTAAGAATCACTTCCCTTTGACCTTAACAATGTGCTAGCAGTGCAATGTCATCTGCATATTCCAGATCTTCCAGTGTAGAAAATGTAGTCCATCTTATTCTTCTTGGATTGCCCTCTATTGTCTGGCGCATCACCCAGTCTATGACTGTTTAAAAAAGAGTAGTTGATAAGGGGCATCCCTGTCGTACTCCTGTCTTTACTTCAAAGGTTAGGTTGCTCTGCCCAATGCTACACGTAAAGTTGGCATAAAGGCTTTTTATGATTGACACTATGCAGCTTGGAATTTCATAAGCCCTCAGTATTTTCCCTAAACTGTCCCTACGTATACTGTTAAAAGCCTTTACAAAATCAACGAAATTAATGTACAGCTGTCTTTGTCATTCTGAGCACTGCTCTATAATGTTCCTGGGGGTAAATATATGATCTACACATCTTCTGTTCTTTCTAAATCCTGCTTGTTCTTTCCTCAGTTTGTGGTCTACTGCTTTTGAGATTCTCTGTATAATTATCCTGTCTAGTATTTTGCTGGGAACTGAGAGAAGAGTTATTCCTCTCCAATTATTGCAGTCTGCAAGATCTCCCTTCTTGGGCAATTTGACAATTTTTCCTTTTCTCCACTCTGTTGGTGTTGTCCCTGTTTTCCAGACTTGTGCAAATAGTGGTTCTAATAGTTCTGCTGCTAGCTCTGGGTCTGTCTTAAATAGCTCTGCATTTAAGTTATCATGACCAGGAGCTTTTCCATTCTTTAACCCTTTGATTGCTGTGATGATTTCTTCTTTTCGTGGGATGTCTGTATTAACATCTAGATCATTTTCAGCCTCAGGAACATTCAATTGTGTCTCTGGTGGTTCCTTATTCAGAGTTTCTCTGAAATGCTCTGCCCATCTTGTTTCCTGTCCCTGTGCTGTAGTGATGAGATTTCCGTGCTTATCTCTTACTAATGTAATATTGTTTGCACCTCGTTTTCCACTGATGATTTTAGTTATTTTGTATACTTGTGGTGGGTTTTGTGTTATGCGTTATGTCGTGTAGGCTGAGTGAGGTCAAGCTACGTAAACCCCTGAGTCTAATTGTTGAAATGGTGATGTATTCTCAGGGTATCTATCTGCTACCACCAGGTGATCTCACTCAGTCGATATTCTATCTCAATTATTATGAAAATGACAAGAATGTCTAGGGTTATGCAATAGTAGTGTTGTGTTATTAAGTCAACAAAAACATACATACAATTAAATTATTATCCAACTCCACAAGACAGTATTACAACAATAACAAACAAACTACACTTTAAAAGACTATCTTAAGTAACTCCTTGGCTGAAAGGTAGGTAATAAGTTATATTACAATTTATTATCCTGACCCTATTTTTTTTGGACCAGGATTAACAACCAAAATTGGAATCAAGTAGATTATGTACATAAATAAAATATCACAATGGATCTTCTGTCCATACCTACAAATGTTGTTATAATATATGTGTGTAGTTGTATTCGTCTAATAAAGGATAATACTGGTCTACAATGGTGGGTTGGTGTTTAACATCACAACCGGTCTCTTATTTTCTTTTCTCTTTTGAAGGGTGGAATTTTTTATTATATATATATATACACACAAATTCTGTTTATTATAATATAATATAGATTAGTGGTTGAACTTCCATGTGCCAAACGAGCACTTATCTGGGAGTAGTGTCACTATATTTAGTCACTTGTCTGTTGGCCAATTCTCCACACTTCTTGGAGGTTTTGTGGTAGACAGCGTGTACCAGCTAAAACCTTGACCAATTTGTAAAGAATTTCAATCTTCATGGGGTGGGTGTGGTAGACATCGTGTACCAGCATAAACGTACTGCCTCACCAATAAAACAGTTTCCCAGGAGCCTGGTACTAGGTTAGTGTCAGTAGCAAAAACCCTGGAAAAGAAGGTTATGATTCTTTCTTTATAATACATTCATGATGATATTCCACAACTAATACATGGACATTACAAATAAAACAACAGGTTCAGCTCTTGGTGACATCCCATTTCACCATTATAGTTTGATGTAACAATGTATACCAGTGTTCATCTTCCTCTCCCCTAATGGCTACAACACCTGTGCAATATTATCATTAATCCCTTTCTTTCATACAATAAGGTGGGGGATATGATTCCAGCTGACCACCTATTAAATCTTTTGGGTTCTACATCTCTGGTAGTTTGTTATTATGATGGAGCAATACTTAGGCCTTTCATAAGTCTGACAGTGACTTAGGAACTTACAGTCGTAAAATCTTCATTACACAAATCATACAACACAAATAATAATAATAATAATGTTAATAAATTCTTCCTTACCACAGTTCAATTAATTAACACACAGATAGCGATGACTGGCAATCTAACTACAAATTTCAGATCCGCCTTCGTCCAGGCTGCTATTCTATTAGTTTAATATAACAGCACTGCTCTCATCGCTCCTTGTCTTACAGAATTAGTTTACAAATGGCAACAAGCCTTGGAAAGCTTGTGATAATATTGGGGAGGGCTGGCCAATGAACGCAAGCGTCCCACCATTTGAATGAAATAAAAAAAAAACAATATTCCAAGCTTACTGCGTGTTTCGCAGTCTGTTAGTAAGTCTGTCTTGGATATCATTCTACAAATACACTTAGTTTGGGCCACCCAATAATATCTCTCCTATCCTCCTATCGCCAACCAATCAAATTAAAATTTCCCCTTTCATGCCTCTTTTCAAAAACGCGTCCCCAAAACGTTATGAATAGTGAATGCAAACATGAGGGTCTGTTCGTCAGTCCGTCCGTGAATATCTAGTATTTTGTCAATATCTTTATTGTTACCTTGAGGATTTTGTATATTAAAACATATTATTGATCAGGAGACGATACTCCATTAAACTACCTAAGTTTTATGGCCCTATTCCTTATAATTATGATTTCCATATATTTTCATATTATTCGTAAATTTCTACTTTTCTATGAATACTCTATCTTTTCACCCTCTCTCTCTCGTTGTTCAAACTAAAACAACTAGTCTGTTTCGTCATAAAATGTACTACTTGGCAGGCAATGCGCTGTGTGTGTGTGTTTATACATTTCCACTGTGTGACTATAGTAATCGGCATGCATGTGGCCTTTCGCCGTTTTATTCAATATGCTAAAAGCAATACTGCGCGCGT
Organism: Oreohelix idahoensis; assembly: GCA_024509875.1. Lineage (NCBI taxonomy): Eukaryota > Metazoa > Mollusca > Gastropoda > Stylommatophora > Oreohelicidae > Oreohelix > Oreohelix idahoensis. Next base: position 165,718 of record JAMPIV010017593.1, read on the forward strand.
TCGCTGACAATTTGTGTTCCAAACCAACGCGTGTCAATGTATCATTATTCTGTCTCTCCTCTCTCATTCTTCTGGACGAATAAGGCTTTCGTGTCAAAATGTTATAAATAGTTTTCAAGGACATTAGAAACGATAGTACTATTTACTCTACGTTACTGTCTGCTAAAATCCATACGATTGCTGGCGTCGGTGAAGAAGAAACATCACAACTCCACTATTTTTATTTCTACATTATTTTGACTTTATAAATACTACTAATGTTATCGATGTATCAATGTATATCACCACAATACTGTGCTTTGTTCATTTCTCAGTGCTGCCTCTTCTGCCTGTCTTGCAAGGTCATCCAGAAATGTCCTTTTGTTAGCACGGGTTTGACGTTTAACTTCCTTGTCCAGCTGACTGTACTGTTCACTATATATTGCCTTTAACCTGGGAGACTTAACTTCTCTTTTCTTTCTTTTCATTTTCTTTCTCTTCGCTATGGTGTTTAGCGTATCTGGTGTTATCCAGTCTTGGCTCTTTCTTTCCTGGAATCCCAAGCATGACTTGCTGCTTTCCTTGTATATTGTTGAGATGGTGTTGAATCTCTGGTCAACATCATTGGTCTCTGTTCTTTCCTAGCTTTTGGTAATCTCATATCTTCTCTTTACGTCGACCACGAAAGCTTTTCTGGTGAGGGGATCCTTCAGTTGCGAGATGTTGTATCGTTTCTGTTTGACTGCAACTGGTCCAGCAGCTCTGAGTTTCACTTTCAGTCTTGCTACTACTAGGTGATGATCCCTTCCCACATCTGCGCCTCTTCTTACTTTCACGTCTTGTAGTGCATGTCTCCATCTGCTATTGATCATTACGTGATCTATCTGGTTCTGTTTCGTCCGTTTAGTGATTCCCATGTTAATTTGTGCACTTCCTTGTGTGGAAAAAGTGTTCCTCCAATGACTAGGTTGTTAATACTGCAGAAGCTTATTAATTTGTCCCCATTCTCATTTACTGTTCCACTGCCGCATTTCCCCATTACTCTTCGTTATAATTATTGTGTGCTCCCACTTTCGCATTTAGGTCTCCCATTACTATAATGAGATCGTACCTGGGGGTAGCTTCCATTTCTTTTTGTACCTGTTGATAGAACTCGTCCCTGATCTCTTCATCGCTGTCGTTTGTTGGTGCATAGCATTGTATAATTGTGGTGTTGGTGAACTTCCCTCTCAGTCTTGCTCTTATCAGTCTGTTGTTGATGGGTTTCCATTCCAGTAAAGGCCTTTCCATTCCTTTCTTCAGGATAATGGCTACACCTTCGTTGTGTTGACCATCCTCTCTGCCAGAATAAAGTACTGTTTCCCCTGTAACTGTTTTTATTCTCCCCTTACCTGTCCATCTGTTCTCGCTTATTCCCAGAATATGTATCTTGTAGTTCCTCATCTCTGCTGTGATTTGTCTCAGCTTTCCTGCCTCATTCATAGTTCCGACGTTCCAAAAACCAATTCTGGTTTCGTGTTTTGCGGTCGGTGCATCCGTTTTCATGCCAGTGGCTTCCTTTTGGCTTACACCACTGTCAGTCATATGAGCCTGAGACTCCGGATGTCCGTCCCGCAGCAAAGTTTTTCCATTTATTGTTGTTTCCGTAACATGTGATTTTTTTTTTACATAGACAAGGGTGTCAGCCCTGTGCTAAAACCCTCAACACGAGGAAGGAAAAACAATGCCCTCTCAAATTTATAAAGGACAAGCAAGGCATATTGCTTACTGCCCCGAAGGAAGTAATGGAAAGATAGAACGAATATTTCTCAGAACTCCTTAATGGTGAGCAAGGTCAAGCATCAGAAATGATAACATCTACCACAGAAGAGGAAACCAATGGTGATGAAGATGGCATAAAGATGGAAGAACTGAAGGCAGCACTGGAGAAAATCAAGATGGGCAAAGCAGCAGGGCATGATGGTATAACACCAGAAATGGTTAAGTACATGAGAGCATCAGGCGACCTATTACTCTTAAGGGTCCTACAGGCAGTGTGGTGCAACAAGACCATACCAAAGGATTGAGAGATTGCCATCATAACACCAATTTTCAAAAAGGGTGACAATCGACAATGTGGAAACCATAGAGGCATATCCCTTCTCAGTGTCCCTGGTAAAATCTACTCTAGAATCCTAGAGCAGAGACTGCGACGCCTAGCTGAGCCACAATTGGATAAGGTCCAGTGCGGATTCCGAGCAAACCGAAGTACTCAAGACCTAATCTTCACACTGAGTGAAAAGGCCCTTGAGTATAAAGGTGAGATCCATCTTTGTTTCATAGATCTGGAAAAGGCGTTTGACATGGTCCCCTGGAGCAAACTTTGGGACATTTTGGCAAGGAAGAACATTCCAGCACCTCTGATTCATGCTTTACAGAGCTTCTACAAAACTTGCAGAAATTATGTGAGGACAGCAAACCATAGGTCAGAAGAGTTCAGGACCACCACTGGTGTAAGACAAGGTGATATCCTGCCACCTTATCTTTCCATGCTCCTCATGGACGATGTTATTAAGGCATGTAAGAAGAGAACAAGAAAGTATTCAGTGGGGTACTGGAAGATGAGACAGGTATGTATTTCAGAGCTGGCATTTGCTGATGATGTTGCCCTGATTGCTAAATCAGAGGCACATCTCCAATCCAACCTGCAAGTCTGGAAGGAAGAGCTGGAGAAGAGAGATATGGTCATATGCAGCTTGTTCGGGTTCTTTTTATATGGCCAACCAGTTTATGTTACACACCAGTTCCGTATGCGTGTTAAAGTTGGTGAAGAACAGTTACTAGTGTGTACATAGTGAAATGTTATCATCTGTTTATGAAAGTAATTATATCGTCTACCTCAATGTCGCTGCTCTGTGTTGATGTGGAGTGCTGTGTAGAATGTAGTCGGACTGACCTGGGCCAAATAGCATTGCAGCCTAATTAGCTCACCAGGCGTGGGATGCTATGAAGGTGTCATGTTGACATTCAAAACATAAGGCAGCTCCCAAGGTGTGTAGTCCCCGACAGTTTGTATTAGTTGATGAAGAGGTGTGGATGAATGAACGCGAATGCTTGATGGTACTTTAAAGGTAGCTGATTCACCCACTCACTCCCATGCAGTAGTCAATGAATTGTGTAACTGCAGTTTCGTGACAACCATTTATTACGTTACACAGTGACATCTACAACAGTCAAATAGACGAAGATCAGGAACAGTACATCAATGGATAAATGACTGGCAAGTACATCTAAAGATTATCTAGAATGACCCATCCATCTAGTCGGACGAATCGACAATGATCTGTCCTTTCGAAGATAGTTCTATAACATTAGTGGTACCACTGACTCAGCGCGTCAGGTACTCTAAACAACTCCCTCGTACACCAGGCGAGTTTTCATTTACATAGTCACATAAGCAATAAGCTGTAGCTCATCTGGTCTTCCATTCCAGATAGTTATATTCTTCTGTTCAAAGATATCGGCCATAACATTGGGCCTCTATGAGAAAGTAAACACTGTAGATTCCTCATACGTAGACATAATCGTCCATGTTCAAATATACCGCTAACATGCGGGTTTTCAGAATAATATCTATTCTCTTGGGCTTCTGTTTAAATATAAGACTAACAGTCTTAGTTGGCTCCATCGAGCATAACAAATAAAGTACTCTGCATCTCAACCATCCGTGAGCTCTCCTCACAGGTTGACTCAAAATATGTTCTGCAAACACTGCAAATAAAGGTAATGTTAAAGTTCATTTTACCTTGCTTCGAATTCCTATCACAACTTAACAACTACTGTCGTCTTCCTGATGAACAGAATAACACAGGGGAACCTTAAACAACATGTGGAAGAGTTTCCATCCCCAAGGTAATGCAGAGAGAACAAACAGACATCTTGTCCGAACAGAACCCAGATCAACTCTCCTTCCCGGAAGAATCCGTTCGCGCCCAGCCACTTCGCATGCCTAGACAGCAATAATCAAAGAAAGAAAGGGAAGATAACCCTACATAAACTGTCACAGAAAAGTTACTACCAGTTCCCTAACTTTGCCCAGCAGAAAATATCAAATAAATTTACAACTTGTGAACCCGTCAAAAAACGACGGCAACACAGCTCTAAAACAAAATCCATGGTAATATCACGAGAAGAAAGAAAACATCAGATTAAGCTGGGAGAACAGGTCCTGGAGCAGGTCGACCACTTAAAATATCTTGGAGCTATTATAGACCGAAAGGGGGGCATCAAAGAAGAGTTGGCCACTCGAAAAGCAGCAGCTGGGAAACTTTTTCAGGCCATAAATCGATAGTTCCCCAACAAAAGAGAGGTTGGTAAGAAAACGAAGATGGCTGTATACCGCTCCACCTTGACAGATGGATGGGAGTCATGGGTAATAAATACAATCCACAAAAACCAGATCCAAACCTAAGAAATGAGGTATCTGAGGAAGGTGGTTGAAGTAACAAGAAGAGACATGGTCCGCAACCAAACGATACATCAAGGCCTAAAATCTCACCCCCTGCAGACCCAAGTAGAACAGTCCCAACTAAGATGGTTTGGCCATGTCTGCAGAATGGGAGAAGATCGGCTACCACGACAAGCATGGGAAACAAAGAGCCAGGGATCCAGACCAACAGAACGACCCAGAGTCCGCTGGGAGGACAACATTAGACAATCTTTGAAGGACCGAGGACTATAATGGAACCAGGCCAGGAGGAAGACAGCCGATAGGATAGTCTGGCGCTCTCTCTTCCAAACCTCTACACCTCATGGTAGAAGGGGAACGACTAAGTAAGTATTATGAGAACCTTATTACACATTCAATTTCACACTACACCCTCAGTAATCCTTCCATATTAATTTGTGTTTTTGGTTCTGGTTGCATACTGCTTTACAATATCGTGCAGTTCTCTAAGTCTGTCTATTCTCAACACCTCTTCTACTGATATGGGTGAATTGCAATCCTGTAAATAATATAATATTGTTATTCTCTGTTTTTCTTACTATTTTATTGTAGACATTTTGCACATTAAAATTCTTCTATACTAAAATAAACTATTCTTAATTATAGTCTGAGTAGGCAGCCTAATTACTTTTTCGCTGGGAATTTTTAAGTTCCCTATTTTATTATTATTTTTAAATTCTGGTGACGAGAAATGTCCCTTCAACCTCTGATGGGTTATAATTAGGATATATAGTGTTTTCAATTCCAAATAAGATGAATAACTGCTGGGAGTGAAGACACAGCAAAAGAGATGAATGCAGTCAGCGACTCATAGCTTGACTGCTTGCGTCAGGGTCAACAAACCAGAGCTGACCAAGACCCTACTCCACCTCCAAGTGGTGGTCCTGGAAACAGGCTGCATCACTGCAGTCTGGCCGAGAGAGTAGGGATCGAAGATGGAAGGCAAACCCGGTCCCAAAAAATGCCGTGCGGAAGTCGGATGTGTCGGACCAAAAGGCACAAATATCGTAGCTCCGCTGTAAAGGGCTGGGCGACACAACGCAACCAACGTCCTTTTCAGGACAAACGAGGAAGAATAACTGCTGATACAGGAAAGTGGCATCACATGTATCAAATCATTGTAAATGTGGCAAATCAAAGTTACCACAAAATACAGAGAAAAATTTCCCACATAACACCTGGATTCATACATACATAGATGGATCAGCAACAAATGCAACAGAAAATGGAGGTGAAAAATAATTAGTTATTCAAGGTAAAATGCAGGACAAAAGAAGAAGCCGGTGCTTAATTAGAGGAAAAGTATTTATTAACATTCTTCTACAATTGTTCCCCATGAGAATATCCAAGTGTAAAGTTTCAAAATGTCAAAAACAGAAGTATTCTAGCAAAGTACTATCAGTTTTTAATCAATAAACACTCAGAAGATTGTTAATTTCACAAACTACAACAACAGGTGTAAAAGAGGAAATTTTCAACCCTGTTTGTTTTTATTGTTGTTGTTTGGAAATAATTTTTTAAAATGTTCATATGCATAAATAACTTTGTTGTTGTATATGAAACTGAAGGTAATTGGATGTACTTTACTCTTGTGCTACAAGTATAAAAGCTTTCATTGAAAAATGATTAGTTATTCAAGGTAAAATGGAGGACAAAAGAAGAAGCCGGTGCAAAATTAGAGGAAAAGTATTCATTAAAATTCTTCTACAATTGTTCCTGATGAGAATATCCAAGGGTAAAGTTCACTCAGTTTTTAACCAATAAACACTCAGAAGATTGTTAATTTCACAAATTACAACAACATGTCATATTGTTGTAAAAAAGAGGAAATTTCAGTTTATACATCAAAACGATGGGAGTTATAATATTATTTACACATGAATGATTGTTAGTAACTGCATCTTGTGCTTAATTTAAATATTATATTATCAATAAAATATATTAGTTAGTAAAATGTAAAATAAAATGGAGGCTGAATAAGACGCAGATGCATCATCCAAAACAGTTAGATGAACCGTCGTCTAGGTGAATTTATATATATATCCAGATATTATATAAATATATATATATATATATATATATATATATATATATATATATATATATATATATATATATATATATATATTCTTACCTTGCCGAGTTGCTCCTCTTCTGAAGATATAATCCATAGGAAAACACATAATGCATAGGAAATCACAAAAGATCACTTGTTCTAAATATATTCACACTAGGGGGCCTATGTACCGCGGACACTGAGAAGACATATGTATCTATGATTTCCACATTGTCAGTTGTCACCACTATTGAAATTGGGTGTTATGATGGCTATCTCCGAATTCGTTGGTTTGGTTTTGTGGAACCAGGCTGCCTGTATGGCCCTCAGAAGTAATAGGTCACCTGCTACTCCTGTGTACTTAACCATTTCTGGTGTTATATTAACATGTCCTGCTGCTTTGCCCATCTTGATTTTCTTCAGTTCTGCCTTCAGTTCTTCCATCTTGTCATCTTCGCAACCATTGGTTTCTTCTTCTGTGATAGTGGTTATCAGTTCTGATGCTTGACCTTGCTGCCGCTATCACTCCCTCCCCCTCGTCTCTACCCCTACCCTGCTCTATTTACCCCTCACTTCTACCCCCCCCCTTTCTAGTAGTAACATAATGAGATGTCTAACAGCTGATAGTACTTTTATTATGAAACGTCACACTGGTGATAGTGCTTTTATTGTTGGAGACTATTCCCTGAGACCAATCCCCTCATACTGTTCCCTTTACCCCTACCACCCCAGCTACCCTCCCCTCTTCCCCTATGCCTTTTACGCTCCCCCGTACTTTCTTCTAAACCCTACCCTCTCCCTTTTATAATGCCTCTACTCTCCCTCCCCTACCGTCTTATCAACCCTACCTTCTACACCCCTCTATGTTCTCCTCACCCCTTCCCTCTCTACATTTCTCTTACCCTACCCTCCTCTCTACTCTCCTTCTACCACCCCTCCTAGGTGCTCTCTATGCTCCCCTACCATGTAACACCCTCTCCCCACACAATCTATGCCCCCTACTTCCCCTACCCCATCTGTGCTCTTCACTCTACCTGCTTCACCAAACTGATTATAGCATCATTCTAACATGTATTAACTGTTGCTGGTAGTATCATTTTTAGATTCTTAACTTTTTGTTGGTAATTTCATTATTGAGATTCTTAACTGTTGCTGGTTAATATCCTTATGCTGGTAGTATCATTTGAGATATGTAACTGGTGCAAAAAGTGTCAACATGTTTCTGGCTGTTGCTAGCAGCATCATTATGACATGTCTGACTGCTGCCAGTGGTCTATATGTGATGTCTCATTGTTGCTAGTACAATTATTATGGGATGCCTGCAGTACCATTATAAGATGTCTGACTGTAGCTAACAATTCCATTATGAACTTCCTGACTGTTGCTAGTAGTATCATTGTGAGATGCTTGACTGTTAGTATTATTATCATTATGAAATATGTGACATGTTTGTCACATATATATGTAAATGCAGCCACAGTGATCCGACCACCTTTGCTTTCCCATCTAAGGTTCATAATTTTGCAACGCAAAAACCACGCAATTCGCTGTCTATAGACTCACTGTAAAGCCACGCCTAATTTTTCTGTTTACATGCGCTAATGAGCGTTTGAAAATTTTCGCACCCGACAGTCTTAACAAGAGGGAAAGGAACCGGGGTGTTTACCTGAGTTCTCAAGCGAGCTGAGATGTCAATCATCGATAGTGACAGAACAGACGTCGGTAGCAAATGCAAGGGTGATAATAATATTTACCGACCACATTTTATGTCCGTGATCCCAGGGGACGTAATTATTTGATCTTCGGCAGAGGGACGAAATCAAAAAAGGCCTGGTCGCATGGCCAGGTCTTGTGATGTCGTTTCGGCATCGCGAGCGAGCGAACAGGAAAATCCTTTACCTCGGGAGTCAAACTCGTGATTTTCCCTGATACGGCCGAAGGCGTGAATTATCGCACCCTTTAGTGATAATAACACCATTTCTGTATAAATACTCCGTCTTCTCAAAGTCAGTTATCTAGTCGCTCAGAAATTTTGGATAATCTAGCTAGTTATTCTAGAGCCATTGTGAAAGTGTGTTATAGCATTCCATGGAGATTGTTTCAATTCTGATTGCGGTAATAGAAATTAGCATTTACGTGAATTGATGTGTTAAATTTATCATTATAATTCATTAGGATTTTCTAGGTGCTAAGACTAGCGTATTAAATAACGCATAGCTATTTTATTTCAGTTGTAATGTAGATTTAATCCCCCGGAAAGAGATGTTTTAATTGACTAATAATTACACTAGGCGACTGATAATTGACGGAGTACAATTCACTTCTAATTTATTATGTGTAATTATATATGTGACTAGTGTATTATCATGTGGCGAAACACATAGCTAGTAATGACAAGCGATATTTGTTGAAGTAGTCATAATTAAATTAACACGGAAATTGTGCGCTGAGTGTTTTACCGGGCGGGAGGGGAAAGGCGCATACCTAAAACCCAACCCGTACCAGATGAGCAAAGCGTGATAAGATAGCATAAGACGCGTGTGCCTTTTAATTTAATTAGATGACGGAGAGGATAAGAGATCATACCCTTACGAGAGATGGGATATTGAAATTGTGGTTGAATGTTTGTTTTCTTCCTAATTTAGTGCTTATCACAAACCAGCTGCCAGCGGTCTAATAGCACCAGTAACAATTCTTATTATTATCGAGTCTTCGATGTTGACCTGTTCGGTCCTCTTGCTTCATTCAAAGAGAGACCAAAAATATAAACAATAAGATTAATCATAACTGGACATACAAAATACCAAAATTTTTGCATTCAATTTTATCAGCCCGATGTGGCCAAATATATATATCTATATAACATTTTTCCCGACTACTGACAGTCTTGTTTACAAGTGAATTTATCCATTAGAATACGTTGTTTCATAATGGGCACTCAACCCCAGAGAGAAAAACCATTAGGATATACCCTCATCATCTTTATTAACAGTTTACCACCCAGATGTGTTCTTTAGCTATTGGAAGTACTGTCTACTATCTACTGTGAACACTTGATCGTGGTTTGTATTTTGCTACATGAACTATCTTATGTGATATTTTCATATCTAATAACCCACCACCAAAGTAGGCGTTCCCCATTAGGAAAATCAACTATTCGGGGAGGAACTGGGGCTCACTTCGGAGAAGCACAACACTGGATTATGATACATGTACATTGATGTTTACGTTCAAGAGGTTATTAACCACGTATTAGGTAAGGCGTGATTGATGTGGCCACTAATGACAGAGTAAGAGTGAATACGTTCTAGTTACGGAAACTGTACCATTGTTGCATGCAGTCAGGGATGTTATTTCAGATTCCTGGTCTAAGGGGAGTTACTCGCTATATACTTTGGTTTAAGTTGGAAGTAGGTGTTATCCCACTTGTCTTTATGCAAGCGGTCTATTCTTAGAACCGAGGTCTTAAAACCTGACCATATATGGCTCGAGGGGTCAGCCTTTCCTGGAATGTTTGAGATCGCCCCACTTGAGTTTAACTCAGGGGTCTTGCGTCTTACGGCGCATGCGCTGTTTTTTAGCGCGCGTTAAGAGGACATTTTGTTCGGGGAGTTGAGCTGAGATTTTCAAGCTGTTAAGACCGCAGCGTCTCCTATCTGGCTATGTGTTCGGGGAAGGAAAGCCTCTGTGTGATAAAAGATGTCTAGATTTATCCCCATGTTGTATTCTAAGCGCCAAGGATGGCGAATGTGTTTTTTGGTGCTTATTCTTTGGATTGCTGGCAAGGTAAATTAACTTTTACACCATTTTCCTCTCTGTTATCAATTGACATTATAGTGACTTTTCCTCCTGGGTGGAGAAGCGTTCACTGAAGATATTAGAGTTGGAGCTCGCTCATTATGCTGACATTGTATGTATTGGGTTAGAGGAAGCCCAGAGAACATTGCCCATGTTAAAGCCCGCTATTCAGGGGGTATCATTTGAACAAGGATTGACATAACTTGTTTGTCAAAAGGAAGCCACAGAGGTCATCGTATTTATGAAGCCCGCCCATTTCGTGCGGCCTGCTTATGCCAGAACATGTACCTGACTGGGTCGGTCAGAAGATATTTAAAAGAAAGTAAGGACTAGCATTGTATGCTAGAAGCCCGCTAACTTGGCGGTATAATTTGACCAGAGAAGTGCCTGACTTGCTGGGGTCAGATGAAAGATAAACTAATCTTATATACTTGAAGACCCGCTTCCCATGTGGGGTAGTTTTTGCCAGAATGATATGCCAGTACTATGATATGTACAAGCTACTTATGATTTATTGATGCCAGCTATATTGGACTGTTATCATGCTTGATGTTATTGAGTCTTGTCAACATTACTGTGTGATACTGATGTCAGCGTCACCTGTTGTCGTCATGTATTAAAGTGTTGAAACGTCAACAGTCGTTTAACGCTTCCTTGACTTCATCATCGTGAGTTACTGTGATGTCCTCATGACTTGTTTACAGTAGCCCTGTACGGGCGTGTATGTCAACATTACCAAATATCAACATACCAGACGTATACCACCACAACGATATATTAACCTACAACATTATGGTATACAACAACCATTCTTTATTTTCTTTGCACATACTGTTATTTACGGGATAGATTAAATAGGAACTTTGTTCTTTGCTTTACTGTCTATTCTTCTTCTTCCTTCTTCCTCATTCGTCCTGAAAAGGACGTTAGTTGCGTTGTGTACGTTTACAGCAAAGCTGCGATATTTGCGCATTTCGGCCTACACATCCGACTTCCGCACAGCATTTTTGGTACCAGGTTAACCTTCCCTCTTCGATCCTTACTCACTCAGCCAGACTGCAGTGATGCAGCCTGCTTCCAGGACCACCACTTGGAGGTGGAGTAGGGTCTTGGTCAGCACTGGTTCGCTGACCCTAACGCAAGCAGTCAAGCTATGGGTCGCTGACTGCATTCTCTATTGTTGCGTCTTTGAGTCCCTTACTGTCTATTCTATACCCTAGGGTTAATCTTTGACCTTTTGGGTTATTAACTTCTTTTGGATCTTTTCTCAACAAGAGGTGAGGGAACTTATTGGTTTATTTTTCTATATCTGTATACAATGATTATTTTGATTTCTATATGTTTGATACTGTAAAGTTTAAATGATAATAAACTAAACTAAACAAAATTTAATTTATTGTGTTGGCCAGCCCCGATCTCCATTTACCATAGTTTGTACGTGTGTGAGTCCTGTTGTCACATAACTGTGTGTGTGAGTAGTTAACTTATAATTGTATTTATAGGGAGGTTTTGAAAGATTGTCTATTACCAAAAGATTGTCGTATAGATAGGCTGGACTAGAGAATTCACTCATTCATGAGACAGATCTTCACCTTATTCCTGAGACAGATCTTCACCTTAATCTATTCACTCGTGGAATCTATTCTAACACTTTCTTTCTCAGATAACCCCACTTTTTCTGTTCTATTCAGACGGGACCAAATATATCTCTAATAATTATCTAAATGTACGACAGTCTTCATCATCCAAAATTAGCATTTATTGGTATTCTTAACATTGTTCTATAAAACCATATTGTTGTTGATAGTAGTATCACTTTTAAGAATGAAACTTTTGAGTATCAATTTATGGAACAACAAAAATACAGGAAAATAGCACAGCGGAAGACTAAACACACAATATAAGACATAACTAAGCCATTTTGAATGATTTAATGTACATTTGTCCTCTGTCGTGTTTTGGTCTGTCTTACACCACGGTCATATTTACCGCACGCAATACTATAGGAAAAACGGACCGATACAATAACCAATTAAACCGCTCCATTCTCTAGTGTGTATAAGGAAACCGTTTAGGCTTAACATAGAGGCCCAATGTGTGTAAATGATATTAAGAATGTATTTAATTTCTTAAGGACTAAAGATGCTTAAACGGAAAGGTATAGATATTTCAACAACGGGCATGTTACTTAAGAGGTACGTGCAAAGACTTCCTCGAGTAGTAGTTCAGTTAAAGAGAAAAATCGTTTAAATTGACATCTATACATCAGGGTAGTCCCCAATTTAGTTAGTTAAAGTCTGAATAGATTTAAATGCATTTTGCTACCTAAACAATTATTAGATAAAAAGGTAGAGATAAATTCAGTATAATTCTAGCTTTAAATAATCAAAATCGGCCCAGAATGAAGAGAGATATTAAATATTAAAAATTTTGCACATTGAACAAGAAGGCAAAAATCACTTCAATTTTAGATTCCTAACGCTGTTTTTAACCGATGCCATCCGAGAGGAAGGGCGCGGTACTATTAAAGTCCTTGAACTTGGCTGATTTGAGGCCACAACTTTTTAAACACAAAGCTGAACAGAAGAGAGCGGCAAAACGTGTGCTGTCAAATACTTTGCCACTGTATCTGCATAGCAGACCTAGATACCTATTAACAGCCTGTTACAGCTTATGTGTATTGCCTGAGGGTAAGAAAGAATATATATATTTGTACATAATTATGTAATTTTCCTGTGATTAATCCACTTGTGTGTAATGAAGTGTGTTAAATGGGTTAAGAAAAAAATTACAGGACGAGTGTGCTGTCGGCTTGAACGTAAGTGTTACGATAGGGTTTATGATGCTAGCCACTGTTATAGTGAGCTCTTTTAAAAGTTACGCATTACGGGTTTTGAAATGCTATTAATATATATTATGTTTCGCGTTTCACGGTATTGAAAGTGAAGTTGTAGAGTTGCTTAGATTTATGATCACGTGTCGCGTTGGTATGCTAGCACGTGACGACATTATAATTGTACCCTTTGTATTCTGGATTCGGTCCTAGATGGACGCGATTTTGCAGGGCTCCCGTTGATGATAGTAATTGTGTAGAGGATTTTCTTTATTATATGACACCTGGGTCTGCCTATTGGATATGGATAAAAATAACATCTCAGTTTGATGAAGTGAAATATTCTTCAGGACAAGAATAATTGCAGGGAGTATTTTTATAAATAAGTATCCGAATTATAATTATCAACCAACTCTGGTTGTTCATTACCGGATTACCGACCTACGGAATCGCGAGTAAATAGCCAGACGTTGTGTTGATTAATGAAGTAAAAGTCAGGAGACGATTCGTATATATTGCATGAACTTTATGTATGCTTGATTTACTATGATGTCTTATGAATTCGCATATCGTCAATTAAATGTATCTTTGTGGACTCGTACCACCTTGGACTTATTAACTCACTATTGTTGAAGTTTTGGTCAGTTTCCACCCAGCATTCGCCAATATAATTTAAGCACGATGTTCAAGAGAAATAAATAAGAAAAGAATCAATTCAAGACATGGCCAGAAATTATGAACACTCTTTATTTTTAACAAAAATGGTTAAAAATTGTCAAGCAATAAAGCAGACCTCCATGCCACAAGCAAGCACAACAAAGTGGACGTTAACAAAGTGGCGGCGCAGCGTGGGGAACGAACAATTTTTTTTCTTTTCTTCCACTTCAAGAAGTTATCGAATTGAATTCAGAGCGACAATTTTCATCAATAAAAGCTGTTTACAATTGCGAGACGCTCACGTGACTTGTAAAAGTATGACACAGTACGCATGACGACTAGAGGTCAAACCAACGTCATCACTTTTTGTACAAGCTGAAAGTCAAGTTGGCAGCCGTTAGAACAGTCTTCATCAATGTCGAATGAAAAAACTGCATCAAGTTGTACACAAGGAATTAAATAAGAAGAAGCTCTATCAAACAATGGATATCAGTTCACAACACTTGTCTATGCCGTTGATGCACACTAGCATTGACCGGAGAATATAGTTGAGCACAAAAAGATAAGTAAACTTTTGTAAAATTTGTCGGTTAATCAAGCAAACAGTGGTCCATTTGCTTTTATGTAGGCATATCTATCTGCCATCATTTTTCACATGTTATATTTTTTTCAACTGTCTGTTTGTTATGTGTTTAAGCGGGCGGTTGGTGGGAGTTTCAGATCAACTAATACCTCTTCCTCGGATGGTCAGTGGATCTGAAACTGTTCTAATAGGGCATTAGTTGACTAATTTCATTTGCAAAGCATCCACTGAGATTTCGTTCGTGGCAGACTGTGTTTGCATCTGATTCTGGTCAACGTTAGACGTTAGCTGTAAAGTTACGTTATATTTGTGGTATTTTTTGTGTGTGTACTAAGTTTCATTTTTATTCATTTTTTGTCACTTGTTTGTAAACTATCCCGTTCATACTAAATCTAACTGTCGTTTTTTTATGAATATATATATTGTAATGTTCGTCTACGAGTCCTTCTGAGGTCATCGGTTTTAGTTTAGTGTTAGTTTGACCTATATTTTAGTTGACATATCTCGTCACTTCCGATTTTCTGCTCATTTCATAGAATCATTTTAATGTCTGTAATTTGTCAATTGTGGCGTGATTTCGTGTTGTAACACTTTGGTTTATTGTTTCTCTTGTATTTATTAATTCATAATTGATATTATAGTGATAATAAGATAAATTAATTATAAGATAATAATAATATAAAAACATTTGATTAATTTTAATAAAATAAAACTTGATGACTAAATGACTGCATCATAATGCACTGGTAGTTCATGTCACTACTGTTTATACAGGTTGCATAGGGCATGGTATGATAAAATATTGATAAATAATTATAAGATTAGATCTTACCTGGAATTTTGTAAGCATATGGATGTATAATTATTAAATCGGTCTAAGCAGGGTACTATATTAGCCTTTGGGCATATATAATTGAATAATATGATAATGGATGGATGATACCCATAATTATTAAGTGAAAATATTGGATGCGTGAGATATTTCAGCATCATAATCTAGCCGGTTTTATAACTACTAAATGTTTGGCATGAATAAGTAATATTGATATAAAATATTGGGTGAACATAATTTTTGAACTTACAATTAGCTGTAAGGGAACATGATAGGTAGTTGATTGGTTATATTGAATTATAATCCTTTATTTTATATATAAATAATTAAATAATTGACTAAGTAAATAAATTACTGAACAAATATGACTACTTTGGAACAGTTTGTTAAACTGGGTAAAGAGTTTGGCCTGAAAGGAGAACCTTTACTTGAATATGCGGAGAAGCAACTAGCTATTGCTAAACAAGAGGAGGCAGATAGAAAAAGAGAAATGGAAGAACAAAAAGCAATTGCTAGACAAGAAGAGGCAGATAGAAAAAGAGAAGAGATTGAGAGAAAAGCTGCATTAAAGCAGGAAGAAGAAGAAGAACGTAAGGCCAAATTAAAGCGTCAAGAAGAAGAGAAGAGAGCTCAACATCAAAAAATAGCTACTTTAGTAATGCTGATACGGATAGCAGCTAATCAGAAAAGAGAAGCGTCCAAGCTAGTGCGTCAGTTGAAAATTCTTTATTCATTCTGGTCGCCGTCGCAGAGAGAGAACAAGCTTTGAGAGCTGAAGTCTAGTTCAAGAACATGCCTAGGACTTGTAAGTAGATATAGTATTATTCTCCAACATTCTAAAGTCTTTACAGTGTTAGAAAGGATATAGGATATTAGGTTTACCATCTTTGTGCAGTAGTATTTTAAGTAAGTATATATTTAATTCTGTGATGTTTATTTCGCGTCCGTTCGATGTTATCCAAATCTATTCGAAAATGGCATGGGTCCATGTTCAGGCAATATAACACGTGGCCGGTACTAGAACTGGCATATTCAGTTATTACATTTGTGTAAATGAAATGTAATGGTTAAGTATCTCCATATTGTTTGGGATCCAGGAAACCTTCCATGAGCTTATGTAAATCCGACACGTAGTTGGTTTGAATAATATTTAATTAAGGCGCGATTTAGACTTATATTTATTAACTACGGTGCGGATGCAGAAATAGTTATTTTAGCGTGGCGAGTACTGCAATTTATTATGTTACAGCTTACTAGAATAAAGTCTGTGAATTTTCAGTTATGTTAGACTGATAATGTGGTGTAAGTAATAGTAAGATAGGCTATGGCTAGTTGGTGTTAGCTTTCTTAGTTGCCTAGTCTTTTAAACTGTGTAAAATCTCTATTGGTTATTTGAACCGCTTTATATAGCTTTGCTAAGCCATTATTCCTATAATAGTTAGTATTATAATGTAAGGTTACTATAGAATGTACAACCGCACAGCTTAGCTTTTGATTTTCACTTAGACATTGTTTTTTTAGGCCTATATTGTTTTTCAGAAAGTCTACGAACACTGTCTGGGTTTTCGGTAGTATTAAATGTTGATCTGTATAAGGCTTTGTGTTGCTTGAATTGCTACGTCTGCTGCTGAGAGGGTTGCAAGCAACCAATAATTGCAAACCCTGTCAAACGATCCTCAATAAATTTTCTTAGTGCATGGGTCTTGGGTGTGAGGTAGCCACATCGACATAAGTTCACCGCCACCACACCTAGCCTCCCCTCCCCCTATCACACACACACATATATATATATATATATATATATATATATATATATATATATATATATATATATATATATATATATAAAAGGTAAAGGTAAAGGAACCCGTTACACGCCCATTGAGGCATATTGGGAATATGGTGTTAGGCCCATATTATCTTGACCGTCGGCACACGAGGGGTGATGTGGTCGGCATCACGCCGGCCGCCTTAACCTTCCCAGAGTAGCTCTGGTACCCATTTGGGGCTGGGTCAACCCAGGAGCCGTTTGTGGCCTAAAAATTTTCCGCCTCATCTGGGGATCGAACCATAGACCACTGCGCTAGGAAGCCAGTGCACTAACCACTATGCTACCGCGGCTCCATATATATATATATATATATATATATATATATATATATATATATATATATATATATATATATATATATATATATATATATATATATATATATATATACACACACATACATGTGTGTATGTGTGAAATATTTAATTTTCATATTTAAACTCTATATGTTGTAGTTTAATGGGATATTTCCTTTAAAATAATATTTGACAGATTTCATAAAAACATTTTTCCATTTGTTTTTTAATTAAAAAATGGATCGACATTTAGGCTAAGATCAAAGTGTTTAGCCAAGGGCCGAGATAAACAAATTTCACACAATAAAGTCATTGACCTCACTTTACGCACCAAAAGGGGCATTTAATAAAAAAAAAAAAGATTAGGAGATCTAACTCTAATAGAACTGTATATATATATATACTCATGGAACAAAGTAAGTGTGCAACACTTTATAGGGCACTGTGCGTGATTTCATGGACGAAATAAAGCGCGCTTTTGGCACACAATGTGGGTTGCAGGTCTGTAATAAAAGACCAAGTGATCACTTTGATTTTAGTGAAAGTGTCATGAAAGAAAGATAAAAACTAAAGTCAGTGTGGCATCCCCATGAAAAAATGAAATCTTGATTTCAGTACCGTGTATGTCCAACTTGAGCTGTTATCACTGCTTGACAGCGCTTTCTCATCGAGCCAATGAGACGTTGGATCTGTTGTTGGGGGATGTTATTCCATTCTTCTTACAACGCTTGTGCTAACTGGTGGTGGTTTTCAAGAGGATTTTGTCTTCTTCGCAGCCTACGCTCCAGTTCGTCCCACAGGTGCTCGATGGGAGAAAGCAAAACGTTCTCCTGGACGCCTGTACACCAAATCACGCCCATCATTGCCTTGCAAACAGAATCTTGACTCATCAGAGAACAGAATGCGTCTCCATTGATGACAGGGCCATGCTACGTGCTGTCTGGCCCAGGCCAAGCGCGCTTGTCTATGGCGAACTGTCAGTGCTGGTCTAACTGCAGGTCTGTGAGGTAAGAAATTTGCCTCTCTGAGCCTATTCCGCACTGTTCTGCACGACACGGGTCTTAAACCTGGAATGTTCCTGGCAGTCCATGTTGCCTGAATAAACCTGTTACGCAAGTGCATAAGGTGTATGTAACGGTCTTGTGCAGGGGTGGTAACTCGTGGTCGGCCACTTCTATGGCGATCAGCAGTGGATCCAGTTTGGTGGAAACGAGCTTGAATGCGTGATATAGTGTTCCTGTGAACATTGAAATATTGTGATACAGCTAATATAGTCGCTCCAGCAGCTAACACCCCTATAGCTATTACTCGCTGTTGTTGGTTCAATCTTGGCATTGTCAAAAAAGATGTTTCTGTTGGACTCTTGGTACTCTCTATTTCAACGATTACGTTGTCACATGCTTGTGATTAGAGCTACACACTTACCTTCCTTTTATCTGTGATAAATTCTCCCCTACGGCACTTTTCACGTGATTTATCTTGCACCGTGATTATCTCCCCATGAATAGTGCGATCCAATTGTAATTGCACGGGTAAGTGAACAACACTCACACAGAAATGTGTGCCAACTTGCATTTGAGTTCACCCAAGAACACACGCACAGTGCCTTGTTGAGTGCTGCACACTTACTTTTTTCCATGAGTATATATATATATATGAAATGAACAAGGCAGTTGTGAAATAAAAATACAAATTGTGAATGAGATTAAATAATAAAAAAAATTAGGGATAAGTAGGTTTACAAGTAGAAAAAAATGACAAAGAAAACTGCAGCAGAATTTGACTGTAGAGAAAAACAAACGTACGCTACACGTAAAAGTGGAAAAAAAGATTTCATTTTGAAAAACTCATATTTAGCATCACGGTATATTAATTGTTCTTCCCCCCCCCCCCCCTCCCCCATCCGGGGAAAAAATAAATGTTTAACATAAACAATGGACATTTGAATCACCACACTGGAGCTAATAACAATATCTCATCTGAACAAAAGTATTAAATACACTCATTCAAACACTTTGTCATAATATGAAACACTCGGATACACTGAAGTAGCAACTACTTTTGAATATTCAACATTAACAAGAATCACGACCACATATGTGGAGACACTTATTAGCAATCATAAAGAAATTTGCATATAGATTAACACAGTCAATATTAAAATTAAATGTATTAACCAGTTTGTCTTGACTGCATGCCAGTTATTTGTATTATATTTTTGTATTAAATTGAATGTTGAAACATGATCCGACAACAGGCTTCTGTGCCTTACTTTCACAAGGCTTATTTTCACTTCTCAGTGACTAGAGTATAGCACTACGAGGTGACATCAATAAAAACTAAGTTCTGACCGATCCCATCACCTTCAAAGCAGCACCCATAAGAGCTGACAGCATTCAATGTTGTTCTTGACATATTCTGTCATTTTTTGATGTTCTTGAATCTTCATTCCTTCAACTGAATCTTTAAAGATCAGGAAGAATTCACACGGGGCCAAACTGGGATAGTAGGGAAGACAGCCGATAGGATAGTATGACGCTCTTTTCCAAACATCTACATTTCACAGAAGAAGAGGAATTAATAAGTAAGTATTTCCTGACAAAACTGCTGCTTCAAGCTTTCCATTTAAATTGACTCATGAATCCATAGAAAAAAAAACATGTAAAAAAAATTATGCATGAACCAAAATGAAATGAAAGTTTGTAGTTCTGTTTAGTGAGCCAGGTATGTACTAGTTCCAATTAGCTCTCAAAGCCAGTCCGGGGACCTTTGATAGCACAACTTGTCCCTTCATCTTGAAACAGCTCTGACTAGTTACCTTCAACACCTGCATCTTTCTAACAGCTTAAAGTAATTTAATAATTGTTACGATAAGTGAGTGGAGAAACTTACATGCTGAAGGTTATATTGTCTTTTATCTGCTGTCATCAGCCTTGGTAGAGAGTGGAGAACTTGGGCCAATGGGAGAGCAGAGCTGGAAATTGATTAGCTTATAAATGTTAATGCTGCGGATGATGATGCCATTGTGTACACTACCGGATCTGTAATACATGGTAATAAATCAGGGTGAGGCTTCTCTGCTAGAGTAAAGGGCAGAACCAACACTGAACATTGCGGGACTTACGTGATAACAACTTCCAGCATGAGAATGGAGGTAGAGGCAGTTACTGCTGCCTTAAGATGGCTGTCTGAGACTTTATTAACAAAGACAGTTATTGTTTCTGGCTCACAATCCAGGCTTCAAAAGGTCCAAAAAAAGATGGCTCCGACAAGAATGGAAAACCTCCAAAGAAGCCTCAATTCTTCAAGAACTGATGTGGATCTACTGTCATGGTCATGGACTTCTGAGAGGACACATCTGGCGTGTATACAACCAGTGCACAACAGGAACAATTAGCATTCATACCCTTCGACATTTGCTGAGGGAGACTGAGCACCTATGGGTTTGCTTGGAGTGCGATGACGTTGATTCTAATTAACATTATCTGCTGCCTATGAGTCTACAACTACAGCTGGTCTTCAGTAAGTGCTGTATTAATTATTTTAACGCTTTGAGATTGTCAGCCCTATTCTTCTTTGATCCATAGCCATCGACCGTCAAATCAGTCAGTAGCCATCACACATGGTGGCGTCTTGTAGGGCAGCAAGAAATTGATTCCACTTTGTTCGGCCGATGGCCATCCTTTTTACAGTGCCCAAATCTGGTTCATTCTTTGCAACTTGGCTTCCACAGATCTCCGCCAAGTTGTTTTTTGTTGGCCTCTCTTTTGCATAGCTGTTTTTGTAATGATATCAGGGTTCCTTCTGAGGACGTGGTTAACCCAACTCCAGCGTCTGCCAGCTATGATGGTGTACATGTCCTCCTGGTTACTCCGAATAAGTTTGTTCTTGGTTGCTGATGGTATTTGTCCAAAAGATTTGGAAAATTTTCCTTAATCAAATTGTGTGGAAGGATGACAGTTTCGACATTTCCTTCTCTGTCACTCTCCAGCATTCCACACCATAGAGAAGCACAGAAAGTACACAGCTCTCATACAGTCTTAATTTGGTGCTTGTGCTGTACTTGGAAGACTTCCAGATGTTGTTGAGACTAGCTAAGGCTGTTCTCACTTTATTCATTCCATTGTTAATGTCCTTGCTTGTTCCGCCATCTGGTATTACGTACTCTGCATCCTAGGTAAGTAAATGTGTCTGCATGTTCTAACTTCTGGTTCCTTATTGTTATTGGTTCAGCATTGCCCACATTGAGTTTACCTCTGTCTTTTTCAGACTGATGTTCAGATCAACCTGCTGGCTTTACTTATTCAGTCTATCGGTTTTTTCTTGGATGTGTTGATGTGAATGTGCGAGTACTGCAATGTCATCTGCATATTCCAGGTCTTCCAGTGTAGTAAACTTTGTCCATCTAATTCCTCTTGGACTGTCCTCTGTTGTCTGGTGCATCACCCAATCTATGCCTGTCAAAAATAATGTTGTTGATAAGGGGCATCCCTGTCAATCTCCTGTTTTCACTTCAAAAGTTAGGTTGCTTAATCCAACACTGCATGTAAAGTTAGAATAGAGGCTTTTTATAATGGAAACAATGCAGCCGGAAATTCCATAAGCCCTCAGTATTTTCCATAGGCTGTCCCTGTGTATGCTGTCAAAAGCCTTTTCAAAATCAACAAAGTTAATGTATATCTGTCTCTGCCATCATGAACACTGCTCTATAATGTTCCTGAGGGTAAATATATGATCTGCACATCTTCTGTTCTTTCTAAAACCCACTTGTTCTTTCCTCAGTTTATGGTCAACTGCTTTTGAAATTCTCTGGATGATTATCTTGCCTAGTATTTTACTGGGAACTGAGAGGAGAGTAATTCCTCTCCAGTTGTTGCAGTAGTCAGCCCTATGCACAACCATATTAAGTCACCTTTTAAGTCATGCCTGAGAGAGAGCAGTTCCCTTTCTCTATGTCTTGTTCAGTGTCCATCTACCTCTCTAACCCTGTATGTTACAGAACAATGACTGCCAAGTGAACGAATGAACTTTATTTTCGAAGGGTTAAGAATTGGGTGCGCAAGCCGTCTAACATTCTGCCCTTCAGCAGGCTTCCTCAGTGTATATCACCAGGGCTTGAGAGAGCAGCAAAGAAAAGAACATTTCATCCTATCGTGCATGTCATAGGAGTTGATTATGGAAGGGTTGGCTACTCCATCGTGTAAAAACGTTAAACAAACAACAACAAAAAACACTTCAAAAACAACATGGTTAAGTAACGAGAGTAAAAAAAATGTAGGTAAAGTATCTTGTTACACGCCCATTGAGGCATATTGGGAATACCTTCCACATATCCTGCTCACTGCTGTGAAAGCACTGGCCTCTTGATATAATTATTTGTTCCTCCAACTCTTTGTCTTGTCTCCACTGCTGCCAAGATATATGTATGATTCTACATGCTGCAAGGATGCAATTTCTAGTGCTACCTGGCTATTGCATCCATTTTCCTTCCCCATATGATGCATATCATCAGCTATCTAGGCGAGACTATGTCACCATTTTTCGGCCCATGCACTGGACCCAACAGATTGAGATACCATCTATACCACAAGTACAGAATAGGTGCAACAGATCTGTGGCACCAGCCCAATGACAGCCGAACACCTTCTGAAGTCCTACCCAACATACAGCAATGGAGTAGCATATGGCAACAACCTACTTCAGTCCCCAAAGACTGTTTGGAGATGTCATGAGCCTTGAGCTGAGTACGGCCATATTCAAGTCATTAATGTGGAAGTCTGAAGACAAACGAGGACGTCCCTCCATTAAGCACTCTCATTCTTCTCCCCCCCCCCTTTCCCCCCACATCTATCTTGCCCCACACAAATTTTGCAGACATACTGGTACAGTGTTTGCTAACTAAAATGTGATGAGTAAACAACATAAACATATGGAGTTCAAAAGAAATAGGGGCGGACCCAAAAATCAAAATCTTCAAATTGAAATGTCAAGTCAGTCCTATTGTATGGCTCTGAAACATGAACAAAAACAACAACCAAAAAGCTACAGACTTTCATAAATGGGTACTTGCGTACATTAGAAGGATTGAAGTGGTATAAGATTACTAATGTGGAACTGATAAAAACCAGACAAGTGCCAGTGGAACAAGAGATAAGATGACACTGGAGATGGATAGGACACACACTGAGATGAAATCTTTTGACATCATTATCAGGCAGTCCTTGTTCTGTAATCCCTAAGGTGAGAGAGGGAGACCTAGGAACACATGAAAAAGACACGAATGACATAAAACTAAAACATCCCATACAAGTCCACTGTAGCTATCAATTCTCAAAACACATGGCAACATTAGTAATACTGTTTATTAGTATACACCAAACCACTGAAATAATTTAGTTAATATAAATGTTCACAATTAACAAAAACTAATAAATGACACAAACTTTGGTCATACACAAATTTAAAAAAATTAACATCAACAAAGCATAAAGCATCAACCATTAACTGTACAGCAGTGCTTCTTAAATGTGGGTGTGAAACCTGACATGCCAGATAGCTTGGAAGGCATATCAACATAAACACAGAGAATGAATTTTGTGTCAAATATAACACTGACAATGTGAATTCAGTGAATATATATATTATATAAGATATAAACCATCTTCATAAAGTTATAATGTTGGTGACAATTGTGTTCATTATGTCTACAGCTGGATGAACAAGCACTGGAAATGACTCCAACAAGCATTTTTAATTGATGTGCCTCTAAATCTAATGACCCATTTTCAGGGCTCAATACATACACTGAATATATAAATAAAATAAGTTTTCATTTTGTGTAAACAGGTACGTTTATACCTGTCTTTGTGCTTCTGACATGTTTTGCAAGCTAGAAGATAAAGGGGTGTGAGGCTTCTTAAGATGCCATAATGGGCTCTTCCTAGCTGTAAAGGGAGAGGCTCTTACTATGCTGTAAAGGGATGTGGGGCTACTTAAGATATTGTAAAGGGATGTGGGGCTACTTAAGATACTGAAAAAGGGCGTGAGGTTTCTTAAGATACTGTTGTAAAGGGGTGTGAGGCTACTTGAGATGCTGTAAATGAATGTGAGGCTACTTAAGGTACTGTAAAGGAGTGTGGGACTAAGACTGAAAAAGGGCGTGGTTACAAAGCGTGAGGCTACTACATAAGATACTTAAGGTACTGTATATTACTGGGGACCATACAGGACTTAAGATACAGAAATGTTGTGATTAGTGACTTTCATTATAAATAACAAGTACTGCAATAATTGACTGTTATGTACTGCCACAATTAACTTGTCAGTGTTAGCAGTATAATGATTAATTTTCATAACGAGTGCTTCACTTGACCGTTGTGACAAGATTTCATCATCACCCTCAAACTACCCAAGAAGCACAGGACTTCCTGTCACGTGACATCTGCTGAAAGTCTTTACATGTCTTCTTCATCCTCTTCATGTTTGTTTCCAGTTCTTTTCTCCATGGATGGTCTCCACTCTACCTCACTTACCTTGGGGATTCTAGGACAAGAACTACCTTGTAATGCTATCAAGTTTCCTCAATGTGTGACATCCATCACCAGCATCTTCCAGTGGCACTAGTCTGATTCTTGTCATCAGTGATCAGATACCACTTCAATCCTACTTTATACAAGCAGCCATTTAAGATAATAGAGAGGTTTACAGACATATGGTTGGTCCTGATCCTAATGACAACAAAACAACTTGAGAAAACATGCTGATAGCACTACATGGCATTGGGCCAAAGGGCAAGAGCCCAAGTGCTGCTGGATTAATAATAACTTTCTTCAGCCATGGACCCCGTTTTGATTGTCTAGCTGAATGCCACTGACCCCTTAGATTGTCCACTGAAGGCCAAGGACTACTTAGAAAGAATGTACATATACACAATTACATTTTTTACATACAAGTAATACATTTTATTACAAAGAAACAATTGTTAATCTTACATACAGTCATACTGAAATACAATAACAATCTGTAAAAAGAAGATATTTACTTACATGCAAAAATCTTTCATCATTTTCCAGAGTAAAATTAAATTAAGAAATTTTAAGGATATGCACAGCCTAACCCCCTCCCCCCAACTAAGGGCTCCATGGACCACTGGTTAAGAAACCCCGATATAACCATAATTTACAATTAGCCATCACTCTAAATGATTTGAGTTGTACAGCATATAAAATGAGATCACAACCATGGCATATGGTGGCTAACCATTACCATAAATAATTATATGAATGTACACACCCATCCCATGTACACACCCATCTCATGTACACAACCATCCTATGTACATGCCCATCCATTTCATATACACACCCATCCCATGTACACATCCATCCCATGTGCACACCCATCTCATGTACACATTTGTAATAATGAAAGAAGGAAATGACATCAAAATCAGATTAACAAGTTTTAAAACACAAAAGGTCAAAGTTGACCCATGGCAGATACTGGTAATAGGGAGTGGAGTGTTAGAGACTTCACCATACTAGGTCCAGCTCTTTGAATTTAGCTGACAATTTCCCCATCCCTGCTGCCTTTGCCTTCCATAAATCAAGAGCACATTGTGGTGCTCATTTACAGCTGGTACAAAAGCACACATTCTAGTGAGAACTGTGATCAGCAGATGTAGTATTCATGTTGCATGAATTCACTTGGAAATGAAAACAGCTCACAATATACTGACAGTTAAAAATGAGAAAAGATAAATTGATGGAGTTTTTCTAAAACAAACAGTTTTCTTCTGCCTGAATGTTAAATACAAAACATATAAAAATTAGCCCAGCAGTTCTTAATTTGTATTTTGTGATATATATATATATATATATATATATATATATATATATATATATATATATATATATATATATATATATATATATAGGAACGTATTTGCAATTTCAAAAAGTGTAAGAACAGAGATGTCAAAACTATTTCTTAGTTAAACCCTAGCTTTTTTTTGTCTGTATCATGGTGTCCCACCACATTATCTTTGATAATTTGATATTCAACACCATGTTAACAAACAGAGACATATTAGCACCATTTAACATTTATACATATATATACCCTTCAAAAAAAGTTAAGGACCATTTTTATTAAGGGTGCAAAGTGAAATGAAAATGAACAATAAAAACACAGCACATCAAAATATAACATGACAAGCTTATCAGTGACAATCAACACTATTTTCATGCAAGCCTCTGAGCCACATTTCGGACAGTAAGACCTTCCTGCAACCACGCAATGGCTCTTCCTTTATCCACAACACTCAGCTTTCGTCGATGAGGCATATTGTTGTGCAATGGTTATGCAGCACTTGTGTTGCTTATAAAGACAATTTTGTGAGTACAGCTCAAGCCCAACAGTATAGTCTCCCACATGCATCACGCATTTTTGGAATAGCAGGTGTTTTTTTCAAGCTCAGACATCATTAAAAACACCCACATTTTGGCGACTCAGCAGCATTTTTTCAGCGTGCTTGCTGAGCTGAACACTAGCCACACGGTATGCTGGTGGCCCACGCAGCACGTGTTGAATGTTTGTTGTTCGAGAAAAATCAGTGTCAGATTAATTGCTTATGAAATATAATTTTTATTATTTTTGGGTCATTTTCACCTACTGGTCCTTAACTTCTTTTGAAGGGTATATATATATATAATAATAATAACAATAATAATAGCCCCTTCAGTCATAACTGAATATGGGAATGCACATCAGAGGTGACAGCCCCCAGCTGTTTATTTTCCTGGTGTTCCTTTCAACGTTTTCTTCTCTCTTCTGCTCATCATGTTAAGTTCTTTTTCCCCAGTCTGAGGTAGCGCCACAGAAAACATTGATACTTGGTGCGATTGGCAGCTTCATCCTCCCAGGCTGTTGGATTTATGTCCAGTGCTCTCATGTCTCTCTTGCACACATCTTTGAATCTCAGCTGTAGTCGTTGAATTGTTCTTTTGCGATATAAATATATATGGTATTTTATCAGTGCACTGTTACACTTATCAGTAGCTCCTATCTTTAATTTTTGTTGAGGTGGTAATATGTACCATTTTGTGTGTGTACACATGTATATGTATTTATTTATTTTTAGAGAGATAGACAGAAGGAGCGAAACCAAAAAAACACTTTGAGATGGGAACTGGACACAGGAAGTAAAGGCTTGACATACATTTGTTGAGGCCCCACTGCTCCTTAGGGAACTGAAAAATAATTCTTCATAACCCTCCATGCCCAAAGGAGAATGGGCCTTCAACAAACACATGCCAAGTCCTCCTGTCACGTGCCATCATCTCAAGTTCTTTACACGTTATCCTCATCATTTTCACCTGTTTCCAGCTCTCTTCTCCATGTGCTTCTTGGTCTACATCTGCCCCTCTTGCCCTGGGGGTTCCAGAACAAGGACTGCCTTTTAATGCTATCAACAGGTTTCCTCAGTGTGTGTCCTATCCATCGCCACCATCTTCTCCTCATCTATTGTTCAACTGGCCCTTGTCTGGTTTTTGTCATTAATTCCAGCGCTTCTTATTTAACAAAGGGAAATTTATTCACAAAATCCTGTCACAGAATGCTCCAAAGTATCTTTGGCCGCTTTTAAAATATAATGAAAGACGTGGTCAGCGCTTAAACAAATTACAGGTACCCAAGCCCAGGCTAGACCTATTTAAGACTAGTTTGGCTTACTCAGCTGCTCATCTTTGGAACAATCTTCCCAATGACCTGAAAAACATGCACAGTCCTTACTCATACAATCGTATACTGTTCAAATAC
Source organism: Oreohelix idahoensis (assembly GCA_024509875.1). Taxonomy (NCBI): domain Eukaryota; kingdom Metazoa; phylum Mollusca; class Gastropoda; order Stylommatophora; family Oreohelicidae; genus Oreohelix; species Oreohelix idahoensis. The sequence continues at coordinate 193,887 of JAMPIV010017593.1, forward strand.
TTTATGAGTGCTGATTATATGCCACCCTAACTGATTGTGTTCTACTTTTATCTAATATACTGTATGGAGGCACTGATGATCTAGTTTTCATTACAATATACTTATTCTTAATATTATATTCTTAATAACTTATATTCTTAATTTTATGATCAGGTACTGTTAATGTATGCTGTTATACTTCCTTGTAATGTTGCACTGCCCTTACATTAATACTTTCAGTACGCTGGAGAATGTTTGAGTAACAGTAATAAAAGATGAGCAAGAGGAAGGAAGAATGCAAGAGGGGACTGTGCCTGATTTTCAACCCTTCGCAAATTAATTGCTTTCGTATATGTCTATCTAACTATCTACCTAGTCTGATTCTGGTCTTGAGTTTGGTGGACACTAAGACAGCAAGGAAAGTAACTGTTTACCCAACCTCATCTTGATGAACCTAAACAAAGTCCCTGAGTCATTCAGTTGCACACCGTTTGAAAATTTCACGAGTTCTTATAACATACTTCTGAATATGTCTCAAATCACTAATTTACTGTACGAAGAATTCAATTTTTATGTCTTGTTGTTGTTGTTTTTTTTTTAATGTTTATTTTTATTTTTTTATATTTTATTTTCAAATTCATTATTATTATTATTTTTTATTTTATTGTATTTTTTTTATTTTTGTATTTTTAAATTTTATTTTAAAAACGTACTTTAATTATGATGATTTTTGCAAATGTAATATTACTTTTATAATGATAAATGCCTTAATTATGCTTAAAGTAAATGTGAGGATGAAAGGATATTAGTATACATGATGAGAGAGAGAGGAAGGGCAGAATGTCAGACGGGCCTGCGTGCCCAATTCTTAACCCTTTGAAAATAAAGTTCGTTCGTTCGTTCGTTCCATGTTGGTAACCTTGCCATACCATTTTTATCCTTTTATTCTATGCAAGCATACATTTATGAAAGTCCTTTCGTGTCTCCTTACTTACTTACTTAGTCATTCCCCTTCTACCGTGGAGTGTAGAGGTTTGGAAGAGTGGGTGCCAGACTATCCTATTGGCTGTCTTCCTCCTGGCTTGGATCCATTCTATTGTAGTCTTCCCAGCGGACTCTGGGTCATCCTGGGGGTCTGGATCCCTGGCTCTTTGTTTTCCCATACTTGTCATGGTAGTTGATCTTCTCCCATTCTGCAGACATGGCCAAACCATCTTAGTTGGGACTGTTCTACTTGGGTCTACAGGGGGTGGCATTTTAGGTCTTGATGTATCATCTGGTTGCGGACCATGTCTCTTCTTGTTACTTCAACCATCTTCCTCAGATACTTCATTTCTGAGGTTTGGATCTGGTTTTTGTAGAGTGTAGTCATTGCCCATGACTCGCATCCATATGTCAAGACTGGGACATAGGTGGAGCGGTATACAGCCATTTTCATTTTCTTACCAACCTCTCTCTTCCTAGGGAATCCTCAATTATTTATGGCCTGAAAAAGTCTCCCAGCTGCTGCTTTTCAAGTGCCCAACTCTTCATTGATGCCTCCCTGTTGGTCTATAAAAGTTCCAAAGTATTTAAAGTGACTGATCTGCTCCAGGACCTGTTCTCCCAACTTAATCTGATGTCTTCTTTATTCTCGTGATATCACCATGGATTTTATTTTAGAGCTGCTTATGACCATCCCTCTCTTCTCCAGCTCTTCCTTCCAGACTTGCAGGTTGGATTGAAGATGTGCCTCTGATTTAGCAATCAGGGCAACATTATCAGCAAATGCCAGCCCTGAAATACAGACCTGTCTCATCTTCCAGTACCCCACTGAATACTTTCCTTTCCTCTCCTTACATGCCTTGATGACATCGTCCACGAGGAGTATGAAAAGATAAGGTGACAGAATATCACCTTGTCTTACATCAGTGGTGGTCCTGAACTCTTCTGATTTATGGTTTGCTGTCCTCACATAATTTCTGCAAGACTTGTAGAAGCTCTGTATAGCATGAATCAAAGGTGCTGAAATGTTCTTCCTTGCCAAACAGTCCCAAAGTTTGCTACAGGGGACCCTGTCAGATGCCTTTTCCAGATCTATGAAACAAAGATGGATCTCACTCTTATACTCAAGGGCCTTTTCACTCAGCTGTCTGAGTGTGAAGATTAGGTCTTGAGTACTTTGGTTTGCTCAGAATCCAAACTGGACCTCATCCAACTTAGGCTCAGCTAGGCATCTCATTCTCTGCTCTAGGATTCTGGAGTAGATTTTACCTGGGACACTGAGAAGGGATATGCCTCTATGGTTTTTACCCTGTCGATTGTCACCGTTTTTAAAAATCTGTGTTATGATGGCAATCTCCCAATCTTTTGGTATGGTCTTATTGAACCACGCTGCCTGTAGGACCCTTAAGAGTAATAGGTCACCTGATGCTCCCATGTACTTAACCATTTTTGGTGTTATACCATCATGCCCTGCTGCTTTGCCCATCTTGATTTTCTCCAGTGCTGCCTTCAGTTCTTCCATCTTTATGTCATCTTCACCCCCATTGGTTTCTCTTCTGTGCTAGTGGTTTTCATTTCTGATGCTTGACATTGCTCACCATCAAGGAGTTCTGAGAAATATTTTTTCCATCTTTCCATTACTTCCTTTGGGGCAGTAAGTAATTTGCCTTGCTTGTCCTTTAAAAATTTGAGAGGGCATTGTTTTTGCTTCCTCGTGTTCTTTATGGTCTTATAGAATAATTTCTGGTTTTCTTGCGCATCTTTTTCTAGCTTTTCTCCAAATTCTTCCTAGAACTTCTGTTTTGCTGCTAGCACCTTGTTCTTTGCTTCTGTTCTGAGTATCACATATTCTCTGTATTTCTCTATATGTCCTGCTGTGTTTTTAGCTCCTAGGTATTGCTTTCATGCCTTTTTCTTCTCTCTTATTTTCTCTTTGACTTCCTCTGTCCACCAGGGTGTCCTCTTTCTCTTGTTTTCAAGTCAGACCACCACATGCTTCTGCAGCAGCTGTCTTTATGATGTCCTTGTATTTAAGCCAGAGGGTTTCCAAGTCATCAGGTTGTTCTTCTGTGTTTCTCACCACTGTAGCAATAAGCCCCTGATATCTGGTCCTAATTTCTGGCTCTCTCAGCTTGTAGGTCTTACTGCTCATTTCTCCCATTCATTTACTTAGTTTCTTGCGTGATGTTGGGCAGTTCCTAGGCTGAGCAACTCTTTCAGTTGTTCTTTTGATTGTAAGCAGGTAGTGATCACTTCCAATCTCTGGCCCCCTCCAGACTCTAGCATTCCGGACATACTTGAATGAGCTCCTCCTAATTATGGCATAGTCAATCACCGACTTCTCATTCTTTGTTGGTTCACATCTAGTATATGCATGTATGTGCTTATGGGGGAACTTTGTGTTTGTAATGATCAGATTCTGCTCACTGCATAATCTAATGAAGTCACTTTCCATTGTCATTGAGAGTATTTTCTCCATATCTTCCACTAACTCCACCCCATCTAGCATGGTCATTTCCAACTCCGGCATTGAAATCTCTGAGCATAATAATTTCATCTAGGCAGTCATCCACTGTCCTTTGAAGCAGCTCGAAGAATTCCTCCTTGACCTCTGCTCTCTCATCCTCATTTGGCCCATACACTATGACCAGGTTGACTATTGTTTCTCATTCTTTTAGTTTTACAACCACAATGCACTCCGAGACAAAGTTCCATTCATTCATAACCCTCCACTCCCAAAGGAGCATAGGCCTTCAACAAACACATGCCAAGTCCTCCTGTCACGTGCCATCATCTCAAGTTCTTTCCACGTTCTCATCATTTTCACTTCTGTTTCCAGCTCTCTTCTCCATGTACTTCTTGGTCTACCTCTGCCTCTCTTGCCCTGGGGTTTCCAGAACAAGGGCTGCCTTGTAATGCTATCAACAGGTTTCCTCAGTGTAGGTCCTATCCATCGTCTTCTTCTCACCTCTTGTTCCACTGGCACTTGTCTAGTTCTTGTCATCAGTTCCACGTTGGTAACCTTGTCATACCATTTTAATCCCTCTATTCTATGCAAGCATCCATTTATGAAAGTCTGTAGCTTTTTGGTTGTTGTCTTTGTTGTTCTCCATGTCTCAGAGCCATACAATAGGACTGTCTTCACATTTGAGTTTAAGATTCTTATTTTCGTGTTGGATCCAATTTCTCTTGATCTCGATATATTTCCTAATGCAATGAAAGCGCCTCTTGCTTTTTGTATTCTTATTTTGATATCACTGTCTGTCCCTCCAACTTTGTCTATATTACTGCAAAGATATGTGTACGATTCAACATCTTGTATTGGTGTTTCTTCAAGTTTAACCCTGTTATCGTTACCTGCATTTATTCTCATTATTTTTGTCTTTTCCCTGTGTATTTTCAGACCCAATTGCTGTGACCTCTCATTGAGTGTTTTCAATTTGTCCTGCATCTGATTACAGTTATGGGACAGAAGAGCCAAGTCATCAGCAAAATCCAGATCATCCAACTGTTTAATCAGAGTCCACTGGATTCCATTTCTGTTGTGTGTTGTCGATGATCTCATAACCCAGTCTATTGCTAGTAAGAAAAGAAATGGAGACAAGAGGCACCCCTGTCACACTCCTGTTCTTATCTCAAATGGTTCTGTAAGTTGTCCTTCATGAAGAACTCTGCATGTCATGTCTTCATATGTTTCCTTTATTAAATTAATGATCTTTAGGTGAACTCCATAATGCCTCATCAATTTCCAAAGTCATTCTCTGTCTACATTGTCAAATGCCTTTTCATAGTCCACAAATCCAATGTATAGTGGTGAATTCCATTCCAGACTTTGTTCAACTATTATTCTAAAAGTGGCTATCTGGTCTGTACATGATCTGTTTTGTCGAAAACCTGCTTGTTCATCTCTCAGTTTCTTGTCTATGGACTCTTTTAATCTCTCAAGGATAATCCTGTTTAATACTTTTCCTGGCACTGATAGTAACATTATTCCTCTATAATTTGTGCACTCTTGTAAATTTCCCTTCTTAGGCAACTTAACCAGATATCCTTCCTTCCATTCTGCTGGTATCTCTTCCTTTTCCCAGACTTTACCAAGTAATTTATATAACATCTCTGTAGCCATGTCAAAATCTGCTTTTATGGCCTCTGCTGGAATGCCATCAGGTCCAGCCGCTTTTCCATCTTTTAGAAGCTTTATGGCTTTTTTTATTTCTTCCTTCGTTGGTCTTTCACCGTTAACTTGTAGCTCTTCTTCTGCTGGCTGGATGTCTGGGGGGGGTTTTGTGGAGCTGGTCTATTGAGGTCACCAAAATATTCTGTCCACCTCTTCATTTGCTCTTGTATATTGCTGAGCAGTTTCCCATTCTTGTCTTTTATGAGGCAACTTGTTTGCTTGTATTTCCCTGTTAGCTTCTTTGTGCTGCTATACAGTTCTCTCATATTTCCTTTGGCTACAGCATCTTCTGCCTCTCTTGCCAACTCCTCAACATACTTTTTCTTGTCTCTTTTGATACTTCTTTTTAACTTCTTTGTTTGCTTCTGTGTACACTTCTTGAGCCTTGGCTTTGGAACTTCTGGTTTTGCTTGTGTTTAAATCTGCTTTCTTGTTTTTTCTGTCTTTTATCTTATTGATGGTTTCTGTTGTTATCCATGCTTTTTGTTGTCTTTCCCTTTTCCCCAGTATTTCTTCAGGTTGACTATTGTTTCTCATTCTTTTAGTTTTACAACCATAAGGCGCTCCAAGACAAAGTTCCATCCCTTGATACTATCTTTTTGGTTTTTGGCTACAATGTAACCCACGCGCTCTTTAGCTCTTTCAGATGTGGTTACAGCACTATAGAGCAGCATGTTGCTATCAAGACCCATGATTCCTTGTCCTTTTTTCTTTGTTTCTATTATAGCCAAGATTTCTAGTTTTGCTTTCCTCATCTCTTCAACCAGCTCTTCTTCTTTCCCATTTATACTTCTTGTGTGTGTCTTTTTGTGACTCTTTAAATGTTCATTTTAAGAAAATTCTGCTCCACAAACATCACACATAAGGATTCTCTCCTGATGTGTGTCCTTTTGCGACTCTTTAAATGATCATATCGAGAAAATTCTGCTCCACAAACATCACACTTCTAAGGTTTCTCTCCTGTGTCTTTTTGTGACTCTTTAAAGCCCCATTCTGAAAAAATTCTGCCCCACAAACATCACACATAAGGTTTCTCTGTGTGTGTGTGTCATTTTGGGAATCTTTAAAGCACCACTATGAGAAAATTCTGCTCCACAAACATCACACTTAAAAGATTTCTCTTATGCATGTGTCCTTTTGTGACACTTTAAAGTACCACTATGAGAAAATTATGCTCCACAAACATCACACTTATAAGGTTTCTCTCCTGTGTGTGTCCTTTTGTGTCTCTTTAAAGTCCCAATCTCAGAAAATTCTGCTCCACAAACATCACACTTATCAGGTTTCCCTCCTGTGTGTGTCCTTTTGTGTATCTTCAAATGATTATTTCGAGAAAATTCTGCTCCACAAATATCACACTTATAAGGTTTCTCTCCTGTGTGTGTCCTTTTGTGACTCCATAAAGTGGCATTCTGAGAAAATTCTTTTCCACAAATATCACATTTATAAGGTTTCTCTCCTGTGTGTGTCCTTTTGTGACTCCATAAAGTTGCATTCTGAGAAAAATCTGCTCCACAAACATCACACTTATAAGGTTTCTCTCCTGTGTGTGTCCTTTTGTGACTCTTTAAAGCACCACTATGAGAAAATTCTGCTCCACAAACATCACACTTATAAGGTTTCTCTCCTGTGTGTGTCCTTTTGTGACTCTTCAAATGATTATTTCGAGAAAATTCTGCTCCACAAATATCACACTTATAAGGTTTCTCTCCTGTGTGTGTCCTTTTGTGACTCTTTAAAGAACCATTCTCAGAAAAATCTGCTCCACAAACATCACACTTATAAGGTTTTTCTCCTGTGTGTGTCCTTTTGTGACTCTTTAAATTACCATTTTGAGAAAATTCTGCTCCACAAACATCACACTTAAAAGGTTTCTCTCCTGTGTGTGTCCTTTTGTGACTCCATAAAGTTGCATTCTGAGAAAATTCTGCTCCACAAATATCACATTTATAAGGTTTCTCTCCTGTGTGTTTCATTTTGTGACTCTTTAAAGCACCACTATGAGAAAATTCTGCTCCACAAACATCACACTTATAAGGTTTCTCTCCTGTGTGTGTCCTTTTGTGACTCTTCAAATGATTTATTTGAGAAAATTCTGCTCCACAAATATCACACTTATAAGGTTTCTCTCCTGTGTGTGTCATTTTGTGTTTCTTTAAAGTACCATTCAGAGAAAATGCTGCCCCACAAACATCACACTTATAAGGTTTCTCTCCTGTGTGTGTCATTTTGTGTTTCTTTAAAGTACCATTCAGAGAAAATGCTGCCCCACAAACATCACACTTATAAGGTTTCTCTCCTGTGTGGGTCCTTTTGTGACTCTTTAAAGAACCATTCTCAGAAAAATCTGTTCCACAAACATCACAATTATAAGGTTTCTCTTTTGTGTGTGTCTTTTTGTGACTCTTCAAATAATTATTTTGAGAAAATTCTGCTCCACAAATATCACACTTATAAGGTTTCTCTCCTGTGTGTGTCCTTTTGTGACTCTTTAAAGAACCATTCTCAGAAAAATCTGCTCCACAAACATCACACTTATAAGGTTTCTCTCCTGTGTGTGTCTTTTTGTGACTCTTCAACTGATTATTTTGAGAAAATTCTGCTCCACAAATATCACACTTATAAGGTTTCTCTCCTGTGTGTGTCCTTTTGTGACTCTTTAAAGAACCATTCTCAGAAAAATCTGCTCCATCAAATAATCTGTGTGTGTCACTCTTATAAGGTTTCTCCACAAATATCACACTTATAAGGTTTCTCTCCTGTGTGTGTCCTTTTGTGACTCTTTAAAGAACCATTCTCAGAAAAATCTGCTCCACAAACATCACACTTATAAGGTTTTTCTTCTGTGTGTATCATTTTGTGACTCTTTAAATTACCATTTTGAGAAAATTCTGCACCACAAACATCACATTTATAATGTTTTTCTTCTGTATGTTGACTTTTGTGCCATTTTGAATAAAGTTTTTGTCCTGTAAGTTCATCACACATGTAAGATTCTCCATCTGTATTTGTCACCTTGTAATCACTTTGAAAAAATTCTGCTCCAATGACATTATATTTGTAATGTGTCTCACTATTATGCTGCATTATGGCTTTCTTTGGATAATCAGTTCTAGAAAACCTACTAAGACCATCACACTTGTTAGGTAGTTCTTCTTTATGCTGCATTACTTGTGCCTTTAGATAACTAAAATGAGCAGCCCCCATACCATTAAGATCATATTTAGAATGCTTCTCTGCTTTTTGTATTCTTTCTTGTTGGCATAGACTAGCTTGTGTAGCTAATTCTACATTACCAACATTACTTATATAACACTTTTCTCTCATATGTGAAAGTTCATGTTCATTATGGTCACTTTTCTTGCTAACCTGTACTTCACAAACACGACAGCTGAAAAGTTTCTCTTTTGTACTTATTATTATTTCATCTGATTGTACACTGCCACACAAATTAAGACCTTCTCTACTTTCACTGTTGAGAGTACAATCATCATAGACTATTGTTGATTTCCTGCTGCAGTTTTCATTTTGTAAGACTGCAGTATCAATCTCAGGAGTCAGATTCATGTTTACAGTCAATATCTCAGAGTCTGTGACATTCGGTGATTGAACCTCTTTTAATCTTGATTCAATGTTATTGTCTGTATTTAGTGTTGCAGCTGCCTTACTTACATCAGCTTTTATTTCACTCACAATTTTTTGTGTGAATTCTGGCAACACTTGATTGAATGCAGCATTTTTCACTGGTTCACTCTTTATGAAACTGTTTATAATTTTCAAATCTGGAATGTCAACACTAGAGTATAGGCGGGATTGCTGGCTACAGGAATGGTCACCTGAAATAAAACATAAAAGTAAAAACTTCAGATAATAATGGCATGCATAACAAATTTTAATTCTGTATGTTTTGTAGTGTCATATTAGGTATGATTTAAAAGTTATGCAACTATAAGATTATTTAAGAAGTATTTGTTTCTGTCTGATATGTTAATAGTTCATTGTGTATTGCATACTATGGAACTAATAGCATACATTTAATAATTTTAAATGGTGTTGCAAAATGTATTTTTTTTTAATGTGGTCGTTAATCGCACATATACAATAATATTTTTTATTGTTTGATTACTTCCCATGGATGTAAGAAATGAGTAATAACAATTTGTTTCTGAATTACTTCCCTCCAAACAGTCCTGAAATGATTACAAATATTATAGTGTTAATAATTATTTTTTTCTGTCATGACTAAAACTTGTTTGCAAGAAAAGAACCTCATGACATTACCTGATAGATCTATGGAGTAACAGTACTGTGCCAATAAAATTCAAACTTTGTTTTTGATAAAATGAGTTTTGCTCAATTTCAGTGATGCCAGCAATTGTATACCTAGACACAATATAACTGCAACTATTTCTAAAGCTTTCCGTTCCAAAATATCCATCTTAATCATATGCAATGCTGGGTCCTCAACAAATTTCATCACAGGGGGAATACCTGAAAGTGTGTGGATGATTTAAGGAGTCAACAAGGAAGTAATTTGCCTCACAGACAGAGGTTCACTTCCACATTTGTACATATATTATAGAAATTGTGCATAACTGGTGGTCATATAAGAATGACACCAGGTATGCCTCCATGTAGGTGGGTGTTCAGATAAAAGGGCATGAACCTGTAATTTCATTATATAGCATGCATGGGCTTAAATTGCTACTGAGACATTATCAAGGAAGATTGTGTTCAAATGTATCTAAGGTATGAATTATATAAAGATAAACTGGCAAGCCATTATGCTTATATTTCTACAATTTTTGTTGTACAACGTGCATGAGTAAATATTACTACTACACAGTAACACTGTATTCACATTGTAGATATATCTAAAGTAGACATGTCATAGAACATGGACATAACTGAATTTTATGTGCAGCATTCTTCAAATATGAATTATTGAAAAATGGGTCGAGAAATAATTACTTATGGTTACTTTCTAGTACTTATACTAATAGTTATACATGAGCTTGAATTATAATTGAGAAATATAGCTAGTAGTAATGTTAAAATCGTTGTTTGGTAAAGCAGATTTGGTAATATAATTTGTTAAAACATGATAATGATATTATTTTTGGTGTTCATCTAACGTACCAAAACAATGACAATTCTAATGTATACAATAATATATACATGAATACACTACATGTAATGTCATTATCAGCCCTAGTCCTAACATTTTGGTCAATATTCTACCATTTATGCACTGTTGTTTTCTAAAAGAGATATGCACATTAAAGATAGGGGAATTCACAACAAACATGTTTCTATTTACAATTTCAGATGCACAATTATGTTTCAAATACCACCTGGCCATCTTTCAATCATGGAAATGTTGAATGTGTAAATGCTACCTGGGCATGATTATTACAATGCCATTCTGAGTTCTGAACTAATTGGTTCAGTGTTATTTAATACATCCTGTTTGGGAAATATTAAAAGATTCTGTACTCTGTACCTACTGTTTTCTTCTTCGCTCAACAATTATAGCATTATTTTTTTTATTCAAGCGTTGAAATGAACAATTTTTAACCTGATTAAACCATGTTGATTATAATCATTATGAAATTGATTGTGACTTACTGCTTGCAATACACAAGAGTTTAATACTGGTATTCAGTGACACGTTTTTTTCCAAACACTTCATAAAAGTCCTAATAATAAAAAATCAATAACTTTATAGAACCACTGAACTTAAATCAATTACTTAAAAGTCCTAATGATGAACTTTCAGTAACTGTGTAGACAAGATTGAACTGTATACAAATGACATTTTGTTTTCATCAATAAAGGTTCATTGTAATTTTTTTCTAAAATCAAGATTAGTGTTATTGACTTTTCTTTGATGTTTCTGTGATGTCTAATAAAAAGTTAGTTGCTTATCCTTTACAGGACGTGGCAATCAACCCCAGCTTTTATTGGCTGTTTGTGATTTTTCTAGGCAATTTTTCATTCAGTAGTTTGCCATTGCTTTCTGAACAGTACGGCACTTATACCAGTGTTAAAAATCCACACAAAGCAATCTGCTACCAAACCGCCTGCAGCAGGTTTAAAACCTGGTATATCTGGATTATGAAACTGCATTTATATCCATTAGGCCACAGATCCCGATGTCTAATACATGTTTGTATTTAATCAACGGGGGTTCTTTCCAATAATTAAGTACCATAAGAAACAGTGGCCTGTATACCTATTAGCTCTTACACTACTCAAAGGATTCTCAACCTGCTAAGAGACAGTTAATTTCCAATATATCTATAAATATGCCAGTGATTCTCACTCTGTTCTTTTCTTCCTGTAAAACTTATATTTAACATTTTCTGCAGTTTTTGCTTGAGCCAGCCTTCAGTGAGATCATCTTGTGCAGTTTTGGTACTTATTCATATGTTCACTTATTCTATCAGTCCATCTTCCATTTTAAACCTGCCACTATGGGTACATATCTATGTAGTTTCAGGGATTCTATAAGAAGACTAAAGATGAGGACAACTGCTTCAAAAATGGCACAGCTTCAGATGTGACTAAGGGCTTACAATCTCATCATGTAAAACAGCCCACTTGAGAATTCATCACCACAAATGCTGTGATTGTCCCATGCTTCTTAACTCTTTGACTCCATAATTATTTTTTGAAGAATTCTAAATGGTGAAGTGTACTAACTTTTAATGTAAATTTTATGTTAATCTTTTTCTGTGAACATGTACTTATTAAAATTCACAAATTACCATGGGAATCAGCAAATGGTCGGGACAGAAATGGTAGATGGAGACATGCATTACAAGATGTGAAGGTAAGAAGAGGTGCAGATGTGGGAAGTGATCACCATTTAGTAGTAGCAAAACTGAAAGTGAAACTAAGAAGGGCTGGACCAACTGTAACTACACAGAAAAGGTTTGACATCAGCAAATTGAAGGACCCCCTTACCAGAAAAGCTTTTGTGGCTAACATAAAGAAACGATATCAATTTGTCAGGAAAAGACATTGACTGATGATATAGACCAGAAATTCAACACCATTTCAACAATATATAAGGAAAGCAGCAAATCATGCTTGGGATTCCAGGAAAGGAAGAAACAAGACTGGATAACACCAGAAACATTAAACACCATAACACTGAGAAAGGACCTCTACACCTCACGGTAGAAGGGGAACGACTAAGTAAGTAAACACTGAGAAAGGTAATGAAAAGAAAGAAAACAGAAGCGAAGTCCCCCAGGTTAAAGAAACTATATAGCAAACAGTACAGTCAGCTGGACAAGGAAGTTAAACACCAAACCCGAGCCAACAAAAGGAATTTCCTAGATGATCTTGCAAGACAGGCAGAAGAGGCAGCACTGAGAAATGAACAAAGCACAGTATACAAAATAACTAAATTCATCAGCAGAAAATGGGCTGCAAACAACATTACATTAGTAAGAGATAAGCAAGGAAATCTCGTCCTTGTTCTGGAACCCCCAGGGCAAGAGAGGCAGAGGAAGACCAAGAAGTACATGGAGAAGAGAGTTGGAAACAGAGGTGAAAATGATGAGGAGAACATGGAAAGAACTTGAGATGATGGCACGTGACAGGAGGACTTGGCATGTGTTTGTTGAAGGCCTATGCTCCTTTGGGAGTGGAGGGTTATGAATGAATGAATGAATGAAGGAAATCTCATCACGACAGCAGAGGGACAGGAAACAAGATGGGCAGAGCACTTCAGAGAAACTCTGAACAAGGAACCACCAGAGACACAATTGAATGTTCCAGAGGCTGAAAATGATCTAGATGTAAATACAGACACTCCACGAAAGGAAGAAATCATCACAGCAATCAAAGGGTTAAAGAACGGAGAAGCTCCTGGCCATGATAACTTAAATGCAGAGCTATTTAAGACAGACCCTGAGCTAGCAGCAGAACTATTAGAACCTTTATTTGCACAAGTCTGGAAAACAGGGACAACACCATCAGAGTGGAACAAAGGAATAATTGTCAAATTGCATAAGAAGGGAGTTCTTGCAGACTGCAATAATTGGAGAGGAATCACTCTTCTCTCAGTTCCCAGCAAAATACTAGGCAGGATAATTATACAGAAAATTTTAAAAGCAGTAGACTACAAACTGAGGAAAGAACAAGCAGGATTTAGAAAGAACAGAAGATGTGTAGATCATATATTTACCCTCGGGAACATTATAGAGCACTTCTAGCACATTCACATCAACACATCCAGGAAAAAACGGATAGACTTAATAAGTTTAGCCAGCAGGTAGGCTTAAACATCAATTTAAAGAAGTCAGAGGTCATGACGCTCAATGTGAGCAACCCTGAGCCCATATCAGTAAGGAATCAGCAACTGGTAAAAACAGACACCTTCACATACCTAAGATGCTGATAAGTGGGGTTTTGTGGCTATCGCATTGATAAAGGCATTTCTTTGTTGTGATGTTCCTGCTTTCATAGGGACATACTGGACGCGAAGATGGAAAGTCAACTTGTTCCGACACAGTGCTGACATTGAGTGAGAAATGTAGGTGTACAGGATGCGAATGTGTGTATAGTTCTGTTGAGTTGACAAGTCACTCACTCAATCATAAACAGAAGTCAATAAGGGCAGACCACTGATGACGTTTCATACATTTATTAATGGACATACACTTCGACCTCACAGGTACAGTCATTAGAACACGTTGGCACAGCAATCATCATATACTTGAAAAATGGGTGACAATATCAGGTGTATAGTTATATGGTACATCAACATGAAGGAACGATAGAAAGGAAACACTCAATCTCCTAGCTGTCTATCGTCTCAGGTTCTGACTAATCGCGTCAGTTAAGGTGGATACATACAATATCAACAATAATGGTTCACTGACCGAACTTTCTCCTGGCTAAGATTCTTAAGCCGAAAGTACATTCAATGGTTATGACGACCATGTTAAACCACAATAATGGGTTTTTATATTATCTAGCTCCCTGTACCATCATCAGGTAGTAAGACATTTTCTGTTCTCCGATGATAGTCTTACAATGGCGGGAATCAAAAATGGCTTCTCCCCCCTGAGCTTCGCTCACCTGGGATGGAGAAGTATGAAGCAGGATTACTTCGATATATAATCATAAATGTCCTCATTGCTTCTATCTATTTCTGCTATTAATAAGCTGGTTACTGGAGTAATCTGGTGCTGCTAAATTACATGTCATCTTCATCTGTGGTCAGCAACCCGAGATGCACGATAATACGTCTCTCGTTTCGTCTTAGCGACAAAGTTCAACAAAAAAGGTTATGTGTTTTACCTTGGTTTAGAAAACACATACAGGCGAATAACGCATGCCATTCCTAGGCGTTAATAATGGATATAGGAGAATCTCTGATAATGCCGTTATACAGAGACACCATCTCATTCCAAGAATAGATCACAAATCACTCTTTAAACTTTCTAAATAACCAGCCATAGACACGACGACATGGCAGCCTTCCTCTTCTCTCTCCAGAACACACTGCGCATGCCTAACAACGCCTTTCACCCCCCAGAGTTCAGCTCACAAAATAGTCCGACATAGAAATACAAAGATACAAAGATATAAGAGCCAATCACCTTAACTAGACAAGGAATACATATAAATTCAGGTCATAAACATTTTAAACAAGACCAATCTGTTTCTGGCCATACCTGATGCAAAAAATGACATAAACAATATTTATACGCCAGATTGACCCACAAGAAAAGATAACCCATGTAATCGAATCTAACATCGGCCGATCCGGGTTCTGTCCCCTTTACTCTCAGAGTCATAGTTTATCATTGATGCCTTAAATACCTACACAAAAGATTCCTCAGACAAATAGCCATAACTTTCACCCACGCATTGCGCCAAGCCCCCTATCCGTTAATTATCATACTGCACAATTAGGCAAAGTACGAAGTTATAGCTCGACAGGAGAGAATAAACTCAACATCTCCAGAAGAAAGTATTTCTCTAAAAAATATATTCCAGGAGGTTTCCACCAACGGATCCTACAAAATACTGGCAAAGACATAATGTAATACAATAATTTACAATCACAAATTCAATATTACGTACTATAAGTTCATAATTAGACTAGAAAGAAAAAAATCATCAAAGAGTAGCAGTGACTATACATTACTGAACCGCTAAGTGTTTATACAAACCCAAATCAAATATCACAAGAGGTTATACATATTAAATATAGAGAAAAGAAACTGTTAGTATAGTTAAGGAACCCTCAACCAA
>JAMPIV010017594.1:0-19101 GCA_024509875.1 Oreohelix idahoensis
TAGTCAATGTAAAATATTAATTATAATGTGACATTTAGTAGGGGGGAGGGGCGGGGAAAATAGAGATTAAGTAATAGTAGTAGGGAATGGTGTCGACAAAAAATTTGTAGGTGGGAGGTGAAGTAGAGGAATATTTTGGAAATGATTTTTTAGAATAGAATTGGTGGACGTTTGGTTGCTCGAGGCCCTCCTTCTGTTCGCTATTTTAGGCATAATTTTTGACGTGGATCATCTGTAGGTGGCTTCAAGTTCAACCTGTATCATAACCCCATTTTACTCATTATAGATAGTCGTCTTGTCCATTCACTGAAGTAATTACTTAAACCCATTTGACTGCGACCGCCAGCGAGTGTTTCAACATTTGTCAACTGCACGGATATCAAACCCCTCCCCCTACAACGGTTATAAGGCGGACAAAGACCAGTCATCAGCAAAACATCCCATGTTCATCCAACACCTTACATCAAGAACATGTTTCATGCGCGTTGTTTGGTTGTCGAGATCTTGCATTACCCAAGTCTACTTGCTAGTATAACCCGCCCAACCAAAAATGAGATACCGAAAGAAGGCACCCTTCGGCACACTCCATCTTAGCCCCAAGACGGTCTTGGGTTAACTTGTCCCTTCAGTGTAAACTCTACATGTCAGTCTTTTCATATACTTTTCTTTAATTAATGTAACGATCCTTCCTGGAACCACCTCCACTAATGCCATCACAATTTCCTTCCAAGTGATCTCTAACTACACTGTCAAAGCCCTTGGTCGTAGTCCACAAATCCGAATCGCCAGTCCAGACTTTTGTTCAACTATTAATTCTAAATGGCCTATCTGGTCTGATACATGATCAGAGTCTTTGGCCATCCGAAAACCGCCTTTTTCATCTCTCAATTCTCTGGCCCTAAATAAGTAGGAATCCTATCTTTTTAATCCTCCGAAGTATAATAACACTGTTTTTAAGTACTTTTCTCTGCACGATAGTAACATAATTCCTGTATAATATGTGCACTCTTGTAAATATTCTCCTGATATTAAGCTATGTCAACTTTAAACACAATATACCTATCCTTCCTATTCGGTCTGGGTATCTCTTCCTTATGCCCAACTTTTCGCAAGTTACTTTATAAACATCGTCTTATGCCGATGTCGATTATCTGCTTTTAGCCGCTGCCTTCCACATGAGTTCCATCAGGTCGGCTGTCCGCCTATTTTTCCATCTCTTAGAAACGCTTAATGGTTTCTTTATCTTTCTCCTTGCCTGATTCTCGTTGTCTTTCCAACCATTTAATTGGACTGCTTCGTCGACTGGCTGGAGTCGGGGGTAGTTCGATTGATCTGGTCTAATTGAGAAGTCACCACATCAAGTATCTGTACCCACTCCTTCAATTAGCATCCTTGCGGTAGATTGCTTGAGCAGTATTTTCCCATGACTTGTCCTTTTAATTGAATTTGTTATGAGGCCAACTGAGTTTGCTTAGTACTTCTTGTAGCTTCTTGTGCGGCATAGACATGCTCACGCAAAGATTTCATAGTGCGAGGCCAGCGGCATCTAATCTTCTCCTCCTGCCTGTCCAACCTCCTCAACTAGATTAACCTCTTGACTCTTTTGATACTATCCATTTTACTTCTATTGTTTGCATTCATGTGTAACACTTCTTGATGCCTTGGCTTTGAGAACTACATGTTTTGTTGCTTGTCTGGTTCTCTAAATCTGCACTTCTTTTGATTTTATCTCGAGCTTTTTCTTATTTGAAGTTTCTGTTTGTTATCCTTCGTGTATGTTGTCTTATCCCGGTCCACATTTCTTCTCCACATCACAGTACAAATTCTCCATAAACCGGGTTGTTTTGCTTGGCCATAATATCTTCTCCAACTTCTTATCTCTGACATCTCTGTCCCAGCTTTGACGCACGGGAATTGTTGGATAATGTGACCATGGCAATTTGTCTCTTGAGTTTCTTGATTTCTTGAGATTCCACATATTTTGTTGTTCCTATAATTTTTTGCATATTCGTTCATAGCTCCATGGTTCATTTTTACTCTTTAGCTTTCAGAAGGTGGATCTGATGCCACATCTGCTCTTTATAGTCCTTTACAACCTGCAATTATGAGCTAAATTCTGTGTTATGCTTATAGGAATCTATCTGATGTTCTGGTCTACTGGTCGGTGAATCGCATGTTTCCATTGTGTATATCTCTTAGTTACCTCCATTGCTTAATCCCCACTGACTAGCAATCTCACAATACGACCAAAGACAGCGTAGTTATACACCTACCGCTACTGCGATTGTTACTATCACAACTACTAGCAAAAAATTCAGATGACTTGTTGCGTTACTACTCAGGACAACTACCACTGACTACCAACAACTGTCTGCTTGCTACTATTTGCTGCTACTACACTCTGACTGTCCAAATATTATAGCATACATTTTTACTACTCTGCACTATGCGATTGTTAACTTCACTCCAGACACAACTAACTGTGATACTGCCCGTGCTTATTCGTTGTTACTCACTACTACTACCAACCACTATCCAGCACAGCTGCGCTCACTACATTGCAAATTCCACTACGACCGCTACCTGTTCAATATTTGTGACTTTAACTCTACCTACCCCCCACCCCGAGACTACTGAGACACTAGATTGCTCGAATGCGTTATACTAACAACACTTACAAACGAGATACTGCGCCCTCGTTGTTGCATGTTACTCTAACATCCTAGCCATCCACCTACAACACCTGCCGCTCGCTACTATTTGCTTCTGCCTACAAAGACTGTCATGCAGTCAGATATTGTCACCGTAATACCTTATATAGTATGCTGCTCACCCACTACAATCCTCCATACCCCCCACACTACTACCCTACCCCCCCACCCCCCTAATCAACACAACCCACCTCTTCTATTATAAGCCAAGAAAAACCATGAATGTTTCAATGAAAACATTATACGAGCCCTTGAGATAGAAACTTGAGGAGATTAAATCAAGTTGCGAAGTGAGATTGGCTGCCTGTTTGAGTCACCATTGTTCTCATACGTACTGTAAGGTTTGACTAAACAGTTCAAAATCACAACCGTCAAGCTTAACAGAAATGCGACAATTCATCATTTGCTTCTGTGTAGTGTATAAAGGGAATTAATCAGCGCACAAAACATTGTCTTCTGTGCGACGTCTGGATTTAGCTTAGACTAATATAGAAATTTTTCTTACACAGCTTTATCCCAGTAATCCAAGTTTTTGGGATTTGAGGGATTTTAAGTTCACAGTTGGGCCCCCCCCCCCCCCTTTAGCAACTGCAGTAGGTTCCCCAACAGTGACCAAACTCACGATTTAATAGTTGTGGGGCTTCAAAGTGTCTCACCTTCGCACAAGATTTTACTCCGTGGCAGAGTTGTAGGTAAATGTTACCATGAAGCGTTCCTGACCTCAGTAATATTTTACGAAGATATTCAAGAATACAAGCAAGAACAATCTGCACCGACCTTAAGCAAAATGGTTAACAACTATAATCTGCCTTCAACTTTTGTTTAAGGAATAGGTTTTCTATTATTCCTTAACCTGACGTCCCAAGCGTCCCATGTTGAGTGATAACTTACAACAGCGAAATTCCCTCTTATATTATATACTCCGTGATTTAGAATGTATTTATAACTTCCCATTAGACATACGAGTTAGTACTTTCAACATTGAATAAATCAACTTCTCTTAGATTTGGCCCTTTATACAAGTAACAAATTTAAGACTCAATCTATGTAATTAACATTTATAAAAAATAGAATATTGCGTTAACAAACAAGTAGTCAGTCATCGATATGTTATGAGTGTAATAATTAATGTTTCACTATGGGCAAGCTTTTATGGCGTGATCTCTTTATGCTGCCAAAAGGATTTTTGAGGTCTGCTCCAGCTGATTTTTGGTCCTATACAGCGATAGGAGTACTTGTGAACACACTTGTCACTGTCAAGTTTTGAAAAGTTGCAGCACGTATCCAAAACGCAGGGAGTAACTAACCGCAGAGCTGATCCCGCTTTTTTAAGAACCCGACTAGATGTTGGTTCATAGCGTTATGCGAATCTTCTTCACCAGCTTAGCATCCTCACTATTCCCAGAGATTAGTAACCCGTTAAACTGGAGTTACCACCACTAGTTTCACAAAAGAAGAAAACAAATACCAACGACGCTCTGAGTGTGAGATTTCCCCGAACACCGCAATGTTGCCCCCCTCTTTTCATTTTCACTATCACCATCTATCTCAATAACTTTACCCTCGAATAATTAAATTAACCCTTGGAGCCAAAAACAAACTTTCTTACATTTAAATAGAATAGATTAGTATATTTCAACTTTACATTTGTTGAAAAGGTGAATCCTATAAATTTGAATGGTGTATTTACTTAACATCCTCCACTGGTGAAAATTTGTCATGATATAAAAAGATACTGTAACATCCAATTCCATCTCATCATTCCCTCCGGTCTGCGCGGACGCAGTATGGAACCCTTGGGACTAACCTTGCGTTTTAGTTCTCTATAAAAACTCGAGCTAGTAAAGCAGTCACCAAGCCCTGCAAGTTGGTTTGGTTTCATGAAATCATTCGATTCTATATGCGTGAGTGTTGGCAGCCTCAATGAATGTACCAACACTGCAATTTTCAACATAGTTTAATATTCACGTGTCAACAAAATACATTTTAGGTCACATGTTGAATAATAGCAAAATATAGAATTAAAATGTACAAATTACGCCAATTCTTGAGGCTCCAGACTGCTGCGGCTCAGAGAAATAGTTTAAGCTAGCTTCTGACCGATCGCCTGTGGTTTACAACTGGTCTGGCATGTGTGTTATTTTAGCAAAATTCCCACTTTGACTTGTGTTTCAGTTTTCCTCATATTCTGTTTTTCCGTGTTTATTAAAATGGTAAAAGTTTTCCTGCTTTAAGATCCTCAAGCTGCTGAACCAAGGTCGGATCTAAGTATATGAAATCTAGCTGCTATTCTTAACTCTTGCAAAGTAATGGTCTGAATTTTTCACAAGTGTATTCTTGAAAAGTGACAGGTTATATACATACTCCCCCCCCCCCCCCCCCCCCCAGTAACTTTTTAACAATTTAGAACGTCCCATCAGGAAGTTTTATTCGTCCTATTAACTTCAATTCCCCCCCCTCCCCCCCCCCCACCCCCAATCCTTCCAAAATCGGTGGGTTTTGGTGTGGTTAAGTTCTAAAATTTCCACTCAGGAAAAGTTTCTGTTCGTAAAATGCAAAGGTTCAGTGTCTTCCAAATAGGAAGTCTGAGATTTCCGTAATATTCTCGTCATGATTAAAAATTCCTTCTT
Organism: Oreohelix idahoensis; assembly: GCA_024509875.1. Lineage (NCBI taxonomy): Eukaryota > Metazoa > Mollusca > Gastropoda > Stylommatophora > Oreohelicidae > Oreohelix > Oreohelix idahoensis. The sequence goes on from JAMPIV010017594.1 coordinate 5,342, forward strand.
CTCTAGTTCACTCCTCAGATGTCAACTGGAATAAGTTCAAAAGAAAGGCGATGGTCAGACCTGAGGACAGTTGATATCTCCGATAGATTCTCCTGAATGGGTACTGGTATGCCATATGCCGTTTTCTCTTTCCTCATATGTTGGTACCTAAAGTAATGTTTGGCATCATTTTATCGGTGCCACAGAACACACGCATCATAGTTCCTATCTGTATTTTTTTTTATAATTGTATCTTAATCAATTTTTTTTTTTATTGACTTTGTGCGAAGTTGAAGATTACAACTTGGTTCCACTTTCGTGACAGATCATGTAATTACTCGAGAGTCATATACATTTCTCTTGTTAATGGACCTGAGTGTGCTCGTCTTCCCTTGAGTGCCTGTATGCTAAAGCGGCTGTGATAAAACGCTTGCCACCTCGAATAGTTATATTTGTGTCCAAATTGAGCGAACTTTCACCCTTTCTTTCTCCAATGCTTCAGCCTCAATTATCATATTTCCAGGGAGATGTTTAGGAGAATGATCCACTGTATCACGACTCAATTTGAATTGCTGACATAGTCCGTGAAGTTTACTCTATCAGTAGATCCTCAAGACTTTACTTTTCACTTCGTAAGTTACTGACAAAAAAAGCGCATCAGAGAAGATGAGCTACTGGTCTTTCTGACTTTCTTCCATTAGGATTTCGTACGTAGTAAATTGGTGTATTTGGCCCGTCTAATAATGATGACTGTTTACAAGATACAACACGATATTGATAGAAATTTAGAGTTTCACTGGTTGGTAGTTAAGGAAAGATATGTCATCAGGGTTGAGTGGTGTCTCTCTTCCAAGCCTATCCCACGACGTGCTTTATTTCCAAGGGAAACCGTTCATTGCCTCCTATCTAAAAGAAGACAATTACTCTACACACAACGACTATATGGACAACAAACACATATCACGGTTAAAAAAAACTAAGGTAAATAATGGGTAGATCAGAGTAGTGAATTTGCGATGGTAATTGTTATTGTGAGTATGGTACCTAGTTACATGAGGATCACAGGTGAAGTGGCTCTGAGATAAATGTAGCTGTGAAATTTACAGAGGCCCTTCTGCTACCACTACGAACTCACACCTAATCTTTTTTTTTCTAAATGAATGTGGCTTACGTTAAAATTCTAGGGTACTGATATGTAATGTTGTTGTGGTAGTATTTACATAACACACACACAGTATATTTAAATAAGGTCCTACATAATAATTATAATAAAATGCTTATACACACACGGAACTACACTTCATGCTGAGTGCGTAAAAAATTTTTGATAAGTACAGATTAGATATTCCTTACATGTTTATTTGCGTTCTCGAACCAAGGTTTTATGATATTTGGTCAGAACATATGAAAGGTTTTGCAATTGATGATATGAAATGCATTAATATATCTCGGCCATAATAAATGAAAGGTTGTGTACATATGTATCTTACTAAGACTAGTCAAATATTACTTTCTAACTGTTTATAGATTAGTAATCTGATCTGGAGAACACGATAATGGTATGTGCTGATTTGGGTGGGCCTCATCACTCCCTGTTCTATGGTTGACAGTCGTACACATTGTCCCATCGTTTTTTATTGGAAATTTTAATTGGATGTGACGTTTAAGTCAAATAAGGTTGTCAGGTTGGATAATTCCTCAGCAGACCAGGCGCTCAACGTTAGCTTGAATGATGTAGTTCTGGTGCAGGAAGATCTAAGTGGGCCACCACCTCTCCGTAGCCTGGTGGCAATAATCAACTGCTACTCTGCCAAAATAGAAAACTGCACGTCTCCGTGCTTGGGGGTATTATTCAACACAGGTCATGATTGACACCACAATTGTTGCCAAATAAAAACTCACAATGCTCTGGGAAATAAAAATATTTTGTCGGCATGTGTCAAACCTCCCCCTCCCCCCACCCCCCCCCCCACCCCTCCCCCTCCCCCCCCACCCCCCCACCTACCCCCCCCCCCCCCCCCCCCCCCCCCCCCACACAGTGCCCCCCCCCCCCCCCCCCTACACCGCCCCCCCCCATGCCCCATAAACTCCCCCCACCCCCCCCCCCCCCCCCCACCCCCTCCCGCTCACCCCGCCCCCCACCCCCCCCCCCCCCCCCCCCCCTGACAACCTCCACCACAGTCTTACTCTCAGACACTTACCATGACTATGCAACACCACAATGCGACGTCTCGAGCAGTCGAGGATCATACGTAATTGAAACCATACTAACAGCCAATCTAGACCAAGTTTGTTTCACATAGGAATATAAAGTTGTTTTTTCAAATTCATACACTATTCTGAGGCCCACTATAGGTCATTTCATTAGAGCTACAGGTCACCTGCCATAGAATTAAGGTACCTGTGATATGTCCACTGATTGGTCAACCCTTGCCAAGTCACGTAACTTGCTTAATCCTTGCTTGACCGAGGCCCATACAAGTACTACACTTGTTATTGTCGTGAAAAACCTGAACCCTGGAGAGGCTTGGCGTCTAGCACACAATATCCTTAGAGCTTTTGTACTCTATAGTTAGTTTGATATGGCATATCAATGTCCACGTACATCGTATGACATGTAAACAACATATGCTAAAATATACAAAGTCTATACGTTCTCAGTCCTTAGCCAGAATTATGTAAGCACTGTGAGATCTTCACAAGTCCCATAAGCGCAATATTTTGCAAAACTCAGCTGAGCTGCTGACTTTTAGTCTAGGGCCCCCTCGAAATTCCGTTCAATAGGCTATCCTGGGAAATCCAACACCACTGAATTATTTACTGTTCAATACTACTGGAATCAATCTTATGGATAATGGCAAAAATGTCCGTCTGAGCGCCGTTATAATATGTTAACTTGCCAAATCACCGCCTATTTTATGCACTTTTCATCAAATAAACCTCCCCTACCAAAAGTCATACTTCATGCATTATACCTCAGTCAAGTAATGGTAATATTTCTGTTGGATCCGCTTCCTCTCTACTGCTTGCACAATAAAAAACCCCACACTTTTTTGTTTGAAACAACTGCTCACCGTCCCCTACTACAATCTATTGCCTTTAAAGTTTATTGTTTTATCCCAAAGCAGATTCTCCACCCCCCATATTCCCCCTCGTTGGCGTATAATCCAACTAATTTTACGCACTTGCAGTCTCATAGGCCTGCAGTTTCTGATACTCTATAGGCATTTTATTGGTTCAATGCATCGCTCCTGAAATGAACAACACATCTTCCCTTCCTGTCTTATATCCTTTCATTAATTTTATCTCGTCCGTCTGTATAAATGAGCCTAAACTGAAGGCATATTTCAGAGCTACTGGCCAAAAAGCGGAGAGCCATAAGACAGGCCAGCTACGTTTTATATTGCCTAACATTAGTTATCTATAGAAAAACGTTAACTTCATCACAGATTCGCTATTTGTTTTTTTGAAACTGTTATTTGCTCCGAGCATCGTGTCTTACTGGCGTTCGCCACCACTGAAATTCCAAGATAAACGGACCTAAGTTTATCGCAAAAGCGGTCCAAAAATGACTGTTTTTGACGTATGGGATTATGCTAAGATCCCGGCTTCGGAAGATGGATGTTTGCGATAACGTCGATCATAGTAGTTTCGTTGACCTATTGTGGGCCAATCGTTACGGACGTACGACATTAGTTTTTATCTCTTTCGCCACTTATATATCCATTGGATGGAGAGATCTATCTTAAATGCGTTGCTAGAGTCTGTAAGTCGCACGTTTTCACATGTCATATTTTCTTTCTGTTCACAGGCTGTAGATTCATCCCGTATCTAGGGGTCTCAATCCCCGTTTACAAGGGAACTGTGGACTTGTGCCCTTGCAGACGTCTCGAACGATTAGTTAGCCGATCCAATTAAATGCGGTGAGGTGAACATCCAGCGGCGTGGGCATCAATGTAATACATACATCTACGTAATCTTACCAGATAGCCTATTTATCTGCTACAAGGATTTTATCTTATGGACATATTAAGACCAGTTGTATCTACGGTATAATTTTATCACACATCTCCCCTCTTTGAAAACAGACTCTACGGACTAAAGTTCCAAAACCATGATACAACATAGTCTGATTAAAATTCACTCTCTCACGCCTGCCACTAACCTCCTAATTGTTGATCTACAGGGGGTGCCACTGACTGTAGGAAAATCTGCACCGCACAACATTAGGACGCAATTTGTCCTGGGATATGATATTTGAATACTAAACTGAGATAGGGTTTAAGCAATAGAAGACCCGACCTCAGGCAAATCTTATAAGCGTTTTCGATGCTTAGCCTTTGAGATAAATAATAGAGTAACGTAGAGTGCCTGATAAGGTCCACTCCCCACTCTCCCGAAGTCTCGGGACCAATACAATGGAACTGGAAAAGTTCCTAATGTTCCCAATGTACCCTTAAACATATCCCTTTTTCGCTATGTGATATCCTTGCGTTTCCGCTTATTCATTGTGCCGACTTGCATGAACGACTGGGTCCAGTTCCCCATCAAGTTCATAGATGATCTATTGCAATCAAAGCCCCCCATCCCTACATGTGGGACTTTACGTGCATCGGTTTTTTCTTAAGACAAAGTTCCTGTTCAATATGCAGCATGTCCTTGAACATAGGCTTCTAGAGTGAGTTTTTAGCTATTAAGATCTTGGAACCTCATACTAGAGTGATAAGAGGTAATGATCCTTGTCTTGCCACTTGAAACGCCATGCTCAAAAATTTTATCTGGATGGTCCCTATGCTATCATAATCATCAAGAGGAAGACACATAATAGATTAAAATCTTCCCTGCACAACATACCTGTTTCGTTAAAATCACCATAACGCGACACCAATGTAGGTCGCACATATGGACAGCTTTTGACTGGTGTATTGAGCTGCCGTCTGTATCTGCGACCAGGTTTTCACTGTATCAAATCACCCGGATCTACCGGCTAGTTTGAGAAATTCACTTTACGCAGTGCCGGAAATTTGACTGAATAGCCTGATAACGGCTCCTCGGATAAACCACTACTGTGGATGGGAGTCAGAGCGTAGCTCCTAACCGTGTTGGAAGGAAATAGAGTCCTCATTCCCCAAATCCGCAATGATGGAGTAGTCATTGGGCCGAATGCCGGAAAACCCAAGTGGCCGCTGGATAAGGAACGAAAAAAGAATGAACGTCACGTCCTTTTTTGTTTGTGGTCTTCGAGTGCTCTCTGCAGATGCTAGTGTTTTGCCAAGTTCTTAGGAGTCTAGAGGGTCATGTTAGCCCGATGAATATAACCATAGTGTTTCCCAGAGAATACGCAACTCGTTTGCAATACCAATACAACCATTTATGGTTTTGGCCTTATGCAATTAAGTTTCGCGGGCCCTATTTGGATCCTATTAAAATTAACAGTGTCTAACCACTTCTAAGCTTGTCAATGTGGGTTTTCATTCCCAAATTGCTCTCTGTGGCTGACGAGAATATCGATCCATTTGGAAATTGCTGTGTATAGCATGGGTTTTAAATGCAGGGGATTCCAAACAAGTTGCGGCCTCAATCCGTAAGAAAATTCACGCTCGGAGCATATTTTTCATCCGAATGGGTAGTCTATTTGTTTGTTGATGGTGATCATAATGTCCAATCTTTGTTGGCGCCGAGAATGACTAAAGTGTCCAAATAGAGGACTCTCATCTTCAGGCTTCACTGGAATCAATGGTAGGTAATAGCGCTTTACTAAGATCCACCTTGGAAAAGTTTAATTTGGGGCCAATATTTTCAGTATTTTAGGTTGAACTTCATGCTTTGCAAGATATACTGTCTTTTGTGGTCTGGGTAAAATAGGATCCCACGTTTTGTGTCCTTGTTCGTTGTGACAGCATTGGTACAGTATTTCCTGTCTAGAAAAATACTATGCGACATGTCTAGTGATTACGTTAAGCCTTAGCAGGGTAACACGGTTTTTGCTTCTCAACATAATCGACACTAGAAGCTAAAAAGAATGATTCACTGTGTTAAAATAATCAATCCCCCTCCTTCAACAAATAATCTAAGTTTCTTCTTCAATGCTTCGCCTTCGCAAACGAATAGAATAGCGCTCATACAGATTGTTTTGGAGTCTAAACCAGTGATCAGGGTCCCATACGAAGCAAATTGTATGCCTGGTTATCCTGTTAATAACATCTTAGGTCGCCAGAACCTGTTGAACTCTCTTCCCCTAATTTTTATCAGTGCTTACTGACTACTTACCTGTGCTCTGCATTTCACAAGATGTAAGGAGAGTAATTCATGTGGAGGTGAGGGATATCGCTTTTGCATTTCGGCGAGAGTTTTGCGATACGCTAAGTCAGTAAGCAGGTGCGTTTCCTAGTGGTTCTGTCCAGAATACTTCTCTTTAACATTTACAGTGAGAATCATTCTGCACTGCCCCTTTATGTCAATTATTATAGTTTGATTCTAGACTCCTTCTCTAGAAACCGTTATATGGACCTTGCAACTTGCACAATATTTGTATATTTATTCTTGGCTACCGTTAGTATTCTAGCAGCACTCTTCTCCATCCCACCAGAGCTAGTTGCTGTCCATTTACGCTCTTTCCCTATGAATCCTGATCAAGGATGCATTAATTCTTGCCTGCAACTTGTTCCTCAAATTGTTACCTTCCTTCGCCAGACGTCTTCTTAGCATTCCATTTGCTCTTGCAAACTATGGCTTGCTATTGATCATCAGTTCAACGTATTGGACCTAAATAGGTCAACATCTCTTAAGCCTTATACATCTGTGCAAGACCTTATGAATACGCTAACATCTGGTCCGGTTATAATGGGTCCCGGGGGATACTGGGTATTTTTCATGCCACACATCTAAGAGTCTGACTACAATTGATTACATTATAGTAGACTTGTGTGTTCCTAGAATCAATTATTGACAAATCGAACCGCTATTTCCAATTCGTGATAAAGCTTGCCGTTATATCTAACTAAGTTTTAAAATAACAAAGGATAAAACAAGCCTCTAATAAGTGCGAGATAGGATAATCCGAGCGAGCCACCTAAAAATCCCCTCGTATTATTTATCACTTAAGAATATCATACTCTAACTCCCTAACACTAGGTAGTCATTCTATCTACTTGTTCTAAATTTTCCGATTTCTTCCGTGTACTCGTCGCGATAGTAAATCTCAATATAATCCAGGCTCAAGTTGAAGACCGGGTTGAAACTAAGGCCTACCTATTTATACGCTCTCTTACCGAGTCTAACCATTCTCTCCTTTCCAGGTTAGATCCTAGAATATTCTGCCCCGTGGCGTTTCGATAGTCTGCTTCACAGACTTGCTCTTTGAGCGGTTTTTGAGAATGAAAACTCTATGTTACATACATCCACAACTTTGTTTTTACAAAGTGTCAATATCCTCATTTACAGTACTTATCCACATATAATATTTTCGTAGCATACTTTTTAGGCAGATGTGTACATGACTTTTTAATAAATGGTAACCATACCATCTAGTTTCCAACTAGTGTAACTGCTCTTATCTCAAGATTCAATGCTTCTTAAATTCACCTTGGATTAAACCAACTGTACCGTGATCCAAGGGGATCTAGTTCCTGTCTTCCCATATATGCAATCTAGGTCCCCTTATATAGCATATCCTCCCTATGCTGGAGGTTGTGTGGCAGACAATGGGGGCATATCTGTATAGTCTAAAACATGCTGAGTAGTCTATATCCTCAGCCTGCCCTTCAACGTTCAGTACTCCTCTGGGATTGAGCTTAATTTTATAGTCTGGGACCTTCTTCCCCCTTCTACTTCGTGATACCTGGTCTGCACAGTCACATATCACAGTCATCTCGTATTCCCCAACTTGAACTATTCTAAAACACCCCAATATCATTAGGGTCCGATAGGTTCAGCCTATCACTGCTGCTACTCGATAAAACTCACCTTCCACATAGCAGTTTTCACCTTATCCTTGCGACTGGGACAGTGTCCCATGAGTTGTATTCTCTTAGTATGAGCCCCCCTTTAGATTCCGTCTGTTACTGATGTATACTGAACTTTGGTCTCGCACACACTAGGCAAGTTACGACTCACAACTGATATTCATGAAAGCATAATCCAACTTCCTGTCATCATAATAGGCACCTATAATGGTGACCCCATATACAGTAAGCTACATCAATCTCTTTTGCACAAACTGGGGGTCGATAAGGTTGCTTCACCAAGACTGTCCATTAAGGACCTAACAATCTTAATTCGTGAGTCGACCCGAACTTCATGCAGCAATAGCCTTTGAAGGTTTGCGTTCGTTGTCTACAACAATTTCAGCAGACTTACATATGATCCAACTTTCCTATCATCTGATGTCAAAGCCGATATTGCAATTTATTCTTAAAGAACAACTATGGTTAAGTGGCGTGGTTAAGGTATCTTTCATACTCGATCCAATGTGGATTTTCTAGTGTCATACTGAACTATGAGGTTAGTCGGTCATCGGCCGATAAAGTGACAATTTTCTTACCTCCCTTCAAAAACCGCCGCTGGTCCTCATAACCAGGTGAATCACTGATCATTTCCCTTTATCTCGAAATTAGATCAACATTTATTAAATTGTAGCGCACTGGTATGTGAGCGACTTTTAGTCAAACATCTTTGTCTATGTAATTAGAGCACTGGCTTTTTTACGTGACCACTTCACCTTGTCTGCCTGTTTTTGCCGTTAGTCCTCGTCCACTGACATTAACAACCTCCCCCAACTTAGCTCCACCTTGATCTCTCATGAAAATTTTCTCATTCTGGAGCCATGGACACTTTGTCTCTAATTGCTCGTAGTCATGAATCGTATCTCATTGCGGATCTCCTTAAGTTTTTGCTTGGTCGATCGCCCCATTTAAAGAAAAGTCCCGTCCATCTTTATTCAAAGTTGGTTATCCAGTCTTGCACCCACTGGCCATTTGCCGCGCGCTCAATTGTGTGTATTCTCCCCAGACATTCATAGTTTTAGGCATTCTCATTACCCTGTCTTACGTATTAAAATTCCAACCATTTATAAGTTGAATCTACCTACTCATATACTAACTCGAGTTAACAGGTAATTTAAATGTAGATGGGGCGGGCACCAACAGATTTTTTTTACTTACCGAAATCAAGGATGCATAACTTTTTATTACGAATAAAACTCATTTCGAAGGTCATGTGGACTTTGTAGGGATAAATGACGACATTTATCCACGAGTTGTAAAACAGAGGACACTAGTAACTTAATTTGATTATGCCCTGCGGCGAAGCTGCGAGAGATTTTTAGAGATTGTAACAGAGGTATTACGATTTAAATTATTTTAGTCATGTACCCAGATTGGTAATAGGAACTTTCTCTTATACATATATGGGCTAAATGAAAATCTACGAACTGAGGTGAGGACACATAACTGCGTAGCAATGCTAATCAAAAGGCTGGCAAACCTTTTCTGTTCCTATTTGAGACCTAGCGCATGTGTTAGCCCTCCAGAACGCCCTTAGTACCCGTAAATCTGCGTCTCCTTGTGTACCAGTTATCTTCCTGCTTCCCTTTCGGCCAAGTTTATTTCTTCCCTAAATCTATGTACATGCACACCCCTTGGCGAAATTAACAGTTCATAACTTTTTCTTCTGACTGGACCCTTTGTACCAAGAAATTTATTTCGGCGCCCTCAATGCTTTACCACCTTCCTTTGTCACCTCAATACTGCAGCCTCTTAATTGCTCTATGTAGCTCAATTTGCAACCGCTTCTCTTGCCTAACCTTCCTATAACAGATTCCCTAATCAAAATATACTTAAAGTCAAAGCTCGCCTTTACAGTATTGAACCTTAAAACCTGTCCATCCATTCCCATATCTTTGCCGTTACAGATCACAGCTGATCTAGCCTATTTTGGCTACTCTGACCAATACAGCTATTTATAGACAAATTTAGCAATGACAAGTATAAAATTTCCAACCACAAAGTATATTCTAGATTACAATAGTCCTTAAAGATAATTTTAATAGAGCGAATAACTATTAATGTACCGCATGTGATCAGATTTCACCAACCGTTTATTTCACTCTTTAATAGATTAAGGGACATCATCCTTAATTCGTTAAAAATGGTGTTCCTAACCATAGCGGTTAATTCTGGACCTCCCCCCAGAGACTGGTCTAATATTATGAATAGCGCCTAGTTATCCCGAGAGTACAGGATACACCTTGGGCAATATCAGTGTAGTAATTCCTATTTATGGTATTGTTTAAAATTATAATGTGATATACCTAGTGTGATTCACGAGAGTCAGCATGTTGAAGGCTCCTGAGATAAATGTAAGCGTGAGAGAAATTTACAGATGGAGCCCCTTACTTAGCTACCACTACGACTCTCGACACGCTATCTTTGTTTTTTTTACTAATGACTGTGTGCATACGTTAAAATTATAGGTGTACTGGAATATGGTAATGTGTGTTGTAGGTATTTATCATACACACACACAATGAATATGTTAATAATGTACTAATAATATTGAATTAAAAATGTTATAACACGACTGAAGACTAACTCAAAGCTGTGGTAAAATTTTGTGATAGTAAAATTTTCTTTAAGTTGTTATTTGTTCTGAAACCAAGTTTTATTTTCTATTTTGGTCAGACATATGAAAGGGTTTGCAAATATGAATGAAATGCATGAATATATGGCATAGATAAATGAAAGGTGTCGATACATATGTATTTTACATAGAGACTAGTGTTAATATTACTACTGTTTATAGTTGTAATTTATCTGTCCTGGAGGAGAACGATTAATGGATGTGGGCTGTTTGGGTGGCCTCATCACTCCCTGCGTCTATGGCTACTACACATTGTCCATTTATTGATGGGAATATAAATTGGTGTGTTAGAAAATAGTTGGTTGGTGAATTTCCAGCAGTCCATACGCTCACGTATCTTGAATAAGTAACTCTGGTGCAGGAATCTGGTGGCCCCACCTCTCCGTGCTGTGGTGGGGGGCAATATAAGGAGTGCTCTGTCAAAATATTAAACTGCACGGGTCCACTCTTGTATTATTCAACACATCATTTGACACCACATTGGTGCAAAAAAAAAAAACTCACAGTTATGAAAGAAAAGTACTTGTTAATGTGTCAGAACTCTAGCTCCTGAGCCACTTCTCCACTGAACACTACACAACAAAACCACATAGACGGGTCAGATCTCTCTGACCATACAACACATCTTACCAAGTTGGTTTCACATAGGATAAGTTCCCCCCAGACTACATATTCTGAAATATGTTCATTAGCTTCCTGCCATAGAATAGGATAGGTGATATGTTCCACTGATCTCAACACTTGATCCGCCCTTCATAATCCTTGCTGGAGTTTATGTATTTTGTTTGTCTCTAGACCCTGAAACTGGGGGCGGTGGGGGGGAGGGGCTCTAGAGCGAATCCTTAATTGTTGTAAGGGATAGATTTTGATATGGCAGTATCAAATCACTCGAAACATTAAACACATATTAAAATATACAAAGAAATACTTTCAGTCTTACCAGAATTATGAATAGAGAACACAGTTATATGCTAGCAAAACTCAGCTGAGCTGCTGGCTTTAGTATGGCGTCCCTCTAAAATATTTTCAATTAGCTTCTGGGAAAATATCACCCACTGAATTATTTACTGTGTCTACTACTGGACAATTTATGATGAATGGCAAAAATGCGCGTCTGAGCGCGTAATAATATGTTTTATCTGTGGCCAATCACCGCCTTTTTTCCTTTTCAAATTCAAACCTCCTACCAAAAGTCAATTCAGTCATACCTCAGTCAAGTATGTATTATTGTTGGTTGGTCCGATCCGTCCTCTACTTGCGTTTCACAAAAAAACACACTTGTTTTTTGAACCAACTCTGCCCGTCCCCTACACAATTTTTGCCTTTAAAGTTATTTTTAGCCACAAATTCTTCACCTCTTCCCTCTCTTTCATTCATTCAACTAAGATTTTAGCACTTGAGTCTCAAGGCCGCAGTTTTTGAGAAAAATTAGGACATTTTTTGTTTCAATGCAGTCGCTCGCTGATATGAACAACACAGTCTTTTGTCACAATATCGTTCATTATTATCTATCCGTCTGTATAAATGAAAGCATATTATTTCACTGCTCAAGATGGGCCATCAGGCCAGCTAGGTTTTATAATTCCTAACATTATTATTAAGAAAAAGTTTATTTTCAAGGTTAGTTTGTTTTTTGAAATATTATTCCGAGCATCTTCTGTACTGCGTTCGCCGCTTGAATTCAAATAAACGGACTAAGTTTTATCGCAAAAAGCGTTCCAAGAAATGACTGTTGCGTATAATAGCTAAGGTCCCTTTAGGTCGATTTTTCTTTACCTTGTGTCAACTTGGGGACGTGAATTTTTTTCCTTTCCCAACCAATTGCGTCTTCTTAGCCTGTTGCTAGTTTTTTTAAGCACGTGTTCAGTCATATTTTTTTCCTTTTTGATCTCCGTTTCTCATCCCGTTCCAAGGGTAAACGTTTTTGCCTTCAACGTCTAAAACAAGTTAGTTTCCAATGGCGGGTGGTGACCCGCGGCTTGGGCGATCCATTGTATTCTAGTATGCTTACGCATTAGTTTTTTATCCCTACTTTTTATCTTTGGAGATATTTTAACGTTTGTTTCACGGTTAATTTTATCACACATTCGTCCCCACTTGCTAAAACATGCCTACGGCAAGTTCAAAAACCAGTGATACACATAGATAAAATTACTCCTTCACATAAGCCTGCCACATACTCTTAATTTTGATCACAGGGGTTGCCGACTGAGGATATCTGCACGACATTCAATTTTCCTGGGATATATTGGATACTAAACTGATAAGGTTGAAGCAATAAAGACCACCTCAGCAATCTTGCGTTTTCATGCTTAGCCTGAGATAAGAATACGAGGGGCTGATGATCCGTCTCGACCACAAAAGTCCTACCATACAGATAGATTTGAAACTTCTTTATTGCCCAGATTAACGCTAAACATTCTTTTTCGCTTGGGGAATATCCTTGTTCCGCCTTATTCAATTTGCGGCTTGCATAAGCGACTGGTTTCAGTTCCCCATCAGGTGAAGATGATCTTTGCAACAAAGCCCCTCCGAGTCCTACATTACTTGCATCGGTTCTTAAGACAAAGTCCTGTGTCAAATCAGGCAGTTTGAGAATAGGCTTGCTAGTGAGTTTTTCCTTTAAGTCTTGGAACGCTAATTCACTTTGCGCAGTCCAATTAATTTTATCTGAAGTCCCTTGCGAGTCAGATCAGTCAGAGGAGCACAAATAGAGTTAAAATCTTTGATATATTTTTGATAAAATCCGCACATAACGACGTCCTTTTTTTTTGTGGTCTAGGTCCGCTCCTCTGCAGTTTTCCAAGTTTCTTGGGGTCAGGGGTCATGTTTACCCTGTTTATACAGTGTGTCCCAAGAATTCCAACTCTTTGCATCCAATACAACATTTTGTTGGCCTAGCAGTTAAGTTCGCCTCCCTAAGCCTATTAAATAACATTTTTTAGAGCGTCAATGTGTTCTTCAAATGTCTCTGTGGCGACGAGAATATCATCCATGAAATTCGTGATACATGGGTTATTCAGGGGATCCAACAATTTGCGCATCATCCTTGAAAATACACTCGGAGCATTTTTCAGTCCGAATGGTAGCATGATGAATTCATAATGTCCATCCGAAGTGCTAAAAGCCAAATAAGGTCTCAC
>JAMPIV010017595.1:0-87381 GCA_024509875.1 Oreohelix idahoensis
TAATAAGATAACCAACACTTCAGACACACTACCCATGCAGCATAAAGTGAGAAGACGCTGTTGTTGGATAGACTACGCATTGAGAAACCTGTTATAGCATTACAAGGCAGTCCTTGCTGTGTTATTCCTGGGAGTAAGGGAAGTAGAGGGAGACCAAAAAACACGTGGAAAAGGGAACTGGAGACAGACAGGGAAGGGATAACGGAAAAACTTTGAATGAAAGGCAAGGGGTAGACAAGCTTGCATGAATCTGTTGAAGGTCTTTACTACTTAGGGAGCTACGGGTAATGATGATGATGTATTGTAATGTTGAGTCATTATTTGTGATCTAATTCAACCAATGCTTAGCAAAGGTGCATAATGATGATGATAAATTGTAATTTTGAGTAATTATTTGTGATCTAATTCAACCAATGCTTAGCAAAGTTGTGCAATAATGATGATCATATATTGTAATATTGAGTCATTATTTGTGATCTGATTCAACCAATACTGAGCAAAGGTGTAATAATGATGATAAATTGTAATGTTGAGTAATTATTTGTGATCTAATTCAACCAATACTTAGCAAACGTGCATAATGAAGATGATAAATTGTAATGTTGAGTAATTATTTGTGATCTAATTCAACCAATACTTAGCAAAAGTCTGCTTAATGAAAAGACAACTACCTTAAAACCTGTATTCATTTTCCTTTGCATTCCTAACGTGGTATGGAATCACCACAGCAGCAGGTCCCTTTGCAGAAGCATTTTTTTTTTTTTTAAAGAAAATGGGAGAAGAGCAGACTAGCATCTGATGATCATTTGTCTCCGCTCATCCACCATTTTGGTCTACCCTGTTCAACTTATTTATTAGTTATAATTAGGGTATTTTAGTGTAGTTTTATTTTCAGTTTTGTGTTATATTTAAATACCTATTGTCGTTTGCAGTTGATTGCTGTTGGTGGTGACAATTTATATTAGAATTTGTTATATTAAGACGCCTGCATCAAGCAGTCACATGTAGTTGCTGTGGTGGTTTTGTGGCAACATGTTTTATATAATGAGGTTGACACTATCCTAGAATGGGTGAAATGTGTTATCAGATCATGTGAACGAGCATGGTCCAGCATGCCAACCTTGAACCTACTACTGGTCACTGTCAGAGGAGAAACTGTGTGGTGATGAGAGAAGCCTGAGATAGACTGCTAACTTTATAAAAGATAAATGTGGTTATTTGAGAGCCAACTTTGAAGGTCATCATCATCAGATGCCATCTTCACATCAAAGTGGCTGCAGTAGATCTCCCAACATCTTCTGTCTCTTGTCTTGATGGTGCACTCTAATAGACTCTTTCCTGTCTATCTCTTGATTTTATCTTCCCAGGCTGCGTTTATACTACTGGGAACATAAACTTATAGCATGTCTAAAGTCATAGATACTAGGCCAGAAGTGGCGCACCGTCGGAAACCACAGTATCACGCAACTTACTCCGCTTCTCTTTAAATTTGTACAAACCGTGTACTTTCCTCTTGCACGTTTGCCTTCTAATATGGTCTTTATTATTATGCTTCGAAAGGTTCAAAGTGGTTCGTTGCGGCATGAATGGAAAACATTCATAGAAGCTTCGAGTCTGCAAGAGCTGGTGTGGATCTACTGTCCTGATCATGAGAGAGTTGACAGACTAACAAGAGCACCCACAATGGGGACACTGGATATGGATAAGGGAGAGATACTGAGAACAATTAACGATTGCCTGTTAGAGAATGACACCACAATAGATGAATCATTGAGGTTAAGACTTGGAATTTGGCATCAAACCTCATGCTAGCAGAGATGGACGTATGAGAGGATTCATCCATCGTGTATATAACCAGCGAGCTACAGGAACAGTTAGCACTCACACTCTTCGACATATACTGAGGGAGACTGGGCACCTATGGGTTTGCCTGGAGTGCAATGATGTCGATTCTGCTCAACAATAACAATATGGTCTTCAGTAAGGTGTTTTGTCTTTGTACATGGCCAAAATATTTTAGCTGTCTAATTTTGATGTCCTTCGTTAATTCTGTTCATTCCTAGGTTTTCTAGCACTTCTTTAAGAAGGTCACTGTCGGTTAACTACACCAGAATTATAATGTACTGTCTACTGCAGAAGCTGTAGGGAGTTAACTAATCTTTACTACTATGCAAGTTGTCAGAAAGCACAAGAATAAATTATGGTGGATGTCATTAAGGAGCTGAGTAATTGTTTGCCTCAGTTACAGCAAAGTTACTTATTAATTGTTGTTCAGAAATGTTTTTACCTTTTTTAAAGTGTATTTGCTTTTTAAAAGTTGTTGCTGATGTCTGTTTCCATTATGTTCTAAGTGTCTTGATGAGTTGCATCTGAAACATTGTGTTTCTATCTGTCTGTTGTAGTCAGACTGGAACATTGTGTTTGTTTCTGTCTGTTGTAGTCAAACTGAAACATTGTGTTTCTGTCTGTCTGTTGTAGTCAAACTGAAATGTTGCGTTTCTTGTTTTATTGCATTATATATTTGCTAAAATAATTCAAATTGTGAAATGAGTTTTGTAAAAGAATTGTAATGTTGTGTATTCAATCAGATTTTATTTCTTAGCCAGAGTGTTTATATTATACTACTCGTCAAAAGTCAAGGGCCACTTAGAAAAACCTTGGTTGAAACCATAAAACAAATCTGATATAAACGTAATTGGTATCAGTCAAAACGGCATTTATTGAATACCAAATTGACATGTCACGTAAAGAAATGGAAACACACATTCAAACTCAATGAAGCTGTGAAGTGTGTCACCCACCTTTTCAAAAGTCACACAATAGATATTGGACAAATAGACATTTCAAAATCGGATATGACCACCGTTTGCAGCAAGGCATTCAAGACAGCGTAGACGCATCGAGTCCACAAGGGTCCGAAAAGTATCCTGAGGAACAGCTTGCCATTCCTGAAGCAGAAATGCAGTCAGCTGTGCAACATCTATTGGCAGGGGGTGATTTGTTGACAATCTTCGACCAAGGACATCCCAGAGGTGCTCAATCGGAGAAAGGTCAGTAAAATGAGCTGGCCACGCCATCCTGATGATCCCATGTTGCTGAATAAACTCATTCACCACACGAGCTCGATGGGGTCAAGCGTTATCATCTTGGAGGATGGCATTACCACCTATGGCCTCCAGAGCAGGCTGAACAATTGGTCTCAAGATTTCGTTCTGGTATCTTGGGCCGGTCAAGTTGCCTTGGATGATGTAGAGTGGGGTCCTGCCGTGTCTGTAGAAGCCTCCCCAGAACATGACAGAACCCCTACCATAACAATCCACCTCTCGAATTGTGTCATCAATAAATCACTCTCCTAGTCGTCTCCAAACTCGAAACCTGCCATCATTGAATGACACAGTGAAGCGAGATTCATCAGTGAAGAGAACTTGACTCCATTGTTGCCTTCCATTGGATGTGCTCGCAACACCAAACAACACGGGCTCTGCAATGAGCAGGAGTAAGAGGGATTCTGACTGCATGACGTCGAGCAGCCAGTCCAAATTCATGTAAACGTCTGCGAATGGTGCTTTGACTGACATTAACATTGACAGTTTGTCTCAGCTGACATCTTATAGTGGAACAAGTCACTGTTCGATGGCGCAGGGCTGACAACAAGAGGTACCGGTCACCATGTCTATTGGTGCATTTAGGGCGACCTGGCCGGTGGCGATCCTCCACACTTCCTGTGGCCTGAAATCTCTCCAAAATTCTTTGGATAGTAGAGTGTGACACTGCAAGCCGTCTAACAACCTCACGGACAGATAAACCACTTTCAACCCACGCTACAGCCCTCATTCTTTGTAAGGTGTCAAGACTTCTTCTCTGTGGCATGGTTTTTGCAAGTGAGGAAACCACCCTAGTCTGCTGATTGTAAATCAAATTAAGAGTGAACTCTGTTCACGAAAAGTTGCCATTGCACGTGGAATGTCAATCAGCACGATTACTTCACCTGTTTGGTGTACAGAAGTTTGAAAAAACAGATTAAAAATGTGAATTTATGGTCAGCAAACCAAATTGCACGTGATCACCATGGTTGTCGGTGAGTTGTTTTTATGCTTAACGTGCATAGAGGACTGTCAGAGGAAGATATTGCACCCATTTTTACTAAAAACTTCCTTCATTTAATCATTCTATGCGCTTATATAAAAGTGTATTGAAAATAATAGGGTGGCCCTTGACTTTTGACGAGTAGTATATTTGGCCATAATTGCTGACAGGCATAATATGATAAGCAGGGTTTTATTTAAACTTTTTACTAGTTAGCAAGAATTATTTGAATCCACATGTGTCCTTTCTTGACAGTAAACTATTGGAGTGAGACCAAACGGGTAATTTTATCACTATGACCCATAGAAGTGAGACACAACGGGTAATTTGATCACTATGATCTGTAGGAGTGAGACACAACAGGAGTAATGTGAGCATTATGAACTTTAGGAGTGGGTCACAACAGGGGTAATGTGAGCATTATGAACTTTAGGAGTGAGACACAACAGGGGTAATCTGGCTATAAACTATAGGAGTGAGACACAAGAGGTAAAGTGATCATTATGAACTGTATGGGTGAGACACAACAGCAGTACTCTGATAATTATAAACCATTGGAGTGAGACACAACAGGGGTAATCTGCATTATGAACTGTAGAAGTGAGACACAGCAGGAGTACTCTGGTCATTATGAACTGTTGGAGTGAGGCACAAGAGGTAAAGTGATCATTATGAACTGTATGGGTTAGACACAACAGGGGTACTCTGATCATTATGAATTATAGGAGTGAGACACAGCAGGGGTAATCTGCATTATGAACTATAGGAGTGAGACACAGGAGTACTCTGATCATTATGAACTATTGGAGTGAGACACAGCAGGGGTACTCTGATCATTATTAACTATAGGAGTGAGACACAGCAGGGGTAATCTGCATTATGAACTATAGGAGTGAGACACAGGAGTACTCTGATCATTATGAACTAAAGGAGTGTGACAGCAGGGGTAATCTGCATTATGAACTATAGAAGTGAAACACAGCAGGAGTCTTCTTCTTCGATCCTTAACCACCGACCGTCAAAGCAGTCAGTGGCCATCACGCCTAGTGGCGTCTTGTAGGGCAACAACAAATTGATTCCACTTTGCACGGTCGGTGGCCATCCTTCGTACAGTGCCCCAACTCTGGTTCATTCTTTGCATCTCAGCCTCCACAGTCCTCCGCCAAGTTGTTTTTGGTCGGCCTCTCTTTCGCTTTCCTTCAGGGGTCCAAAGCATAGCTGTTCTTGTGATGGCATTTGGGTCTCTTCTGAGGACATGACCAACCCAGCTCCAGCGTCTGCCAGCTATGATGGTGTGCATGTCCTCTTGCTTGCTACGAGTAAGCAGATCTTGGTTGGTGATGGTATTCGGCCAAAAGATGCGGTGAATTTTTCTTAGGCATGTTGTGTGAAAAGAGGACAATTTTGACATTTCCTTCTCTGTGACTCTCCAGCATTCCGCACCATAGAGAAGCACAGAAAGCACGCAACTCTGGTATAATCTTAATTTTGTGCTTGTGCTGTATTGGGAGGACTTCCAGATGTTATTTAGGCTAAAGAAGGCTGTACAGCAGGAGTACTCTGGTCATTATGAACTATAGAAGTGAGACACAACTAGAGATAGTCTGTCTACCACAAATAGTCTATCTCATGAACTGTAGTTAAGATCAATACACAGCAGGTGTAATATGATTAGTGAACTATAGGAGTTGGACACAACAGTAGATAATCTGATCATTAGTGAACTATAGAAGTTGGACACAACAGTAGATAATCTGATCATTAGTGAACTATAGGAGTTGGACACAACAGTAGATAATCTGATCACCAGTAATGGTCTGTCTCATTAGGAGAGTGTTTTGTTCCTTTATCAGAAAGATGTTCGTTAGGAATGGAGAGTATTGTTTAGCTCTTTTGGATTATTCCTCCAAATGTCATCCTTTATCGGGGGTCAGAGTGGCTGAGGTATGGCTTTTGCCTCAAATTCTAAAGAAACCGGGTTCGATTCCCAATAGAGGGGATATAATTTATGACAATTTTTTGTTCAGAACCAATGGTCCTAATGATGTCAGATCGGATCACTGATGGAGTTATCCGTGTGCAATGAAGCTAGTCCTTAGAACCAAACCAAACCAATCCTTTATCAGAAAGATATATTGAAGGAGTGTGGTGTTAAGGATCATTATCCCAAAATGGTATAATCATTGTTATTTTGGGATTAAGAATTAAAACCTATACAATGTTTTGATCTCCAACTTTGATAGGGGGTTTAATCATCATTGGTTGTTTCCAGCAACTTTCTAATTACCTTTGACTTGTTCTATCACGTGAGCTGGCATACTACGCAGCTTGTATGAGGACATACGCAGCTTGTCTGAGGTACCTCCTCCTCACGTCGTCATTCATCATTTTCCATTTCACTCCTTACTGAGCATGGAGCAACTGCTACACATGGCCCTCTTGCAGGAAGCCTGCAACAGGCATTCCCATTCTCTTGTGGTGGTGGTTTCTGTGGCAATTTGTATTACATGATGATGGTGTGGCCCAGCTCCATGGACTACCTCATATTAGTCACCTCTTACGACACATTTGAGGGAGTAATAGTTATGTTCTTTCTCCGTCTCATCAAAAGCCCCTGGGAACTGGACATATTGAGTATGAGTGTATATTCTCACATACTTCGATATTTATCTCCAGTGTTTTAGATCGTGTCTCACAGATTGTAATATTTATCTCCTGTGTTTTAGATAATGTCTCATAGATTGTAATATTTATCTCGTGTGTTTTAGATCGTTTGTCTCACAGATTTTAATATCTGTCTCCTATGTTTTAGATCGTTTGTCTCACATATTTTAATATTTGTCTCCTATGTTTTAGATCATGTCTTACAGATTGTAATATTTATCTCCTGTGTTTTAGATAGTGTCTCATAGATTGTAATATTTATCTCGTGTGTTTTAGATCGTTTGTCTCACAGATTTTAATATTTGTCTCCTATGTTTTAGATCGTGTCTTACAGATTGTAATATTTGTCTCCTATGTTTTAGATAGTGTCTCACAGATTGTAATATTTGTCTCCTGTGTTTTAGATCATGTCCGACATCTTGTAATATTTTACTGTGTTTTAGAAAGTGAATAATTTTGGCATTAATAATAAAAAGTTGCTATAATTGTGCAGTTTATTGGTAGTTGCTGTGTTTCTTTAGGAGCATACTCAGCTGGCCAAGGCACTGGTGTTAACCCATTGACATTTGTTTCTGTTAGTGTGTCTATTTTACCATCCACTGTGAACAAGTTTCCCAGATGTTTGAACACTTAGACTTGTTTGAGAGGTATTACCAAAAGAAATTCTGAACGACTTTAGCATTTAATTTATTGAAACTATTATTGGTTTCGTTTTACTGTGTAACCCGTGTTATGTTATGTGCATTTATATGACCCTGGAGTCTGGTTACGTGTGTGAGGAACAGACTTTGATTGTCTCTATTTAGTAACTGTTTTTATCCAATAATTATTATTTATTCAGAAGATAAAATTTGAAATATTAAAAAATGAAAAACATAACATTGTTACTTTATTACCTGCAGTTTTTTTGTTTGGTTCGAATTTCCAAGATTGCAGATTAAACTTTCTGTACTGTTCTCATTTTTTTTTTTTTTTTTTTTTTTTTTTTGCGTACGCCCGCTAATACTCGAGGCGAAATCTCAGGTTATTATTTTTTTTTTTAATGTCTAACCTGACATTGATTTTACGTGAGTATCCCTTTATTTCTTGTACAGAGACAGGTGTCCCTCGCCATTCAGGCAAATACTCGCCGATTTCGGAGGTACCCATTGCAGCTGGGTTGGCTCAGGAGCCGCCAGTCCCTGGTCGACGACACTTCTTCAAATGTCCTCGCCAGGTCTCGAGTTAATCCAGTCCAAATCCCGGTCGACGAAAAATCCTCAAATGCCGTCGCCCGGGTTTGATCCTGTATCACCCGGTCGCCAGAGCGGTGTTGTAACCACTACGCTAGCGCGGCTCCCCACTGTTCTCATAATTTCTGTCCTTAATGAAGAGCCCATGGTTGTAACACGAGCTGTATTTGTCTAGTGTCTAGTAAGACTTTATCATTTACCTATATCCATTTACCTGGCAGTAACTAAAAGAGGTGTGGTATAATGTGGCTTCATAATTGTGAATGAACTAAGACGAGTATTTGCTTGCTTACTTATTTAGTCATTCCTCTTCTACAGTAGGGTGTAGAGGCTTGCCAGAGAGAGCGCCATACTATCCTGCCGGCTGTCTTTCATCTGACCTAGTCCTCTGTCCGTCAGAGACTGTCTAATATTGTCCTTCCAGTGAACTCTGGACGTCTGGATCCCTAGCTCTTGGTTTCCCATGCTTGTCGTGGTAACCGATCTTCTCCCATTCTGCAGGCATGGCCAAACCATCTTAATTGGGACTGCTTCATTTGTATCTGCTAGGCTTGGGTTTTGAGGAATGTGTACACTTATAATTTTGGACTGTAATTAAGGGGAGGTTTAACCCCCAAAAATGAAGAATTTTATTGAAAATATCAAATTTTAGATACATATTGCACTGGAAAGTACATTCATTTGCCCACATTTCTGTATGTTTATTTTCACTAAAACCTTTGTGGATGATTTTATATAAATTTTTAAAGTATGTCAGGTAAGTGTATTTTTTACCTAATTATATATGTAAAATATACAAATTGGTATATTTGTGATGCTATATTGCTTCTAATGCATGGATTTTAATTTTCGGTACCATATTCATTTCCCTGAAGCAAACAGAATTCAAGTTTTTCAAACATAGTTTCATGTGTAAAAATAATTTTGACTGGCTAATTTTTATTAACCATGGGGTCCTTTGATGAGTTATCGAAATAATAACGTGGCTGGAGGTATTCCAGTAGAGTGGTAGGGTACCTCCTTATACGCAAATAAAGCTGCAGGTAAGAACGAATCACAGGATTCTGGTTTCTCCTGTGCGAGCTTACATAAATTTGTAAGTAGAGTCCCGTTATATCTTTCCACTTGTCCAGTCGATTGTGGATGATAAAATGTGCAGACGAGAATATTTTGAAAACTCCTAAAAACTTGCTCCATCAGTTTCCCTCTGAATTGTGAACCATTGTCAGTTAATATCTGATAAGGGTATCCTAATCTTGTGAATATTGAGAGCAAAGCCTCTCCTACATGTACTGAGTCTGCTGAGGGTAGAGCAATCGCTTCCCCCCACATAGTACATGTCTACCAGAGAAAGGATGTATTTTTTCGAAAACTGACGAAAAGCGCATATAGTCTGCTGAAATGAAGAATTTAATGAAAAGTAAGCTGCAAAGTATGACACAGAACATGGAATCAATAAAGGAAAATACCAGAGATGATTCCTACATAGCAGGGGGATACTGAGGTGAGTAAATTTTGTGTAAAAGTGTAATTCCTCTCATTTTTCTTAATTTTCTCAAAACCTCATTTTTCACACAAATGTGGGCATGTTGCCCATGATTTTTCAAAAACTATTAGTGATACAGCAGTAAATTTTGGGCCACATGCTGTACACATAGTGCTCATTAAAATAAACTAAAATAAAGGATATATGTTAACACACTACAAAACTGTTGAGAAATAGCTAAGATACCCCCCTTAAAAATTTCAACTTTTTTTCGATTGGTATGTTAAAATCCAAAAAAACTCAGATATCAAACCAATCAAAATTATTTTAGTATACAATCATTATCATATATTAACAAATGAAACAGCCAAATTTCATAACTCAAGTTGTACTCACATTTGAGATATCTTGGGCAACAAAATACCCAAAAAAGCTAAAATTTGCCTTTTTTTCACTGTTTTTCCGCCATAGATTGCAAGTTTTTAGTATATACCTCAATGTTTTGTATTTTTTTCAGTCATTTTGCTAGTATAAATAACCAGATATAGATATTAACTTATAATTCTGTGTTTTTCATTTTGGGGGTTTAACCTCCCCTTAATAGTAAAATAGAACCAATCCTGACATACGGAAGTGAGTCGTGGACAGTTAGTAAACAAGTAAGAAAATCACTGGAGGCCACACTGATGTGGTTTGACACATTTACTGTTTAAAATACCATGGACAGCTACAAAGAATAACGAGGATGTCCTGAAAGAGGCCAATGCACAAAGGGAGCTTACTCCCGATGTTAGAAAAAAAATAAGTTAAGAGATAAGAGTCGACAAGGAGAGAAGATACTTGACAGTTTTGACATCATGGCATGGAAAATAGTCAACAATAGAATTGATAAATAGTACAGGAAACAGACAGTTGTGAAGTGACATGATCTCCTATGCCACCAGGCATGGCACGTGAAGAAGAAGAAAAGTTACATTGAATATGGTCATTCAGACAGGTATAATGCATGAATCGTTATAATATCTTTGGTAACCTTCTTTGTACAATGTTAAATGTACTGGGGTTTTTGTAAAAAAAACAACTAAGAAGTTAACACAGACTTTCATTAAATGAGTGATTGCGTAGAACAGAATGATTGAAATTGTATGAATTTCACTAATGACAAGAACCAAACAGGTGCCAGTGAAACAAGAGAAGAGAAGAAGACGCTGGTGATGGATAGGACCACACACTGAGGAAGCCCTTTGACAGCATTATAAGACAGTTCTTGTTCTGAGATCCTTTGGGTAGGAGACACAGAGGGAGGGAGGTAAAGGATCTCGTTACATGTCAATTGAAGCATTTGGGAAAATGGTTTTAGGCCCATATTTTCTTGACCATACGGCACACTAGGGGTGATGTGGTCAGCCATACGGCACACTAGGGGTGATGTGGTCAGCCATACGGCACACTAGGGGTGATGTGGTCAGCATCATGCCGGCTGAGGAGGTATAGAGGGAGACCAAAAATAATGGAGAAGGGAACTAAAGACAGGCATGAAAGTGACAAAGAAGACACAGAAAAACCATAATCAGACGGCACAGGACAGGGAGGGCTGATCAAGAATTTGTGGAAGACCTGTGTTCCTGAGGGAGCTGAAGAATAATAATGATGATGATGAAGAAGCAAGGTGTTACTGGAGTGGGTCTGTACTTCTGTTGAAATAGTGCTTCTCCTGGTTTAGGTGTGCTGATCTTCATTCTGATTCTCTATATTGCATGTGTAATGTGCAGTTGTATGAATTTCGGCTATGCTTATACCAACAGAGATTCTCCTCTGGTCATTTGCAGTGATCAACTCATTTGTTTTCATAATTAAAATTTATTAATTATTCATTCAGACGTTATCACGATGAGATAAAATTTAAAACATTTTAAAAAAAAAAAGTACAAGTCTCACTTTATATCAATTACAATACAGCCTTCAAATGATAACTTCTTAGTTTGGTCAAACAAGAAATTGCATGAATAAACACTTATTGGCATCCATGATTACATTTTTAAGAGTTATATAAACAGTTATGCAGGATTCCTACTGATTTCTCATTCAAGATGAGACAGTGTTGCGATAATAAGTTCTGCTACAGGTAGCAGTTTAGTCAGAGGTTTAAGGTGATCAGCAGGATGAAAAATGAATAAACAAAAAGAAGAACAGACCTAGAACTGCTACCTCTCTCTATTTTTTTCTGCACCTCTAGGAAATATTTTAACTTCTATGTCAGAAATTCTTTGACTGTACACTAGACTTAATGCTAATAAATCATTTCTGCAATTTAGATACCTTCTTAATAATTAAAAGCAATATACCTCCAATATATATATGAAGACCTCACTGGAAAAACCTGACATGTCACAAAAAAAATGAAATGCGAGAAAAATGAATTTTAAACTTTGAAACTCTATGACACAAATAAGGATTGTCTGTTTTTATGCTTCATTTTCTAGGAGATGAATGCGTTTTCAAATATAATTTTAGTTTCTACACCTTCGTTAGAATATGGGCACTAACTCAGTTTTTTCTAAGAATGTGACATGTCGGGTTTTTCCAATTAGGTCTTCATATATATAGTTTTTTATGTAATGGTCACAATTTGGCACAGTAAAATTATAATTGTTGCTTGCTAACAGAGAATAATCATTTCTCACTGTCAAAGCATTTAACTTGTTCTTATCCAGCATATCTAAGAAAAATGTCACACAAGCAACAGCCAGTAGTTAAGTTTATAGTGCCACAGTAACACCTTGTCAGGAAATAAAATGGTCTATGCATTTTGCAAATTCTTTTTTGGGAGGGGGTCTTTTTTTAATTGGTACGTCAAAGATGGGATAAGAAAAAGAATAAAAAATACAGAACAGTTACACAAAAGTTGTCTGATATTTATCACATGCTTAAAACTCACAACACCAATCTTGCTCAAAGAACAGCCAACAGTTTCAGATCTGTAATCACCATGAAGAATTATAAAATTTTGCACAGAACAAACATGATAACTGACATTTAAATGAAACAAATGTATGCTTCAATCTTCAAATTAACATTTTTAACTTCTTGAGGTACTGCAAAATTTTGCAAAGGACACAAATATGAATGATGAGTAAATGAAACAAATATTATTCTAATATTCAAACAAATTTGTAAATGGAACAAATATTATTCTGATCTTCATATGTGTAAATGAAACGATTATCTCATATTCAAACAGCATTTTCCTTTCCTTTCTTGATAAGATGCAAAGAAAAATTACTGAAGATAATGAAGTATATAAGCCAGCAACCATAAATACTAGTATGCACAATTTGGTAGAATTTTGGTAGTTCTTTGACAGATAAGAGACCAAATAATTTAGTTCATAACTTCTTAAATTATTCAGTTTATTGCAGAATGTGGACAAGATAATGTACAATCTGACATTCCTACCTGATTTATACCAAAGAAGTATACCTGTCACAACAATGATGGGAGAAGAAATGAGATCAACTTTTCAACCTTTCAGTATCTGCAGCACATTTAGAGGATCATGCTTGGAACTCATTTTGTTGATTCTGAACAGTGCTGTTTTTGTTGACCTCAAAATTATTTGACATGAATGACCATGCCATCTTGGTGCTTTATATATTTGTAATTTTTTTTAAAGAGAATTTTGATTTTTTTCCTCCTCTTCAAGGGATGTAATTTTCCCCCTCTTGCTGTTCAAGGGAAATAATTAGATTTAAAAAAATATTTAAGAATATATGCAACTTCAAGACATTTTTTTTAAAAAAGCCTTCTCACATTATTCCAAAAATCATAAAAAGTATGCAATTATCTGTTTTCAGATCTGATTTTAAAAATATTTTGCAAACGATTCATTTCTTCATAAAATGTACGAGCCAGAATGTATTAAAAATCAGAAACATCATGAAAGCATTGATGCTTTTGTATTATTAATAATAATTAATTTCTGACAGCACTGATAAATGGTAAAGAGTTCCTGTTTCAACATTTGTGTATAAAGCATTAGATGAGATATTCTAACAATACTTAAATAAAATATTCAATAATAAAAACCCTCACAACTGATAACTAGTCCTTTAAAGCAATCAACACATATAGACTAATGCATTTGTTTTCTTCATCTGTCAAATCCCAAATAAGCACAAGCCTTCAACAATGCATTCGTGGCATGCACTTAACAAATAATAAATGTTACGATGTTTTAATTCTGAGCCTGAGCTCACAAAACAGAGTGAAATTTAGATCACAAAATTAACTTCACTCACATGCTTGCATTTTGTAAAATCACCTACACTGACTATTACTTTGCACCTATTCCCATAAAGCTGTGCATACACTGTATTATTATAGAGACAAATTACAAGTGGAATAAGGGGTAAGAATACACATTTTGTTGGATTGGACACAAATCAGTTCATAGCATTAACGAGCAGTTCTTATTCTGAAATGCCTAGAGTAAGAGAAGAAGGTAAAGGTGTATCCATAATAGATATTACTGTACGGGAGTGAAGTGTTAGACTTCAATGTACTAGATTAAGTATTATGAGGTAAGGTGATCAGTTCCCTTCCTCGCAGTCTATGCCTTTCCTGAGCAGAGTCAGCTACCCATTTACAGATGGGCAGACTGGAGTGTGACATTTTGAACCTGGTAATTCTACAGTGAGAGGCAAACACTCTAAATACTCTGCCAATCAGAAGTTTGACGAGAAATACAGAGACACCAAGTAACTCATGGAGAAGGGAACGAGAGATTTCCACGCATGATAGATATAAGGAAGACATGGAAAAACCTTGACTGAATAGCACAGGACATGGAAACTTGGTGTTAATTTCTCAACGGTCTGTGCTCTAGCAGAAGCTGAAAGGTGATGATGACAACGACTGCATTATAGACACAGACACTTCACAGGCAGGCCAGCATCTTCAACCAGCAGCCATTAACAGCCTGATGCCTGTTAACGACAATGACTACTCTAGTTCAAGCATGAACATGCCTGCATGTAAAGGAGATTAAAGGGCCAAAACATTTGTCTGACGTGGGGACACTTCTGATGATCAGACTATTTCCTGCTGTAACCCTTTGTATAGAGTTCCCTATCATACTGACACTCCCATATCAAAGTGCATTTATCTTTATACAGGGTAACTGAAAAGTCACTATGCACCTACTAATATACCAAATCCAATAGACTAGCTTATTGATCCCAAAGTTACTTTGTACCTATTATTAATAATAGTGATATGATAATAATATTATCAAGAACCTACTGCATCCCACCATTTGGCAATGGCCTCCTCTGATGTCTTCCCCTGAGAACAGGGTTTCTTAACCTGTGGTCCACAACCTAAGTTTGAATTTTCTTTTCATCAAAATTTTTACTCAGAAAATTATCTCACGCTTTTGAATTTAAAGAAATATGTTCTTTTTACACATAGTTTTTGTATTTCAATATGACTATATGCAAGCTTAACGATTTTTCTTTGTAATAAAATGTATTTCTGTATGCACATTTTAAAATTATGTGTATATATATTTTTTTCCAAGAAGGGGTCTGTAGCCTCTATCTGACAATCAAAGGGGTCTGTAGCCTCTATCTGGCAATCAAAGGGGCCTGTAGCCTCTATCTGGCAATCAAAGGGGTCCATAGCCTTCATCTATATTCAAAAGGGCCTGTAGCCTCTGTCTGACAATCAAAGGGGTCTGTAGCCTCTGTCTGACAATCAAAGGGGTCTGTAGCCTCTATCTGATAATCAAAGGTGTCTGTAGCCTCGATCTGACAATCAAAGTGGTCTGTAGCCTCTATCTGACAATCAAAGTGGTCTGTAGCCTCTATTTGACAATAAAAGTGGTCTGTAGCCTCTATCTGACAATCAAAGTGGTCTGTAGCCTCTATTTGACAATCAAAAGGGTCTGTAGCCTCTATCTGACAATCAAAGGGGTCTGTAGCCTCGATCTGACAATCAAAGTGGTCTGTAGCCTCTATTTGACAATAAAAGTGGTCTGTAGCCTCTATCTGACAATCAAAGGTGTCCGTAGCCTTCATATGACCATTAAAGGGATCCGCAGCCTTCATGTGACAATCAAAGTGGTCCATGGCACAAGAAAGGTTAAGAACCTCTGCCTCAGATACTTTCACGGGCAGTATCATCGACTGTTTTATTGAAACAGAGCAAGTCCAGATAGAAGCATGCTGACTTTTTTTTATAACACTGCAAACAACTGTAACATTACAACTGCCATTTTACATTTGTGCTCACTTTTGATGCTGCATTAATTTAAAAAAAAAAAAAAGGTACCATTTCAAGCTGCAAGAACAACAAGGAATTAATTGACTTCTGCTGGAAAGTCATTTCAAATCCTGTATACAAGATTGATATTTATTTATTCCATGTAGAATTATTATCGCTGACCTTTAGCTCCCCATGGAGCATAAACCTTCAACAAACTTATATCAAGTCCTCCTTTCAATGTCTTCATCATCCCTTTCATTTCTATCCCGTTCTCTTTTCCATGTGCTTTTCTACCTCTCTTAGCCTGGAGATTCCAGGGAAAGGACTGCCTTGTAATGCTATGAACAGGTTTCCTCAGTAAGTGTCACCATCCATCACCAGAATCTTCTCATCTCATTAGATGACCTATCCACCGTTATAAAGTTTTTTTGTGGCTAGGAGTATACAAAAATACAATGCCAGAATGCAAAGTTTAGCAGTGTTGTTGATGGACTCAAACTCAAGTCGGACTTAAGTCACAAAAAATATAACCTGACTTGAGATTTGATGCAAGATTTTTTATATTTTTTATTACCGACTGAACTCGGGACGTGTCAATTTTGGCAAACCAGCTTCGTCATCCTCATTCATATCAGACTTTTGTGGAGAAGACAAAAATGGATTTGTTTACATGGATAAAATAACAGCAGTCAGTAAATATAATACTAAAACCTAGAGATTTTTGTTTTTTAATTATGATTGACTGATATAATAGTCTGAATAAAAGCGACTGTAACTATAAACAGTTTAGATCAAAAATGAGACTCGACCTGAGACTTGATAGGAAAGACTTGAAGGCAACTCTGAAGTTTAGTGCTCAGAGACGCCATCTGTGTTAAGAGTCCACAGTTGTAAAAATTCTTGACTTCACTTCTCATATGACCTTTTCTAGTCAAAATGAATGTATAGTATCTCTTGTGATGCAGATTATCCAATGCTCTGACATCAGCACTGGATTTGAGATTAGTCACTTGGGACATTCAGACTTACAAATGTTTTGACACTTTGTTGTCGTAGTACTGCTTTATTCCATCTTAACTTTTGGCCAAAACTGACCTGAGGTCATAAATCAACATATTATAGTTTAATCTATCATCCTACACACAATATCTTACAGTTTGGATCATCAAGCAAGATATCTTTTTAGTGGGATATATCCTTCTTTTCAACCAGCAACCAAACAACTTTGAACGCGTTTTTCTCAAAACAAGCTGAAGTGGAGCTGGGATTAAGCAGTACTACGGCGGCGCAAATATGGTACTAGAACATTTTCGTGGAAAAGATGCAGAATTTTAATTTTAAATTGAAACAGTTGTATATAAACAGTTAAAATAATGACTTAATGCTTTTCTTCTTCTTGTGACCATGTTATTCTGACACAGAACTTCCATAAACCAAGTATATATATAACTGATAAAACTAAATGACAATTGCACATCTAAAATGAATGCAGGCACAACTTTAAAACAATTTTTAAAACAAAATGTAAAAAGTAGTTTTTTTTTTGGTGTACAATTATTATTTTGCTCACTTTTTTGTTTTAACCAATTAAAAAAATTAATTAATTTATACCTTGCGCAAAAAAAAATAAAACAAACCACAGCAATTACTATACATTACTATACAAATACATACATACCTATATAACCAAATACACAAACAACCTTATAATCAAATACATACATAACCATATAATCAAATACATAATACCCATACAATCATTGCTTCACGTAAAATGCAAACAACACAAAGAAATGTGCAGCAGAAAGCACATACTCATAAAATTAATACCCTTCAGCTCCGTGTGGACAATGGTTTTCAATCAGCTCTTCCGTCCTGCGTCAAATTCCCTCCATGCCTTCCTTACAGCTCAAATTCTCTTTAGGCCTTCTTTACAAAATACATATATGCACACACACACAAAATCACAGCAGACTGATCTTAAAAAAATATCTAGTTGAGGTTATGTCTTATCTTACTCACAAACTGCATCGTAATGCACTCCCCTCTTCTTGAACATGATAAATCTTCTAAAATTTCTAGAACAGACACCATGATGGCAGCAGCTAACTTCAGCTGAGCGAAACCGAAGTTAATTAGAATAAAAAGGGGGCCTAATTAGATCTAAAATTTCAACAATAGCTTAATAGTACGCAGACAACATGAAAACCAGTTTGGTTTTTTCTTCTAAAAGACTAAATCTCAAGCATCCTCGGCACAGCCTGTAGGCCTTTAACAGCGAATAATATGTAAGAAATCAGAAGAAAATATATTCTTTTCAGTCTATATTGTTCCCAATCTTGTTTCTTAAGAGCAGGATTTTAACTCAAAATAAAACAAAAATAGCCAAATCAGGATTACTCCATTTTCTGATAACTTAGGATCATCTGAGTCTAAATACCGCAGTCAGCGACTCATAGCTTGACTGCCTGCGCCAGGACCAGCGAATCAGAGCTGGTCAAGACCGCACTCCACCTCCACGTGGTGGTCCTGGAAACAGTCTGCAGCAGTGCAGTCTGGCTGAGCGAGTGTGGATCGCAATGGGAAGGCAAACCCGGTCCTAAAAAATGCCATGCAGAAGTCAGATGTGTCGACCGAAAGGTGCAGATATCACAGCTACGGTGTAAACAGACACAACGCAACCACCGTCCTTTTCAGGGCGAACGAGGAGGAAGAAGAAGATAAATACAGTAGGAAATATATTATCCGAACCACCACCTCTGCCCCCCAAAAAATTACAGTATCTATCTACTGTTAGTGCATTCATTTATTAAAATAAATATAATATACATTGTTTCTTCAAAACATTTTGGTTATTATTTACAAACCATTTCCTAAATCATTTATTTTTTAAAATATTATACTTCATATTTCAAAACACAGGAGTAATAACTTTACATACAATAATTTAATTGTAGGCCTAATTACACTTTTTTGTATAAACTAGGCATTCTCATGTCTGTTTGATTATCTGAACTATTTGATTAACCAAACCAACCTTGGTCCCAATAAGTTCGGAACCGACACTCTACTGAATATCAAAATCAGTTTCCAGAATGCAGTTTGAAAATGCGTATGTTGACTTAGAAAACTCTATTACTTTATGAAATGCTGCTCTCATAAAGATAAACCATTATATTTTGTTTTCAGAACCTTGTTATTTACTACAAATTTTATAATAAACTGCCTATTTATACATCAATCAACTTGAGACTTTTTCACTGGATTGTGAAACTTTTGTCACATCAAATTTCTGCTAGCTTATGAAAATTTTGATCTACCGCACTTATGAAAAATAGCTGAATTTATTATTATATTTAGACACCCAATTCAAATCCCCATAGCTTGTGATTGACAAAAAAGTTTCAGAAAATCAGATCTTAAAGAAAAAAGTTTTAAAATATCATGATAAGCTTTATTTTCATTTGGCATTCATAACTTTAAAAAAAAAAAAATTTTAAGCCATTTCCATGACAACCTAGGGCACTGTACCATCAATCTCTTTGCTACTATGACTATATTGTTACAGGTTAAGCATGTGCATTTTAATTAAAATCCTGCAGTTTATGAACATAGTAATTTACTTAAGCCCCCTCTCCTTAATGTTCTACAATAAACATTAACATAAGCACTTTTGTCTCTGTCATTTTCAATAACTGATCTTAGCACTAGTGTTTAAAACTTCACCAGCACACCTGAGTTACCTAGGTAATTCTACCATTCCAGCTACATCAGATTCTACTCTAATGGACATTTATAATCCATCTATTGATGTTTCCTTTAATTTTGTCTTATGGCCATTCTTATTTATCTGTTATATTTTTTATATGTTCACAATTTTTTACTTGACTGATTTTCTTCCTCATGCGACTCACACGTCTGCTTGAATGTTTTCAAAGAAAGCAGTAGTCAGCTTGAGGATATTTGCATCTCTATAGAGTTTTTCCAGGAAAGGTACTGGTGACGGCCATTATGTGCTTTCTTTGTTGCTCATATGTTGGGCATCTTGATTGATTTTAAACTCATTCATTATTTTTATTTTATTTTATATCCCCCCCCCCCCCCCCCCCCCCCCCCCCCCCCCCCCCCCCCCCCCCCCCCCCCCCCCCCCCCCCCCCCCCCCCCCCCCCCCCCCACCCCCCCCCCCCCCCCCCCCCCCACCCCCCCCCCCCCCCCCCCCCCCCCCCCCCCCCCCCCCACCCCCCCCCCCCCCCCCCCCCCCCCCCCCCAGATCTCTTTGTTTGCTTATTTATAGTACCATGGACTACTATTTATTTTATTTCTCACAATGTTCACATCTCTGTCCTTCCAATATCTTTCTTCCACATGCTTGTTCACTGTTTCCTCAAAATATAATAACATTTTATTTTGATTTAATTTACTTTTACTCTATTGACAATTGTGTAAAAACACTTTATTTGTATCTTTAGTTAAATATGATGAAATGCGATGACAAAGACATATTTAAAATTAAAAATAAATTTTTTTTAAACCAAGGTGAAAATTGGCTGTTTAATGTATTAATATGATCAGTTACTGTCTGCACAATAATGAAAAATCTAGCGCAAGATATACCCACAAGCTCACTGGCACTAAATATCACAGATAAGATATTACTATGAACTTATGCAATTATATTATGTTTGTGTGGAAATTACAATCTGTTGGCATATGAAAAGATTCTAACAACAAATCTAAATCAATGCTTGTGTTATTTATTACAATGCGAACTCTCGTTACAATATTTCTTAAAAAATGTCAAGTCAAACAAATAAAGCCATCACCCAGTTTCATCCATATACACTCTAGACCCAATGTAATGTGCATGGTGGGGTCCAAACTTTGGCACCGCATTAAAAGCTAGTCAACATGGCAGTGAATTTATTTATTCTGATGTAAATGTATTGACCTTTGACAGAAATCAGCAATGTGAAGGATATCTAGTGTAAGAACAAACAAATATCGTTACACAAAAATAACGTAAAAGATATATTTATCCCTACATTTCTTATTTTGGATACTGAAAATAAAGATTACATATACATTTTTTTGTTTTAATTTAAATTTGAAGCATATGAAAATGAGATAACTGGCTAAAGCGAAGTTCAACCTCTGATCCTAGTATAAGTGTATCGAGCCACATTATATCCGGTCTAGAGTGTATTAAAACAGGTGACTTATTTTAATAAACTGTTTGCCTTCCTGCAAGTACACTGACAATATTTTAAAATCTTAAATTAGTTTATTCTAGTCGTTTACTTCCAACTGCTAAACTTGCTATTTTGCAAATCTGGACTTCACCTCAGGCCAATCGTTTTTATTATTTCATTGATTTGTCATTTCATTCTCTATTTTGCATTTCTGTTAGTTAGATTCTTTTCTGGTTCTATAGTCTCACTTCCTTATTTAGTGTTACTTTTTAAATTTATTTTACATTTCTTATTTCCATGTTGCTCGTCTTAGCTTTTTCTGTCCATCTATTTTCTCAACATGTTGGCAGTGTCTCGTAACTTGTCTATATTTCTTGTCTTCTGTAACTGTGGCTGAGGAAGGGTAAACGCCGAAACATCCTGTGTTTTGAGTGCAGTGTTGAATTGTAACTCAAAACCAATATTTACATTTTGTTTGCTTTATCCTTTACAAGAGTAAAAGGCGAAGAAGGACGTTTTTGCCAATGTAAATTCCCCGATGCATTCTATTTACTTCACGAGAAAATACCAGCTTTAAGCTGCCAACGTATCTACTCCTCCAATATAAATGTAACCTCAAGCTGTTAGTGCAAATGTCTAATATGTTTATAAATCTTTACTGCAGTATTAGTTCTTTTCCTGTCTTCAAAGCAGATTTCCGAAGTTCATCAGTAAATGTTATCTCAATATAACAATAACCAAAAGTTTGTAATCTACTGATTTACATAAATTTTCCCAGTCACGGTCATGTCAAATTAACCTACCTCTGAAATCTGCCTATTCTGACAAATATGATGAACTACTTTTATTAGTGCAGCATGTGTAACTTCTCCTGTCCCATAACCAAAACTAGAAGCTCAACAAACTAATGATAACTCATTGGAAGTCACTGTAACAGGGTCTGAAAACGCAGAGGTAAGACAAACTTTATGAGAATAAATACCGTAAATGATTGCCAGATTGGATATACATGTCTACAACATTGCTATTGTTAATCAGAATCGACCTCACTGCACTCCAGGCAAACCCTCAGCAAATGTCGACAAGATACAGTCTCATATATATCTTGATATATAGATCTTGATATCTATATACATCATAGACAAAGATGATAAACAGACTATGCTGTCAAAATAAGAATACACAAGTCAAGAGCAGCTGGGAAATGTGTCATAAGAAAACATGTCCCAACTAAAATCTCAAGTCAGTCCTATTGTATGGCTCTGAAACATGGAGAACAACAAAAATAACAACCAAGAAGATATAGACATCCGTAAGTAGGTGCTCTGCGCAAAATTGAAGGACTTAACTGGCATGACATGATCACTAAAGTGGACATGACACACACACATACAAAACCCAGACAAATACCAATGAAATGAGAAGATGCTGGTAATGGACAGGACAAACACTGAGGAAACTAGCAGACAGCATTACAAGGCAGGACTTTTCTGGAATACCCAGGGTATGAAGCAGAGGGAGACTGAACTACACATGAAGAAGGGAAATGCAGACAGACAAGAAAGGGATAAAGTAGACATGGAAATAACTTAAAAAGATGGCACAGGACAGGATAGCTTGGTGTGTATTTGTTCAAGGATTATGGCTCATAAGGAGCTGCAAGGTAATTAATAAACAAAATGTCTATTCTAACACGTTTACTGGAACTACTTCTTACAACAGTGCAGTAATACGTACGTTCCTGAACAAACTACAGCGTACGGCTGTTTCTAAATGTTACAGATCAAAACAGACACAAAATGCACTGTCTTATTCAGATAGATTTTATACCACCATGGAATCTGTAGCGAATAAACAATACACATAAAGGTTTGTTTCAGGCGCTCGTGAGGTAAAAAAAAACTAGACAACAGAAAAACAACAGAAGTGATATGCTTACTGGAGACTTGAACACAGGACCATCTGGACAACAACACCGCCTCGCTAAGGGAATGAACTGAGACTATCCATCCTGCCAACTAGGCACCACTGTAGCAAAACACTAGACTGCTAAACATTACAGATCAAAACAGACACAAAATGCCCTGTCTGAATCAGAGAGATTTTAAATCACTATGAAATCTGTGGTAAATAAATAAAACATACAAACGGGTATGTTGCAGGCACGCGTGAGAAATAAAGAAGTAGAACACAGACATCAGAAAAAAACAAAAAAGAAGTGAACGGCTTACCAGGGACTCAAACCCAGGACCATCTGGACAACAACACTGCCTCGCTGAGGGAGTGAATCGAGACTATCCATCCTGCCAACTAGGCACCACTGTAGTAATAGACTAGACTGCTAACTCCACGTTAAAGATAAGCATAAATTGGAAAATCCTGGAACAAGTCAACAGCTTCTCATATCTTGGTCATATAATAACAGAAGATGGCAGATGTGAAATAGAAATCAAGAAGACAATAAAAGTGGCTAAAGCTACATTCAACAACATGAGATGTGGAGCCGAACTGGTTTAGTGGTTACCAAACTGCACTGGCGACCGAATGACCCAGGATCAAACCCGGGCGAGGACATTTGAAGATTTTTCGTCAACCGGGATTTGGACTGGATTAACTCGAGCCCTGGCAAAGACATTTGAAGGAGTGTCGTCGACCAGGGACTGGCGGCTCCTGAGCCGACCCAGATCTAATGGGTACCTCCGAAATCGGCGAGTATCTGCCTGAATGGCAAGGGACTCTGTACAAGAAAAAAACGGATACTCACGTAAAAATCAGTCTCAGGTTAGACATACTAACCTGAGATTTCGCCTCGAGTAATAGCGGGCGTACGTACACACAAAAACAAAACAACATGAGATAAATACTGACATCTAATCAGTTAACTCGCAAATTAAAACTGAGAATCATTAAGTTTTATATATATTCTTCATTACTGTTTGGTGTAGAAACAGGGACAATGAATAAGCAATTGGAAAATAGAATTGAGGCTCTCAAGATGTGGATATATAGAAGAATGGGGCGCATCTCATGGAAAGAGAAGAAAACAAATAACGATGTCCTAGAAAACCTGGGTATGAAAAGAGAACTAATGAAGGAGATCAAAATTAGGCAGCTAAAATATTTTGGCCACATAAAAAGACATAACACCTTACAGAACACCATAACAGAAGGGAGAGTTGAAGGCAAACATGCAAGAGGAAGACAGCACTATATGTGGGAAGATAACATCAAGAGATGGACAGGAAAAAGTCTATCAGAGTGTGCCATCAAGATAAGAGGCAGAAAACGTTGGAGATCCATTACAGCCAACCTTTGTTGTGGAGATGGTAGCTGATGATGATGAGGACAGTTTTAGTGTTTCTTTAGATATATTTGGGAGCCACGGTAGTGCACTGGCTTCCTAGCTCGGTGGTCAATGGTTCAATCTCCAGTTGAGGTGGGATTTTTTTAAATCCGCAAACAGCTCCAGGGTTGACCCAGCCTCATGAATTGGGTACCAGAGTAACTCTGGGAAGGTTAAGGCAGCCAGCGTGATGCTCACCACATCATCCCTTGTGTGCCGATGGTCAAGAAAATATGGGCCTAACACCATATTCCCAATATGCCTCAATGGGCGTTTAACGGGATCCTTTACCCTTAGATATTTTTATGTTCAAAGTTGCTACCTCACCATTTATCAACACCTCTGCCAAAGATATGGTACAGAGATCAGTGCCAAAATAAAATCAATGTGATGACCAATAATCAACTAGGAAAACAGTCACATGATAAACGAAGAACATGTGCCCCAGTTTAAATACCTGGGACAATGACTAAAAATGAGGGATCGTAACAAAAACACTAGCAAGAACTACACAAACAATGGTGACCCTAGCAAAACTAAAATCAACAGGAAAATAAAAAATTATTGGATTTTGAACCAAACTTAGACTTCCAAGCAGCCTTGTCAATATCTACATTGATAGCTCATGGGTTGGCAACAGGTCAATCATGTTTTAGCAGTAGCACATAGAGCATGGTTTGGTAGATCTCTACATGACTGAGGTAAAGAACAATTTTAAGCTAGGGAAATTTTAAATTTTGGACTAGCCCTCCCTCATGGGCATTTAAAAGCACAATATTCCCAAGATTAAAGGTAGTTTTTCATATTC
Organism: Oreohelix idahoensis; assembly: GCA_024509875.1. Taxonomy (NCBI): domain Eukaryota; kingdom Metazoa; phylum Mollusca; class Gastropoda; order Stylommatophora; family Oreohelicidae; genus Oreohelix; species Oreohelix idahoensis. The sequence continues at coordinate 25,073 of JAMPIV010017595.1, forward strand.
CCAGTAAATACTCATCAGCTATCTTTCTATAATTCACTTTATTCATGAACTGCAAGAGCTAGGAACGTGATTTTCTCTATTACCTGAAGTTAACATTTGGTAAAACAGCATTTAGCTTGCATGTTCCACAGATCTGTGTTGATGAAATGGCAGGAAGCATATCGTCTGGCAGAGATTAAAGTCACATACAGGCTGGATTTACTCCAAACCATTAATACACTGAAACCAGACATGAGTTTATCAACGTAATTTTTAGAGACCTCAGTGTTTCTAAAGAAGGTCTTCACAGCTTCTAGGCTGCCTACTGCTGGTATAGGCATCTGCCCCGTATAGGTCCCGGGGATCCTGAGAAGACTAAGAAAGAACAGGACTACTGCTGCAGGTGGTTTGGTAGCAGATCGCTTTGTGTGGATTTTTAACAATGGTATAAGCGCCGTACCGTTCAGAAAGCAATGGCAAACTACTGAATGAAAAAATTGCCTAGAAAAATCACAAACAGCCAATAAATGATGGGGTTGATTGCCACGTCCTGTAAAGGATAAGCAACTAACTTTTTTTATGGTTCTGTAGTCCTATTCTTTACTCGTCTCATCACAGACCCCCCAAGGAACTACACAGGCCAGACCCACCATGTATTTTACCTTATTTTTACCTTTATCACAGGATTATCAAATCACTACAGCAACACAGAGTTGGAGGAACAGACAGCGTTATCACAATCAGGACACAGACAGCAGGAGTGGTTTTCACCATTGGGAAATATGTGGAAATTAAAATCCAATGCAAAAAAACAACCCCATCCCGTAAAAACTTCGCACAGTGGGCTGATCACCTGCTTGCCAACCAATCTGATTACGGAAACAACGATAGATTGTTTGGTCTGTTTCTGTTCCACAAAGACGCCACTAGGCGTGGTGGAAACAGCGATAGATTGATCAATTTGTTGTTGCCCTAAGACGCCACTAGGCATACTGGCCACATACTGCTTTGCCGGTTGGTGGCTAAGGATGGAAGAAGAAGAAGAAGCAAAAAAACAAGAATTTTCAGTTCAGATGTTTAGGCAATCCTACCGTCTGCCTCTGAAACATGGAGAACAATGGCAAAAAAGAAGTTATGGACTTTTATAAATGTGTGCTAATGCAGAACACAGAGATTACAATAGTACGGAGGGAACAGCCATGCAGTCCTCACTTGGGTCTAAATGTTGGAGTGGCAGATGTGACATAGCTAGATGCTGATAATCTAGTAAAATAATGCAATTTCTGCTAAACACAGTGTGTGAGCTGAGCAATCTAGCGCATTCACGTATATATGAAAACTGTCTATACAATGCCATTTCAGAAGCACAAACCTCTACACAAATTATGAGTTGCAGATTGATGAAATACACTCCACTGATAGTTATTCAGCCTCTGCCTGCAACTCTTCTGGATCGTATGATGGAAGTTTGATTGTACAGTAGCCTACTCCTGTAAGGCTGCGAGGGAGGGCACCCACTGTTTCCCATATACCAGAGAACACATCATATTTGCTGACTAACTTCTGTCCTGTCTTGGTCTGTACATTATACCCACCCAGCACATAAATATTGTCCCTGTACACCACACATGATGCTTCTTTGTGGGAGATGGAGAGTGGAGCAACAATCGTCCATTGATCAGTAGCAGGGTCATAACACTCTGACTGCATAACTGGCTGAGCTTGTTGGTTCACATTCAAGTTACAGCCACCGAAGACAAAGAGTTTGTCATGAGAAGCACACATTACATGCCATCCGCGTGGTGTCAGCATAGGAGCCATATCTTCCCATGCATTTACATTAGGGTCATATCGCTGCATGTCTGGTGTGAAATGATTGCCAGAGTATCCACCTGAGATAAAAATGTAATTACCATATGTGGCACCAGCATGAGCATGGTAAGACATGGGCATAGAAGATATAAGCTCCCAGGTGTTTTCTGCTGGGTCGTAACACTCTGCTGTAGCCAGGCTTCCATCTTTAAATTTTCCACCTACTGAGTAAATTTTATTATTTAATGCTCCTGCAAAGAAATATGCTCTTTTGTTCAGCATGGGGCATACCTGAAACCAAGTGTCAAAGCGAGAGTCATAACGGAGGACAGAATTAACTGCAGACTCACCATGCGCGCACTGAGTGGTGCAACCACCTAAAACATATAGAAAGTTATTATACACAAGCACTTGCATGTGACTAAGCGCGCTGGGTAGAGTGGCTATCTCCTGGCGGTTCAGCAGACTACTGGAGGTTATCTTGGAGTCAAATACTAAAAGTTCGTCATGCAGACAAGGGTTCGGGTGGATCTCACGTCCTCCTACACTCACCAATCTCTCAACATAGCAGCGCAGGCGTGTGGATGGCGTGTTCAGTAATGGTTGTGAGTGGGGGACAACGTGGTAGTTGAGTGCTGAGAGCACCATCTGACGCAGTTCAGGGTTAGACATCATGAGATCCACGCTCTGAACTTGGTGAACCAAATCAGCAGGGTTAATGAGGGGGAATCTGATCAGCTTCATCAAGGATGGAGCATGACACAGACGTTTGGGATCCATCCTTAACCATTCCCAGGTGATGTGAAAAATATCCATCTCACGGAAACACAGTTTGTCGCTGCTTAAACAACTCACCATCTGCTCATATGTCAGTAGGTTCAGAGTGTTCTCTTTCGCTATCTGCATCAAATTCCTTGCAATAAATACGTCAATCTGTTTCAAGGCATTCTGCATGCTGTACAATTTTGCAGTGTTTATAAAGTCATAGAAATTACTTGTATTCATTCCACTGAGGAAATTCCTCTCACAAAACTCTATCACTGGTGTCACTTGTAAATGTGTTGCGGCTGCAATAACATCAAAGATGTCATCACCTTCTAAAGTGGTGGTCGATGTGTACACAACCTCAATAACTTTCTCCAACCCCTTTGCGGTTATACCTTTTAATTCTATCTCTTTTTGATTACATTCACGCATTCCACTAGTGAACATTGACAGGAAATAGTCTGAACATGACACCAGGATGACACGATGGCAGTTAAACCTTGTACCTGGAAATGGAACATGAGTAGAAATAAATTTACTAATGTAGACTATACACATTATATTTATGAATAAGTGTTCAATTTAGAAAATATAAAAATAAACCAGTGTTGCTTGTTCAAGCTCTGGAACATGAAACTAACTCCTGTCTTTTAATTTAGTAATGTCAGCATGAACAATGGGAGGCGACTGGCTACCACAACATGGGAAACCAAGAACCAAGGATCCAGACCTCCAGGACGACCCAGAGTCCACTGGGAGGACAACATTAGACAATCTCTAAAGGACAGAGGACAAGACTGGAACCAGGCCAGGAGGAAGACAGCCGATAGGATAGTATGGTGCTCTCTCTGACAAACCTCTACACTTCTTGGTTGAAGAGGAATAACAGGTAAGTAAATAAATAATTTCAGCATAACCACTTTCCAGGGGGTAGTATGACATCATTAGGACCACTGGTTCTGAAAAGAAAATTTCCATAAATTATATTCCCTCTACTGGTAATCAAACACGGTACCTTTAGAATTCGAGGCGGACGCTATACCTCTTAGCCACTCAGAGCCCTAAATGTTTGTAATAGTTACAAACAGTTTCACACAGGTATTCTCAAAAGATATTTCCACTTGTTGCAGAGGATGATGAGCATAAGAAAAACAAAGGAGGATATAAGGGAAGGAACGGACTAATTACAATGTTCTAGAAAGACCCCAAAGAGAACAAATGTAGATATTTAGTAACCAATTTCTGTACTATGGCAGCATAGTCAGAGGCTTGCTTTTTGAGGTAAAGTTATTGGGTTCTAAACCTGGTATAGTCAGACACGCTGTAGAACAGTGCTTCTTAACTAGGGGCGTATGCACCCCCTGGGGGTGCGAGACCCACCTTCTGGGGGTGCGAGGATATTTTATAAGACGAATCATCATGAACACTCAAAGTATATAATACTCAGAACTCAACTAATTTGTACAGAATACAGCATTGATGACAATTAGATGCTGAAGCTTAGTCCCATTTTGTAAACATTTTCTCACAGCATACTTTTATCTTTTTCTTTTCAAGAGTGTACTACCTCAACTTACTTTGCCCTGCGCGCTTTGACAATGAACTATATTACTGCACAGTCAAACTGAACTTGTTAAATCCAGTGATGACACCTGAGAAAGTGTCACTGACATTTATAAAAGCAGCTAAGATTAGCCAGTCCAAGCAGACACATTAGAAAACACCTACTCAGTAGGGATTCAGTTTTCACACTGGAGAGTGGTAACATTTCTCTGTTCAGTGAATTCACTCATAAGTTGTGTTCAGAGTAAAACTTCACACCACTTTCCTCTAAGGAAGCATTGGGGAATAAATGCAGTGAATATCTTGACAGACTTAATATACTATATTCATTACTCTTGAGCTTTTTTTTTTTCTTTATCCTTTTCAATTATGTATCCATTTCTTTTCATGTTTTTTTTTTTGGGGGGGGGTGGGTGGGGGGGGGGGGGGGGGGGGGGGGGGGGGGCTTCTTCTACCTTTCTTACCTTGAGAGTTCCAGAACAAGGACTGCCTTGTAATGCTATTACCAGGTTTCCTCAATGTGATCCATTGCCAGCATCTGTCCGCACCATGTCCAAGAAGTCTAAGACATCCATTCATTTAATCTCCTTCAGTTCCCCAAGGAACACAGGACTTATGTCAAGTCCTCCTGTCCTAGGCTGCCAACTTAATATATCAGAATATCCATTAGTACGGATTATTTTCTGATATTATAATCCCTGAACAAAGGACAGTTTTTATTGTTAAAGTCTGGATTATAAGTTGCACCAATGGAGTCTGCAGCCTCTTCGTCACATTACTGTTAAGTTCTTATTACTTACGTAACTTACAACATCATAACATCTAATTCTCCAGACCTAAAAGTCTTTTATATTTGGACATGCGCCCTAATATAACCGACTAGGTTGAACGGAACGCGCCTCGCCAAAACGAGGCAAAATTTTATTTTTAAAACAAAAATCATAACATCTGGCAATTCTCCATTCACCTCATCACCCAGACACTGGCAATATTTTGCACCCTTATTAGTGGTGCACTTGTGTGTTCCTGGGGACAAAAGGGGAAGCCAAGAATAGTAACACTGTAAACTACCATGCATGTCACAAGACATGACTATGGAGGGTTGGGCATGGGGCCAGCTACCCAATCCTGTAGAAGTTTTAAGCCACAAACAACTTCAGCAAAACAATATGTACAGGAGATGAGAAGAAGACGTTGGAGACAGATAGGAAACACATTGAGGAAACCTGCTGATAGCGTTACAAGGCAGACCTTGATCTGGAATCCCCAGAGTAAGAGAGGCAGACCAAAGAACACAATGGAGAAGAGAACTGGAATCAGAAACGAAGACGATAAAGATGACAATGAAAGACCTTGAGCTAATGGCAGGAAGGCCTGGCTTAAGTTTGTTGAAGGCCTATGCTCCTTGGGGGGAGCCACGGTAGCGCAGTGGTTAGTGCACTGGCTTCCTAGCTAGGTGGTCCATGGTTCGATCCCCGGTTGAGGTGGGATTTTTTTAGACCACCAACGGCTCCGGGGTTGACCCAGCCTCATGAATTGGGTCCAAGAGCTACTCTGGGAAGGTTAAGGTGGCCGGCGTGATGCTGACCACATCTCCCCTAGTGTGCTGATGGTCAAGAAAATATGGGCCTAACACCATATTCCCAATATACCTCAATGCACGTGTAACGGGATCCTTTACCTTTTTACCTATGCTCCTGGGGAAGCTGAAGGGTGATGAAGATTATTAGCGGCCTGTCCACCCATTAGCATTCAACAAAAGAAAACTACTTTTTTTTACCAACCTTCAGCAATGAGTGTAACATCACATAGAACTCCATCTTGTTTGAGTTTGTTTAAACCCTGCAAGACTCTCATGCCATGCTCTGGCCTCTCCTCCATCCTAAACGCATCGCCCGTCGTGCCACTTGACATTTCCCCTCCCTCAGCCATGATGCTAGTTGTCCTGCGTTTCTTTCTCTGATGTTGAACGGTGAGTCTACCAGGCATCTAACATTTCTGAAATATCACAACAAAGTGTCAAACAGATAAAACAAGTTTAAGATTTGAACTCTATTTGTATCCCAGGGGTCTCTGAACAGACAAATAAAGAATAGGACTACTGCACCCTCAATCGTATGAGGTTGTGCATGGAGGCTGGCAACCTCATGAAGAAAAACAAATTGCCATAGAAACCACTTCTGCAAGAGCATGTAACTGTTCGGTGCAAGCTTCCTACTAGGGGACCAGCAACAATGGTGGCTCTACGCTTCATAACGAGTGCATAGGAAAATGATGATGACTCTGTATCGGAAAAATTGATCATTAGTTTCCACAAGCCACAGTAGGTTGTTAGAGTAGTAAGGGCACAATTTAGTCCTTTTTGTAGCTGTAGAGGAAATTTGCTTTCTATCCATTTCACTAGGTCATCTGCAAACAAGGCAGTGCAGATTTGTAGATATTCTGCCAGGTCGTTGATGTAAATCAGGAAGAGAGTGCAGCTTAAGCTGATCCCTGTGGTAAGCCTTCCTGAATTGTTCGTTTCTTTGATGCGACCCCGTAAAACGTTGTATACATAGTTCTGTTTAAAAGAAAATTGTTTTTTTTTTAATCCACTGGAACATTCTTCCTTCAATGCCCATTCTTCGCATTTTGAAGAACAGACCATCTTTCCATTCTCTTGTTTATAAGTCCACAAAGACTGCGGCCACAGGGTTGCCATTTTGGTATGCATCTGCTACTTGCTGCGTTAGATGGTCAAGGGTCTGTCTGCCTCTTTTAAACCCTGCCTGGTTATGGTGAAGAATTCTGCCTTTTTCTAGCCACCAGTATAGGCATGCATTAATCATGCGTTCAGCTAGTTTACTAATGCAGGATGTCAGGGAATAGGGTCTGTAGCTGCTGTTTGTCTTTCTTTGGTATTGGGATTATGTTTGCAGTTTTTCATGCTTTAGGAGGTGTGCTGTTTCTGTATGACTTATTATAACATTCACTATTGCGTGCTGACCTTTTTCACCTAATTTAGTAAGCATATCATTAGTTACTTGGTCTGGTCCAGGTGCTTTCCTCAGCTTGCACTTTGAGAGGCTGGACTGAAGCTCTACTAGTGTAAATTCTTGGTCAAAGATGTTTACTGCTTTGTGTGCTTTGGCCATACACTTTGTGAGTTTTTTAAAGAGCTGTGTCAAAGTTATTTCTTTTCTATTTGTTATTAACTTCAGCAAAATAATTGTTTAGTGCTCTAGTTTTTCCCCCTTCTTCTTCTTCAGCGTTCAGTTTGTAGTCATGCTAAATCTGCAGGCCTGTCGCCAGGACGAAGTCCACAGTCTTTACCAGGTTGGCGCAGCAGCCCCATAGCTTCTGCTGGAGCTCAGCACCCCTTAGCCAGGTCACACGTCGCAGGTCATCATGGGTTGGGCAGTTTTGGAGAATGTGTTCTGGGGTCTGGATTCCAGTTCCACATAGGCATTCATTTGTGTGGGATATCATGAGGCGATAGAGATGGCCAAGTAATCTGCAGTGGCCAGTTCTCAGGCGGAAAATGGTGGTCTGTTGGTGTCTGTTTAGATGGTGGATTAGGTCATCTCTGCTGTATATATCCCCTTCCTCCTTCCACTGATTTTTGTACTTGTTGTGGATGATGGTTTTTGCTTCCCAATAGGGCAATGGGTGGCTGTATTGTTCCATTTTACTGCCACTCCTTGATAGAGCATCTGCTCTCTCATTTCCAGCAATTCCACAATGGGAGGGTAACCACTGAAGGGCAATGGTTGATGACCTACGGATGATGTTAAGCTCAGATCTGATCTCATTCATCATGTTATCATTTCTGGTGTTCTGTATTGATTCCAGTAATGATCTGCAGTCAGTGAAGATTACTATCTTGGCTGGTGGCTGCTGTTCGGATCTGGTGAGGATATTCAGAGCTTGTAGTAGTGCCATAGCTTCTGCCCTGAAATTGGAGATCTTTCCAGTTGGGAAGGCCTTTCGGATGATCTTTCCATTTAGGAATCTTATAAAAATGCCTCCTCCACCATTCTTTACTGCCCCCTCAGCGGATCCATCTGTGTATGTGTGTGTCCACTCCTTCGGGTTGTACTTTTCTTCAATCATTTCTTGAGTCAAAGTTTTTAGTTGTTGAGGGGTCTGGTGGCCTTTCTTTTTTATTTCAGGGATTGCTGTGATGATAGATATATTTTCATGGCAGTCGTCTGGCTCCTCGTAATCAATTAACATTTCAATTTCAGTAGGTTGGTTTGGGAGGAGGTCTTCATGGCATCGATGCAGATGTTTGGAGATGTGTAAGAAGCTGGTTCTTTTCAGCCTGTTTTTTGTCAAACTTTGTAGTTTGGCATGCATTGGATGACTTGGCATTCGTAGAAGCTTCTCACTGTGAGTGAATACCTTTTCCTCACGTCTGTCATCAAGAGAGCGGATGGTGTATCTCTCCATTGCCTGGATTTGAGAAGTCTTCATCCCTCCAGTGATTAATCTAAGGCCTGAATTTTGCACTTTCCCTAGACGTTTTGTGTTTGTTTTAGATGCCATGGCCCAGGCTGACATGCCATATTCAAGTACAGGCCTGTATAGACTTTTTTAAGTATGCTGGTATTTGCCCCCCAACTAGTGCCAGCCAGTTTCTTCATAATAGAGAGCTTTCTTGTTGCTCTCTATTCTACTGCTTTTATGTGCGGCTTCCAGGTGAGTCTCTTATCCAACTTGACTCCCAGGTATGTTGGGTTTTCCTCGATTGGAAGCTCACTTGCAGTTTGATAGTTTCTCGAAGATTTGACAGTGAGAAGCAGGTTGCTACTGTCTTGGAGAGGTTAATCTGTACTCCCGTCTGATGCCCATTTACCGATGGTATTTAGTGCTGCTTGCATCCTGAACTTCGCAGTAGGCAAATGTTCAGCGGCACATCAGGCAGCAAAATCGTCAGCATGAAGAGCCCTGGAGATATGCCCGGACAGTTTCTCTGCAATATCATTTATATAGATGATAAAAAGTGTGGGGGAGATAACTCCTCCTTGTGGCACACCCTGTTGAAGAGTGACGCGATGGCTCAGTTTCCCGTCAAGTTTTACTCTTGCTGTGCGGTATCGGAGAAAGTCCCGTATCCAGCTGAACATTCTCCCTTCAATTTTGTTGTTGAGCATCTTAAGGAGGAGTCCTTCTTTCCATACCTTATCAAAGGCTTTTGTCAAGTCCACAAAAACAGCCAGTACTTTTTTTCTCTCCTGAAAGGCATTTTCTACTTCCTGGGCTAGATATACTAGCTGGTCTTCGGTGCGCGGTTTTTCCTGAATGCTGACTGTGTGTTATCAAGCAAATGGTTTTTTTCCAGATGTTTCAGTAATCTTGAATCTTTCCATTACCTTACCCAGACAGCTCAGTAGGCGAACTGGTTGGTAGCTGGACTTGCTTGTTTTCTCCTTTTGTTTCTTTCTGATGGGAACAATGATTGCTTCTCACCATCGATCTGGAAATTTTCCAGTACTCCATGATTGATTGAAGATTAGGAGGAGCTTGTGCCTGGCTACAGGTCCAAGGTTCTTGATATCATTTGTGATACCATCTTTTCCTGGAGCTTTCATGTTCTTTAGTTTTGTTATGGCAGCACTTAGTTCTCACATAGTAAGAGATGACTTCATGCAGGTGTCTGGGTTTTGGTGCTTCAGTTACTTCCTTATGTACTTCTTGGATACGTGCATGTGGAAGTGATGTGGTGCTTTCTTCCATCTGCCAGGATGTTTGCTGCCATCTTTCCTGTGTGATATTTTTCGTTTTCCTTAATGACAGTCTTGCAGTAGCTGGTTGTTGTTTCTTCATTTAGCACTCTTGTCAGATTCCATAGCTTGCACGAGTCCTTTTCCACGTTGAGACTGCTGGTCTTCTGGTGCCAGCTCCTTTGGATTTCAGCTTTCTTTTGTTCATTAGAAGCTTGTTTTATGCTGTTGTGCCTCTGTGTGTTCTCTACTGTGGGATTTTTCTCCATAGTTTCCCATGCTTTTTTTAAGTCACTATGGAGTTTTCCCAGGTTGTCACTCCAGTATGGTTTGTAGTCTCATCATTTACCTCGTGGAATTGACTTCTTTGCTGCTTGGATGATTGCCTCCCTGATGATGGAAATGTTTTTGTTGATGTTGTTTAAGTGTGTAATGTTCTGACAGAGGTTATCGACCTGTTCTTTAAAAAATCCCCAGTTTGCTTTTTTTTTGAAATTCCAGCTAGGAGACATATTAATTTGTCCTGCATTTCTTACCTCAGATATCTGTAACGTGACTGGTACATGGTCACTTCCCCCCAGTTGGATATTTACTGTTCTGGTGGTGAGTCAATGTATGTCATCTGTAGCCATAGCAAGATCTGGTGTGCTTGTTGTTTTCCATACTCTGGAATAGAAGGTGGGCTTATCATCTGGTTGGTTTATTAGAATTAGTTTATTCTCTACCATCCAATCTTCCATCTCTTCTCCTCTCGGATCTGTTGCTTCATAGCCCCAGCTGGGTGAGTGGCTACTGAAGTCACCCATAATGAGGTGTCTCGATTCTGCAAGCTTCACTTTGTGTAACTCCAGAGTTGTGGTTGGAGGGCTGTAGCAGTTTCTGATCATCAAGTCTCCACTGGGTAGCAGTAGTTGGACTGTTATGTATTCAAGTTCGTCCTCACCAGATCTGTGTATCTCTACTGCTGGGATTGAGGTTTTAACCAGTGTGAGGATTCCTCCCTTAGTTCTTTTTGCCCTGTCTTGGCAGGAAGGATTCGTATCCACGTATGAAGAAGCGTTGGGTATGTTGTAGATGAGTTTCTTGGATGCAGATTATATCAATGTTATTTTCCCTGAGGAATTCTTGTAACTCCGGTTTCTTGTTCCTCACTCCTTCTGCATTCCATCGAGCCACTGTAAGATAGTGGGTTGGTTGGTCAGATGCCCTACTTTGCCTTCCCCCGACCATTTGGTTGGCAAAGGCACTGGTTGCTTGGGTGGGCCCTTTCGAGGCTAGGGGCCCGGCTCCGCTCCTCCCCGATAGCTGGATAGGAGTGATGCCATGACGTAAGTCGAGATTGTCGCATGACTCCATACTGCAAAAGCGTGTGTGCCCTAATTTTTCCCGGTGTCTGCGCTGTAGCTGACACACTCCGTCTTCGGCAGGCCAGGTTGTGTTCGTTGTTCAGGGTTGTCTCCCACAGCCTTTCCATCTCCCGGTGGTAGCTGCAAGGCAGCAGGTTGGTTTGTTTACCGAGGTTTACCTTCTTCGTGGCTAGAGCTTATAGCCGCTCTTACTCGCTTGATGCACCCGTCATAGGACATATGGGGGATTTCAGTGGGGGTATCAGTGCCACCTATTACCCCTCCCTGTCCTCTGTCCTGCTGGGAGGACATCGCTGTTTGGTCCACGGCTGCTTATTCGCCCAGCAATACTGACTTAATTTGCAGCTGACACACCATATCTGGAGGTCGTTCCCCTATCCGCCACCTGTGGACGTGCCTGGTAGGCCGGTTACCCCTTTTGCCAGGAGTTTTTCCCCTGTTCGGGAGGTGCATAGATGTTGGGTTTCTTTTCTGGGTTTTTCCTGCCATATTATCGAGCAGTCTCCAGGCCTTCCTTCCATCTCTTCTAAGGTCAAGGCTCTAACATTTGTTTCTTCCATGTTTCTTGTTTTGCTATTTTACTTGCAAGCTTTACTTTGGCTGTTAGCTTGTTGTGCATTGTTTTATTATCTGGATTTGGGTTTTTCTTATCTTGCAGTGCATCGCATGTTTACTAAATTTTCTAGTTCTGTGTTCCAGATGTTGTACATTTTTCTAGTAACTTTAGAAATGTATTCTTTAACTGATTGTAATATTGCAGAGTTTACTCTCCCACTCACAGTGTTGATGCGGTCATCCATGTTGATTTCACTGAGGAGTTGATCAGATATGTATCTATAATGTTTCCAGTCTGCTCTGGTGTAATTCTATTTTTCTTTAGTTCTATCCAGGGTGATGGTTATGATAGGTGGTTGCTTATAATGTCCTCTAATACTTTCCATGTACGCTGGTCATGGAGATCTGCAGATATTAGTGCTTACTTAACTCTCACAGACATAGAATTGACCAAAAAAAAACAGTCCAAACGGTAGGCACTGCCAACACTCATATGAAACAGTGGAGCATCACCTGTTGCTTTGCCTGGCACTGCAAGAGACGAGACAACTCCTCCTACCAAAGAACCCAACCATAGAAAATACCCTATACAGCAGACGTGAACAACCAATCAGAACCACACAATTTCACATTATGGCATCAAAACCACCAAGAGCTTAGGATCAATGATTGTGGATCAAAGACAAGACACAATATGAAAAATTCAAAATAAAATCTGATTTTTAACATTAAAGCTATTTAAAGAATATTATTTTGTTTCTTATCTTCTGATGTGTTATTGAACATTTCATTTGTGAGTGATTCATTCACTGTTACCCTTTAACTCAATGAGGAGCATACATCTTTAACAGAGTCCTCCTGTACTACGCCATCTGCTCATGCTCCTTCCATGTTTTCTTTATATATGTCATTTATGTTACCAGTTATCTTTTCCACATGTTTGTCAGCCTCTATCTACCTCTCTTACCCTGTGCATTCCAGAACAAGGACTGCCTTCTAATGCTATCATCTATAAATAACAGACTGTGCATGTTTCTGACAATACCTAGACTCAAGACATAATGACGAAAATGACATAAGCCATTAATACATTACAGCAAAGTATACGCCATAATGAGCGTATATGAAGTGGTGCAAAACTGAAACTACACGTTTTGGTCAAAATTTACTGGTACTCACTGTTACAAAGTCAGAATGTCTCACGAAAACCATGAAGAATGGAAACCCTAGTCTATATGCACTCTTTATTTGTTTTGTTAAATTGCTACTCCCATATTCAGGGTTTTTCGCTGTTGCCTCGACAACATGTATGGAAACATTTATTGCTGAATCTTTTATTTGAAGCAGAACTACAATGAAATATGTCAATCACAAGCATTTCGAATGTTTCAATTTTATACTCCAACACAGCAGGATTCAGTTATCAGGTAAAAATTACAATACCTAAGCTAATAGATGCCACTTTTGTTGTCTTAACACAAAATGATGCCTGTGTGATATGTGAAACACAAAGGAAGTAATGATATAAATTAAATCATCTGCTAGCATGAACGACCTAAATTGTCTAGGAAAAGAATGGCTTTGCTATCTATATTGTCAAAAGAATTGCTGCTATTTACTGAACACTTTCACACAGCATTTTGACCAATGACAGCATTCCTGCAATTACACTGACCAGTGTGCACTGAAATTTTCAAGTTTAACTTTATACAGCAGTAGTTACTGATGATTGTTGAAACACAGTCGTATAAAATCAGAAAGCCATGATGGAAGCAACTCTCTCAATGAAGATCAGGAAATTATAATCCATTGCTGCGTAAAGTAAAAACAGTCCAGTAATAATAATGAAAATTCTAAGTGCCAACACACAAAAATAAGTCACTTGGGTGCCTGGGCACTGTGCCAGGATTTGTCAACCCGTGTTCATACTATTTCCTACTATTATCAATTTACTGTAAGTAGCTAAGATTTTATTATACTCTGAAACCTACAAGCAATTTTATTCAGCAACTGAAACTTGACGTGGCATTGGGTACCAAAAAAGTATGTGGAGAACATTGAACGAGCTAATTCTTTCCATACCAGGCAGTTTTTAGGTATTACTAAAGTACCAAAGTTGATGCCATTAAAAATACTATTCACATGTGATGTTTTAAACCAAGGAGCATACAAATATATTTATGATAATGTCTTGTAATATACAGTGTGAGCACTATTTGCACAATCAGTTTACGCAAATCTGAAATAACGTATGCTGGGAAAACATACCCAAAAAAATTGCTACTGATGACATGAGCATCCGATCAGCTAAGCGGTTATAGCACTTTCCTCTTGCGGTAAAGTTACCGGGTTCCAGGATTGATACCTGGTAGCGTCACACTCCAGGCTACCCAGTTGTAACTGTGTACCTGACTGTTCTTGAGTTAGGGAAGACAAAAGGCAGCGAGAAAGGAAAATGGTGACCCCCCCCCATTTCATAAAAAACTGGACCTAGTAATAATATAATGAAGTCTCTAACATTTCACTCCCGTGGCAGTATCTGCTATGTAAACTACCTTTACCCTTATTTATTACTATTGAGATAATTCTCTCATATATTCAGCTTACATTTTTTAAACTATATGTTCATGTGTTCCACGGATTATAATTCATAATGTTATTTTGTTTTATGTTAATTTTCCTATGCTTTTTATTTTCTTCTTCTTCTTCTTTCGTTCGCTTGAACTATATTGTCTATATCTGCAATGTTGTTTCTTGTATAAACTTCACTGTCTTTTGTAGTTATTCAAGATATTTTCGAGCTCTAATTTTTTGCTGTAGCCGTCTTTTTTACTATTGACGCCTTCAGCATTCCAGTGCATTATTTTAAATGGTCTTTTCTTTGCTTGGCCAGTAGCTCTATTCTCATGCCTCCTGGCTCCACGGGGCAATTGAGAAGGACCCCAGTAGTAGGGGTTGGGCCCTTCCGAGGCAGAGGGCCCGGCACTGCGCCTGCATGGGTGTCCGTCACAGGGCGAGTGCCATAACGTTTTGCAGATATAGGCATACTTCCATAGCGCATGTGCGTGGCATCCTGATTGCTGTGGTGCGCCTCTTGGCTGGTTGCCTCCGTCTTCAGCACCTTGACTTGCTAGGGCAGACTGTGGTCTTGCTCGAGTGTAGGAGGGCCTGGCCAGTCTTGGTTTTTCAGCCGCTGATGGCTGTACTTGAGCCCCATCTCCACGTCAAGGAGCTGGCCTCGATGGGGTATGCTTTTTTATGAAAACTTTTATTTTTACCTACTTTGCATAAGCATCCCCCTGAGAAAATGATCTCACTGTGTGCAAATCTCAAATTACACGCACATTATGTGTGCTTTTTTAATGTAACTGTCAAATAAATTCTATTTGGGTCTGTAGCGGGTGGGATTTTAAGCCTTGACGTATCGTCTGGTTACGGACCATGTCTCTTCTTGTTACTTCAACCACCTTCCTCAGATACCTCATTTCTGAGGTTTGGATCTGGCTTTTGTGGGTTGTAGTCATTGCCCATGACTCGCATCCATATGTCAAGACTGGGACATAGGTGGAGCGGTATACAGCCATCTTCGTTTTCTTACCAACCTCTTTCTTGCTGAGGAATCCTCGATTTATGGCCTGATAAAGTCTCCCAGCCGCTGCTTTTCGAGTGGCCAACTCTTCTTTGATGCCCCCCTTTCGGTCTATAATAGCTCCGAGATATTTAAAGTGGTCAACCTGCTCCAGGACCTGTTCTCCCAACTTAATCTGATGTCTTCTTTCTTCTCGTGATATCACCATGGATTTTGTTTTAGAGCTGCTTGTGACCATCCCTCTCTTCTCCAGCTCTTCCTTCCAGACTTGCAGGTTGGATTGGAGATGTGTCTCTGATTTAGCAATCAGGACAACATCATCAGCAAATGCTAGCTCTGAAATACAGACCTGTCTCATCTTCCAGTACCCCACTGAATACTTTCTTGTTCTCTCCTTACATGCCTTGATGACATCGTCCATGAGGAGTATGAAAAGATAAGGTGACAGGATATCGCCTTGTCTTACATCAGTGGTGGTCCTGAACTCTTCTGACTTATAGTTTGCTGTCCTCACATAATTTCTACAAGACTTGTAGAAGATCTGTATAGCATGAAACAGAGGTGCTGGAATGTTCTTCCTTGCCAAACAGTCCCAAAGTTTGCTCCAGGGGACCCTGTCAAACGCCTTTTCCAGATCTATGAAACAAAGATGGATCTCACTCTTGTACTCAAGGGCCTTTTCACTCAGCTGCCTGAGTGTGAAGATTAGGTCTTGAGTACTTCGGTTTGCTCGGAATCCGCACTGGGCTTCATCCAATTGTGGCTCAGCTAGGCATCGGAGTCTCTGCTCTAGGATTCTAGAGTAGATTTTACCAGGGACACTGAGAAGGGATATGCCTCTGTGGTTTCCACATTGTCGATTGTCACCCTTTTTGAAAATCGGTGTTATGATGGCAATCTCCCAATCCTTTGGTATGGCCTTGTTGCACCACGCTGCCTGTAGGACCCTTAGGAGTAATAGGTCGCCTGATGCTCCCATGTACTTAACCATTTCTGGTGTTATACCATCATGCCCTGCTGCTTTGCCCATCTTGATTTTCTCCAGTGCTGCCTTCAGTTCTTCCATCTTTATGTCATCTTCATCACCATTTGTATCCTCTTCTGTGCTAGTGGTTATCATTTCTGATGCTTTACCTTGCTGCTAGCACCTTGTTCTTTGCTTCTGTTCTGAGTATCACATATTCTCTATATTTCTCTATTTGTCCTGCTGTGTTTTTAGCTCCTAAGTATTGTTTCCATGCCATTTTCTTCTCTCTTATTTTCTCTTTGACTTCTTCTGTCCACCAAGGTGTCCTCTTTCTCTTGTTCCCAAGTCGGACTTCACCACATGCTTCTGCAGCAGCTGTCTTTATGATATCCTTGAATTTAAGCCACAGGGTTTCCAAGTCATCAGGTTGTTCTTCTGTGTTTCTCACCGCTGTAGCAATAAGCCCCTGATATCTGGTCTTAATTTCTGGCTCTTTCAGCTTGTAGGTCTTAATGCTCATTTCTTCCATTTGTTTACTTGGTTTCTTGCGTGGTGCTGGGCAGTTCCTAGGCTGAGCAACTCTTTCAGTTGTTCTTTTGATTGTAAGCAGGTAGTGATCACTTCCAATCTCTGGCCCCCTCCAGACTCTAGCATCCCGGACATATTTGAATGAGCTCCTCCTAACAATGGCATAGTCGATCACTGACTTCTCATTCTTTGTTGGTTCACACCTAGTGTATGCATGTATGCGCTTATGGGGGAACTTTGTGTTGGTAATGATCAGATTCTGCTCACTGCAGAATCTGAGGAGTCGCTTTCCATTGTCATTGAGAGTATCTTCTCCATATCTTCCGATAACTCCACCCCATCTAGCATGGTCATTTCCAACTCTGGCATTGAAATCTCCGAGCATGATAATTTCATCTAGGCAGTCATCCACTGTCCTTTGAAGCAGCTCGAAGAATTCTTCCTTGACCTCTGCTCTCTCATCCTCATTTGGCCCATACACTATGACCAGGTTGACTATGGTTTCTCCTTCTTTTAGTTTTACAACCATAATGCGCTCTGAGACAAAGTTCCATCCCTTGATACTATCTTTCTGGTTTTTGGCCACAATGCAACCCACGCCCCCTTTAGCTCTTTCAGATGTGGGTACACCACTGTATAGCAGAGTGTTGCCATCGAGATCCATGACTCCTTGTCCCTTTTTCTTTGTTTCGGTAATAGCCAGGATTTCTAGTTTTGCTTTCCTCATCTCTTCCATCAGCCTCTTCTTTCCCATTTATACTTCTTGTGTTCCATGTTCCATAAGTCGTAGTCCGTAGTCCGTTCCAGTTCGTCGCCTTTAGAATCAGTCCGGTTTTCTCTCTTATATTGCTTGTAATCATAGTTTAAGACAAACAGGTGATTGGCCTGTTGTGCTTTTGCATGGTGGAGGGGCTGCCTCCTTACAGCCTCCATGCAGGCCACCCTCCTCCTTTTTCATCCAGGCTTGGGACCGGCATAGGCGGAGTTCAAAATGCATTCTAACAATATGTATTTTGACTTTGAAAAAGGTATGGTATGGAGAGATTTTCTCAAACTCGAGAAAATATGTCTAATTAGACCTTGTTTCTTCCATAGCAACCAAGCTTGCACCCCTATGTATTATACATCATTGAATTCGCCTAGATCTGGGCAATCCTGTGATGTAGTTCATTTATTTCGGTAACAAAATTATACCCGCCAAGATCGAGAATTTCTAGGTCGCGTTTTTTACCGATTACTTCCATATGTGGAAATCGTCGGACATTCGCTGACATCGGCTTTTTCCGCTCACTATTCTAAACTGTTCGTTGGCTGCGTGAATCCACGTGACTTATAACTGCTGTGTTGATATTATGGCGTCGGATTGATAAATTCTGTATACACATTTAGTTAGACTCATTTTTCCAAACTTTTTGTGTGAAAATGCCTCGAAAAAAGAATAGCTTTCGTCATCTAAAACTGGAAAAGGCCAGGGCGAAGCGATGGAACCAAGACAGTGCAGGTAAAAGTCGCTAATTTTGTTATGGTAATGGTACAAAATAAATCACCGTTGAAAGCCATTCAATCCCATGTGGTGAGCTGACGCACAGAAACATTTACACATATTTGGTTTTGATTTACTCTGGTAGGACTGAGTGGAGGGGGGAAGGAGGTACTATATTTGGATATTGGAAATCTGACTTAATTTTCTTGAATTAATACACAATATGTCCTAATTTATAACCCATAAAGGGTTCAACGATATACTTTTAAAAAAAAAGTCACATGTGAATAAGCTATTATTTTTTTTAATTTATATATTTGTAAGCTATTAGTAAATGCATTGGCAGTAAAGAGTGATCACATTTTTCTGGTTTGACAAAATAACGTGATTCCACATTATACAATAAATTATCATGGTATTTATAAGCATGTGACATATGTTTCTTGAGCTGCGATTATTTCTTATGTCCTTTTTTCAGAAACATATGATCCCACTAATGAGCCTAGTCTGCCTGAGGTTATACTGTCAGCTTCAGCTGTAAATGAAAGAGCCAGCACAAGCTCCTCTACAACTTCTACCTCTTTATCCCACAACACGCCACGGTTCTGTAAAAAGCTGGAACTAAGTGCCTCATCGGTGCAAGAAGCTTCAACACCTAACAATACGGTCTCCAGAACTATAGTTGATATGTCTCAGATATGTAACCTTGTTAGTCAGCTTGCATGTCCAGAATGCTATGGGAAGCTGTCTGCAGAAATTAATAATAAGGCCAAGAGAGGTCTTGTTCAACACATCAACGTGAATTGTTGTGTTTGCAACAAAACCGTTGCATCAACGTACACATCATCGGTTGATGAACATAATTCATTCAGTGTGAACAAAGTTGCAGTTCTATCATCTTTGTTATCAGGAATGGGACCCTATAAATTTAACTACTTTGTACAGAACATGGATATGCCTGGCCTGCATCAAAAAACTTTCAACACAATTGCACAAAAATTGTATTTGCAAACACCAGAACTTGCAAAATTAATATTTGATCATGCTGCTAAGCTAGCACGCAGCGTAAACTGTGCTCACAGCAATCAACCATATCATGAATATATTATGGATATTGGAGTCAGTTTTGATGGCAGCTGGCTCACAAGGGGCTACAGTTCAAAAATTGGTATTGGTTGTGTTGTGGAGATCTTGACAGGTCTTGTTATATCTGAAACCATGTGCTTTCAAAATACTGTCAGACATGTGCTACAACTGGTTCTCTGCACCAGAAGGAAGCCCCGGGAAACTTCAGCAAATGGAAAGAGGAGCATGTGAAGCAAGGATGTGATATAAATTTTGAAGGTATTTACTTCTGAATCTTATTTTTGGTTTCTCCTTCTCCTTGTCTAAAAATTTAAACTGATGTAATTTTTATTTCTCCATAAGTATCAGTTTTAGTAACATAATTTATCACTTACACGTGTTTGCTTTGCCTCCATTGTACTACATTTGCTTCTACATTGTAAAGGAAAGTGTTCAATGTTTGCTTACCTCATTATTTTAAGTGTTATTAATTCATACCTTTTCTTCTTTCTAGGAAGTTCAGGTGTGATGGAGGCTGAGGCAGCTAGTGTTTTATGGAGCCGGTCTGTGACACGACACAAATTTCGCTACACCACCATGTTAAGTGATGGCAATAGCAAAGCATTTAATAAGATCATGGAAATTAAACCATATGGCCCTAATGTTGAAATCATCAAAGAAGAGTGTATCGATCATGTAGGAAAAAGAATGCATACAGCTCTTTGTAATTTAGTTGCTGATTGCCGCAAGCAAAAAGTTACGCTTGGAGGACTTGGCCGTGGCCGTCTGACAGATGCAGCCATTCGAAAGCTTGACATTTATTATTCCAGGGCTATCAGGCAACATGCTACTGCAGCTGATATGAAGAATGCTATTATGGCTAGCCTACATCATTGCTATTCAACTGATGATTATCCCCAGCATCAGTTTTGTCCTACTGGCTAAGACTCTTGGTGTTTCTATAAAGCAGCCTTATCTAGGAATGAGTATGCTTTTGGGCATCAAAAACGTATACATACATCCCTGGACTTTAAGCTGTTGAACAGACATTTGACACCAGTGTATGACAGGCTGACAAATCTGAAACTGTTGAGTCGCTGTGAAAGAAAGGCTACCCAAAACTCCAATGAGAGCCTTCATTCAGTTATTTGGAGTAAAGTGCCAAAGCATATCTTCCATTCACGAAAGCACGTGGAATTCTGCCTTCTAAGTGCAGTTGCTGAATTTAATGAAGGACCTGAGGCTGCTATATTTTTTAAGAAAGTCCTGGGGCTGAACAGTGGAAAAGAGGCTTGTCGACTGGCAGGAGCAAGAAAGCGTAAACGTCTCGTGCTCAGCTCTAAAACGGCAGAAAACTGCATTGAGGAAAGGAAGGAAATTAGGCACAAATCTCTACAGAAATCCAGACAAGAAGCTGCAGAGGAAGCTGGATATATGGCCGGTATGTTCAGAATGACAAGTAAGTTATTTTTTTTGCTGTAGACATACTTATTTAATTATATTCTAATTACATAGAAAAATGTGATCTTATAGAAATATATTTTTCGCATACAAATTTTTTTATAACTTCCACACTTATGTATTAATTGACATAAGAATTGGCACATATATTGTCCATAGTCTTTTAAAACTTTCTGTGTGTTGGATTTTCTGTATCTGATCAAACTTTTGATTAATTGCAAAAAGTAATGTAAAATTTAGTAAAATTGGTTACTTCTTCTTCTTCTTCTTCTTCTTCCTCGTTCGCCCTGAAAAGGATGGTGGTTGCGTTGTGTCTGTTTCCAACGTAGCTGTGATATCTGCACCTTTCGGTCGACACATCCGACTTCTGCACGGCATTTTTTAGGACCGGGTTTGCCTTCCCATTGCGATCCGTACTCGCTCAGCCAGCCTGCACTGCTGCAGACTGTTTCCAGGACCACCACGTGGAGGTGGAGCACGGTCTTGACCAGATCTGGTTCGCTGGTCCTGACGCAGGCAGTCAAGCTATGAGTCGCTGACTGCGGTCTCTATTGCTGCGTCTTGAGGTCCCTATTTTTAGACACTATTTTCAAAGTCCTACAACTTTTTTTGTATTAAATTTATCAAAAATCCATCAAACTAAAAGTTTTAATATGTAATGAAAAACGTTGTGTTTAAGTTTGGTATTCATAGCTTAATAAATAAAAAAGCTTTAGCAAATTGAAATAGAACAAAGAATCCAATATTGCTCAGCTCTAAAACAGGAGAAAACTGCACTGAGATAAGGAAGAAAATTAGGCACAAATCTCAACGGAAAGCCAGATAGGAAGCTGGCTATTCTGCCAGTATGTTCTAAATGACAAGTAAGCAATTTTCAGGGGCAATATTACATACTTATTTAATTGTAGTCTATTTATGGAGAAAAATGCGATTTTCTCAAAATCTATTTTTCTCATCCCAATTTTCTTAAAACTTCCACACTTATGTATTAATTGACATGAGAACTGGCACATATGTTGCCCATAATCCTTTAAAGCTTTTTGTGTGATGGATTTTTAGTATAACTTTTGATTTATTGCAAAAAGTAAAGTAAAATTTAGCCAAATTTTTTACTATTTTTAGAAACTATATTCAAAGTCCAACACCTTTTGTTGTATTAAAGTTATCAAAAATCCATCACATAAAAAGTTTTAAAATATAATGATAAACGTTGTGTTCAAATTTGGTATTCATAGCTTAATAAATAAAAAAGCCTTAGCAAATTGAAATAGAACAATATAATCCAATATGGTCACCGTTTCTATGGCAACCAGTGGTGCAGTGCCATCAAACTTTTCATTTTGCGTATCTAGTATTGATATAGGTTAAGTCTGTGCATTTTCATTGCAATCCAGCAATTAATAACGAAAGTAGCATTTCAGTGTAGTTCCTCCCCTTAAATTGAATATTCAACAATATAAGTTTGTTTTTACATTGTGTAAAGTGCAGTGATGAGTAAACCTGAATGCAACCAAAGAGGCACAGCATGCAGTCCTTGTGAGAGTAATGTAGGCCTACCATATTGTGGTGCCATCATAGACTCATGGAGTAGAGAGTTAAAAGGATATACTTGCTTGTTTGTTACACAAAAAAAGAGATGTGTGTTACAGCCACATTATGCATGCATATCACTCTGTTACTGGTAAGATCTGTTTGGAGATTCTAGTCACAGTAGTCAGTACATAAGGTCAAGGTATAGATGGAAATGTTTTTTTAAATGTTCATGCTGAGAGTGAACCTCTGAGTCCATGGCAAAATCACAACCAGATTTCACTCCTCATTATAGAAATCTAGCAACACTGGTCAGTCAGACAAACATACCAATGGATATTTGAATAGCAGATTCTCATCCAATAAGCAAAGTTATAAATCCCATCATAAAAACACCTTTGATAAAACTAGCTTCTTTTGTGACAGCAATAAAATACACTTTTCATGTATTCTCTGCATTTTAATTCTAAACTATCTAGTGTTGACATCTAGTTTATTGCTGATTCATGTGGCCCAGTCTCTTTAGCCTTAAGTTTATATAAGAAATGCTGAAGCTAGTCGCTATTTATAAATGACAGATTTCTTTAGCTAATGGTGAAAAATATCCTGTTCTATCCCTGATAGGTTATAATTAGGACTAGTGTATACAAACAGTAGTGCAAGAGGATGAAATGAGCAGTGGGACGTGTTCGACGCCATACAAATAAGTCACCCATGTCGTTAGGGTTATGATTATGATTCCTAAACAAATGCATGTAAAATGAAAGTTCACCGGCAGATGGGCAAACCCTAAATCAAATGGTTTTTACTGTAAAAGCTTTATCATATCAATCAAAATGGAGGAATGACTCATGTATCAAAATATAGAATGTATGCAATTAACAGACACGTTCTGTGTAAGCAAAACATACTTGCAAGCACGAAATAATTAAGCCTGGTTATGAGTGCTTCTTTCAGACAGGCATAGTATGTGTGGACTTCTCAGAATTTATAGCCGTAAAAAACACAGTGAGATTAGGCCGAAGGAAGTAAACACCGGAAATATACAAGTATTCGGAGACAAACATGCGCAGAGTAGCTTTTCTTTATAGTTACCTTTCGTGATTTAACTGCGCTGTGAATAATAATGCGTTGCATTTAGGTACTACAGTACTTCTTCCTCGGCAAATGTCGAACGGTATGAATGCTAACTGTGCCTGTAGTGCGCTGGTTGTAAACACGACGGGTGCATCCCCTCATACGTCCATCCCTGTTAGTCTTACGTTTGATGCCTAATTCCAGCAATCTTAGCCTTGTTGGTACATATATTGCAGTGTCGTTGTCTAACAAGCGAGCATTAATTGTCTTTATTATTTCTCCCTTATCCATATCCAGTGTCCCCACTATAGATGCTCTTGAAGCTCTATTTCAGAATAGAAGAACCTTACTGTGCAGGATGTCTTCAAGACAATAATATAGAACATTTCTTGTTAAAATGTAAGAGGTATGACCAAATGAGAATACCAATATTAGATTATTTGCAAGCATCCAACTTACCTATAAATATAGAAGAGGTGTTGAGAATAGACAGACCTAGGGAACTGCATAATATAGTCAAACAATATTTAACACGAACACATGTTAATATATAGTGGCTGGGAATGTGAAGGTCTGATGCTGTTCTTACAATGCATGTGACTTTAAACAGATGAAAGTCAATTAAATATCTGTTAAAGTCCGTTATATAACTAGAACCACCAGGCCTTTACACCCCTCCACTTTAATATTATTCTTGTTCATAGTTTCTTCTTGATTTTGTTTGTTTGTTTGGTTTTTTTTTTCGATTTATTTAACGTCTAAGCACCATTGTGATTGTCCCTATTTACAATGATTTGACAAATGTGATGCCACTTTCTCATGTCGGCAGTTGTTCATATTATTTGGAATTGAAAACAATATATATCCTAATTATAACCCATCAGAGGTTGAACGGGATATTTTTTTTTTGTTTTTCATTAATTAAAAAAAAAAAAAAGCTATTGAAGCTAGTCTGTCAGCCCTCGCAGTTACATCTCTATATTAAAATACCAAACAAGATAATA
Source organism: Oreohelix idahoensis (assembly GCA_024509875.1). NCBI lineage: Eukaryota > Metazoa > Mollusca > Gastropoda > Stylommatophora > Oreohelicidae > Oreohelix > Oreohelix idahoensis. Next base: position 49,523 of record JAMPIV010017595.1, read on the forward strand.
ACACAAAACATAAGGGTCCTTGACTTGCTGTTGCTGTATACGAGCATATATTATAACACATACAAAGGAATAAATGCAATAACAATAATTGTTCGGACAATTTCAGTTGTTCTCTTACTATCAAGCTTGTGGGAAGATTCGAGGTCTCTGTGGAGACAAAGAAAGAACAGTTCTACTGCTTCATCGTGCATGGCAATTAATCTCAGGTTGTGCAAGGGACTTGCATCCTCGCCATGTACAACAAATTCCTACAGAAACCATCGCTGTAAGTGCATTTGCTTTGGCATTTCCTGGGGTGGGGGGAGGAGGATTATCTGCAATGGTGTTTCCAATGCTTCACAAGGAGTAAAAAAGTCAGTGATAATGATGATGATGATGATATGAGAAAACTGCCTCGCGCAGTTCTCGGGGGTCTATGGTGAGAACAAGGAAGGATAGAACTACTGCTTCCCCCTCATGCATTTCGTAAGAGGCGACTAAAATGAGTTTGTGCATGGGGGCTGCAACCAGTAGCGTCACTGTAATGTAAGTGGCCCCCGTGAACAAACTAAGTAATGGGCTTAACACATATAAGCACTATACGGCAAATCTGTATCAATAATTTAACTGCTGGCTACTTCATTATCATTACCAATCAGCTTCTCAAGGACAATAGCCTTCAACAAGATTCCCCGTGTGGTGAAACATGTTGAGAACTCAGCATTACACACTAAGCCTGGAGAATTCACTTGAGTCCCAGACGTAATTTTTTGGCTTTGACTTGGTTGCCTGCACGCAAGAGGATTTCACTATAGACCCCATGATAGGCAGGGGGAGCTTAGAAGTGGCTCTGTGTAAGACGTGACGATTCTTTAGAAGAGCCCGAACCAGAGCACATTATTTTTTAGCTCTGCATATTTGGAGAGCCCCCTTGGATGGCGAGGAATGCACAGTATGCCACACGTTTCTTCCTCCTAGCTTGGGACTGGATGAGATGATCCATTAAATACAAGCTAGAGAAACTTGAGCTTATGACTTCAACTCAACACTTTTCAGGATGGGAGAAATGCCACAAGAAAAGCCTAGATCTACAGTGAAGATAATACCAAGGCTCTTCAACATGGTATTGGCTGCAAAAGAGCGAGAAGCTCAGCAGCCCTAGTTAAGCAACAACAAATGTGTGCCTAAATCCTCTTGTCCTATGCCATCCCCTCAAAATTTGCCCATTTCTTCTTCACCCCTTTGTCAATGGAAACTGGTACATGCTATGACGTTCAAACACTGGAACAAGAAATTAAACGGATGTATATATAGGCAAGAATCCCTTCCAACCACTGTTTTTCGGGGTCGACTCAAGGCTGGGGTCACCGGAACGCGCCCGATTCACCCGGGCGGTAGTTACGCCACTGGCTGTAACTTCATCATGCACAACGAATGCTAATGAAACTACAGCTGCAACTGCACGTGGATTGAAATAGTATGACAGGGTCACCAGTGTGGAAATGATGACGGTGGCTGAACAAATGCTGGTGACGCAGGAGATGAGAGTATGACGCTGGTGATGGATGTGACACACATTTAGGAAACCTGCTGATGGCATTGCAAGACAGTCCTTGTTCTTGGGTCCTGTGACGGTATTGCCTCCCCTGCTTTGCAGTAGTGGTCCAACAGTGGCCACAACTCAAGAGTATCTATTATAGGCTTCAATGGAGTCTATCTTTCCACAAGATTACTATCGGCAGAAATGTCGATAGAAGAGTAGTAAAGCTTCTATCACATGGGAGTCCTCAAAAGATATTCAGATAAGCGAAAACAATGCTGGCTGTCGCTAAGCACGTTAATTCTTTAATCTGCCGACACTTTTATGAAGAATTTAGCAATGGTTTATTCTAGCTCAGTGCACTGGCTTCCTAGCGCAGTGGTCTATGGTTCGATCCCCAGATGAGGCGGAAAATTTTTAGGCCACAAACGGCTCCTGGGTCGACCCAGCCCCAAATGGGTACCAGAGCTACTCTGGGAAGGTTAAGGCGGCCGGCGTGATGCCGACCACATCACCCCTCGTGTGCCGACGGTCAAGATAATATGGGCCTAACACCATATTCCCAATATGCCTCAATGGGCGTGTAACGGGTTCCTTTACCTTTTATTCTAGCTCGTTAAGCCCCCACCCCTCAGTTAATCAGTGGAATTTATTATTATAATACTGTATATATAACTCTGTTTAGAGTTTGTGTTTAGTAACTTTGACTGAGACAAACATATAATACATTTAAAAGGATTGAATCGAAGTTAAATTTGTAACATTACAAATAACAAAATGTAATAATCACTTCAAGTTTTAACAGTTGGAAAATAATTTGAATAGTTATGGAAAACGTTTCATCACTTAATTGGGATTTATATGAATAAAGGAGGTCACTTTTGGCAGCGGATATTGTCACTAAGCTGCCAATGGTAGTTTCTTCTCCCGCTGGGTCAGTTCCTTTTGCTCTGCTCTCACTCGTCTCTGGTCAAAGTTCAGGCTCCGCACGTTCCCAGAACGTTCAAGGAGTAACGGCTAAGTTGGTTCTGCGTCTGTCTTATGATGGCGTCTCGCAAAACGTCAGTCCACTTCTACCTTCACTTGGTTCCAGAGATAGTACTTTCTGCTGGTACCACCAATAACTGGTAATAGAAATAGAAACGAAACGCTCTTCTGAGTATGGCGTTTTTCCGATACATTTATGTGCCCCCCCCCCCCTTTCCCCCTTCTTCTATTCTATCCTCCCATGTCAGAATTTACCCTCGATGAGAATTAAATTCAATCCCTCGGGATAAAACTTCCTTATCATTTAAACTGAAAAGCTTTAGTTTTACATTACATTAAATGAAAATGTTAAACGTACAGATATAATATGTTTTACATTTACATCTCCACTGTTTGAAAAGTGTTCACAATATAAATTCATTTATGTTCCATTTATATTTACACTTATGGAAAAGTTTGAAAACTTACATTAATTTTAAAGTGAATATGTTTATAGGGGCATTTACACTGCTTTGAAAATGTAAGTCTTATTCTTAGAACGTACATCATTTCTTTCATCTTTCCCTCCATGCTCCCTAGGGAACCTGGAACTAGTTTATGCTTTTAGTTCTCTTTACGAAACTATCAATAAAGCAATCACCAACCCTTGCAGTGGTGGTTCATGAATCATCGTTCTAGATATTGAGGTTGCCAGCCCCAAACATCCAATAGCGAGTTTCACACATTAAACTTCACATGGTAATAAATACATATATATGTTAGTTCACATGTTAGTAATAAAATATGAAATGTAAATCACAACTTACACCAATCCTGGCTACAGACTTGTTTGCTCAGATGAATAAAAGAGACGAATTGTTCTCTTACACGTATCTGAGATGTCTTTAATTTTACAATAGATTGCCCCTTCTGACTCCGTGCTTCCTAGTCCCGGTGTTCCTTATTAAAATTTGAAAGATATTTCATGTGCTTTGTAAGTCTTATCTGGTTCTCCAATAAAAAGTCCGGTTAACAAATAGGAATTATGAATCTAGTCTTAACTCTGGTGAGGTCTGAGGTCTTGGCAAGCTTGAAATTCACAGTGAGATAAAACTGCGAAATGGTCAGCCTATATTCCCCCTCAATGTTGTTATGAATCTAATCAGAAAGATCCAATCATTTCAAACATGTCGGGTGTGGCATTTTCAAAATATTTCCTGCATGGAAATATGATGTCTTGCATACACTCTCACCAACACATTTGTAGACTTACATTGTCTAAAATGTAATAAATCCATGATTACTTTTAACCAAGTGACCGGAAACAATTATATCACTCTTGTCTGCCCACAGGTGTCACACAGACAGTAATCTCGTTATCTGTCGTATGAGTACGCAAACTCCGTGCCTTATCGGAGATTTAAGCCGATAGCGCTGACCGATGTACGTGTTAATCTGCCGTGCTTATAACCACAAATCTGGGTAGCACTCCTTGCAAATGTGATATTTATCACCTACAGGGTGATTTGATAAAATCAAATATCTGCTACTTAGCAGAAAAAATAACGAAGAAAGAAAGAGAGAAAGAAAAGTGCATAATTGACAGCCCATAATAACAATCAGTACCACAAATGTACCGATACTACCGGAGAGAACCAAAGATCGATAGAGGTCATCCATTTCGTCACAGTTCCCCAGGGAGGGAGAGGCAGAGGTGGACCCAAAAAAATGGAGACGAGTACTGGATACAGAAGTGAAAATGATGCGGAAGGCGTGGAAAGAACTAAAGCTGATGGCACGTAACAGGAAAACTTGGTATGTGTTTGTTGAAGGTTTAGGTTTTTGAACTCCGCACTTGAAAACTTGTGTTTTTTTGTGTGCATGGAATACCCGGTTCAACCCCATGCGGGTAATAATTTGGGTATATAGTGTTCATCTTTCCATATTGTGTATTACTTTGTTGTTTGTGTTGGCTCTTCCAGGCTGTAAAGTATCTGCCGTTTGCGGTCACCAAGAGCTGACGCTCAGTGACAGTTGATCAAAGTCAAGTCAAGTCATCTACCGTTTGCTGTGGCAATGTTTAATGTCTATGGGGCCTGTAATGTTTCTTCTTCCATGATACCATGTTGCTCTCTCTCGCTATTTGCATCTTTTTTTCTGCTGGGCTTTTGTTAGTTTTGGATTGGTGGTTTTTGTTTGTTTGTTTGTTTTTTTTTTTTTAAATATAATTCTTCTACTGGTATTGAATGGATATATTGGCTTTTTTTTCCCTTGTCATTCTAATTTGTTCTAGTTGTTATATGTTGGTTCTTGTTCTGGTAATATAAAATTGTATTATGTTGTGTAGCTCCCTAAGTAGGTCAACTTTCAGTACATTTTCCAGTGACAGTCATGTCGAGTTTTGGGTTCTCAAGTACCGGTACTCCATTAGTGGTTTTCTGTGCTGTTCGTACTTTTTGCATGTTAACACATAATGTGCTATGGTGTTTTTCTCCAGACATGTTGCACAGAAGGGTTCCTCGCCATGAAATAGCCTGTTCCTAGTTGAAGTCTAATTAGTTTTCTGTTGCATGGTATATTTGGTTCTCTAGATATCTGACATGTCCGGGTTGGATCTTTTAGCAGTTCATATGCGTGTATGCCTTTCTGTCTTTCTTTCCAGTTTTATTTCCATTCCTTTGTTATAATATTTCTAATTGTACTTTTGATCTCTGTTGTGCCTAAACCTGAGTTTATGTGGTTTGGGCTGGTTCTTCCCGCTTTTGCTTGCATGTCGGCCATCTCGTTTTCTTCTATTCCCACGTGAGAGGGTATCCGTGCTAGTAATACCGAGCAGCCCCTATTATTTAGGTGTGTATTAAGTTGCAACACTTGTTCTGCTATGTCTGGTCGGCTACATTCATGTGGGTTTCTTAGTGCTTGAAGAGCTGACAGTGAGTCAGTTAGGATGGTTAGCTTTTTGGGGGGCTTGTCAGTAATTATTTCAAGTGCTTTTGCTATTGCCACCATTTCTGCCGTGAATTTTGATGCGTTTTCAGTTAAACTAAAACTTTTCTTCAGCTTCCAAGCTGGTGTGTGTATTCCTATTCCAAGTTGTTCATTTTCTATCTTAGATCAATCAGTGTATACTTTCAAGCTACCCTTAGTTATCTGTTCTATATGTTCTCTGGCTATGATTTTAATGTCGTATTTTCCTGCTTTTTTATTTATTATATCTGAAAGATGAGAGTCAATACTTGGTTTATGGAGCTCCCAAGGAGGAATCACTGGTGTGTATTTACTACTACATTTTATTGCATTTGCTATAATACTGTTTTCTTCTATTTCCTCCATGCACTTCAATCCTATTGGGTATCTTGTGGGTTCCAGAGGGGTATCCCAGGTCATCGGGAAATTCTTCACAAACATTGCATGGGCTGGGTGGTTTTTGTCAGTTAGGACTTTGCCATGTAATTCAGTCTAAGTTCTTTTCTTCTTAGCGTGAGGGGTATTATTCCTAGTGCTACCTCTAGTGCTTCTAGTGATGTTGATCTTGAGGCTCCAGCTATTATATATAGTGCCTGGTGCTGTATTTTGTCCAATTTTTTCTTATTGATGTGAGCTGCAGAGTCATATACTATGCTTGCATAGTCCATTTTCCCCCTTACAAATATGCTGATTGGGGAGCTGAAGGATATTGATTGTTTCTTGCATGGGGTTCTGCTGCAGTGGTAGCTTCATGCTTTATAAGAAGCAGGAAGGGAAAACAAGAGAAAAAATATGGGAAGATTTAATAAACAAATTTGTTTGTTTATTCTGGGAAGGTTAAGGCGGCTGGCGTGATGCTGACCACATCACCCCTAGTGTGCCGATGGTCAAGAAAATATGGGCCTAACACCATATTCCCATTATGCCTCGGGCGTGTAACGGGATCCTTTAATAAACAAAACTTGTGAACAAACATTTGCTTCAATAAATACCAGACTTAAAAAGTTAAGCAACAACAACAGACACACACATACACACACACACAAACACACACACAAACACACACACAAACACACACGCGCGCGCGCGCGCATCACACACACACACACACACACACACACACATATATATATATATATATATATATATATATATATGGCGAAAAGAAGCTCTCACGGCAAGCAGAAGAGAGGAGAAAACGTCAAAAGACTCACCAGAAAAATAAGCAGCTGAGGGCTGTCACATCAGGGGCGCTTTCCCATAGTTATGACTGAAGGGGCTATTATATATATATATATATATATATATATATATATATATATATATATATATATATATATATATATATATATATATATATATATATATATATATATATATATATATATATATATATATATATATATATATATATATATATATATATAGACAAACTATCCCGTTCAACCCTTGATGGGTTATAATTAGGATATATAGTGTAGTAAATTCAAGAAAATAAAATCTGATTTTCCATATCTAAATATAGTATCTTCTCCCCCCTTCACTCAGCCCAAAAAGATTAAATTAAAACTGTAAAATAGTGTCAATGTATGAGTGTGCTCTCCCCTTTCCAATAAAAGCAATAAAAATAAAAAAAATAAAAATACAAAGAACAAAAAAAAAAGGAATGCAAAGTCTCTCACAACTGCCCTGGTGTTAACAAGGTGAAAAATGGTGGGAAAGCCCGGGGGGAGGGGGGGCATCCGGTTTGACACACAATCCACCAATTATTTGCCATTATCCACACGAGCACCCCATCAGACTACCCCTTATTCTCATACCATCATTAATCCTTATATATTAATTTTAGTTCTTGTTATCTTCTGTTTTACTTTATTGTGCAGGTCTTTAGGTCTATCTATTCTCAACACCTGTTCCACAGTTATGGATGAATTGCACGCCTGTAAATAATCTAATATTGGTTTTCTCTGTTGTTTTTACTTCCTATATTTTAGTAGGAAATGCTCTATATTATTTTTTTTCTAGATACTCTGCACAGTGAGGGTTTTCTGTTCTAAAATAGCCCATTCCTAGTTGCAGTATAAGCAGTTTATTTTTGCTAGGAATGTTTAGTTCTCTAGATACCTGGCACGTTCTTGTTGGAGTCTTGAACAATTTAAATGCATGCCTGTCCTTCAGGTTTCCAGCTCACTTTACTGTCCATTCGTCAGTTATTATTCTTATAATTAAGCTTTTGATCTCTGTTTTACTCATCATCACATTTATTTGGTTTCTATTAGTTCTACTTTTATTAGTATCTTTATCTGCCTTTTCATTTCCTTCTATGTCAACATGTGAAGGTATCTAAGCTATTAGAACAGAACAACCTCTGGAGCATAGTTAAATATTTGCCAGCAATATATCTTCAGCTATATCAGGTCTACTGCATTCTCGTAAATTTCTTATAGCTTGAATAGCTGAAAGTGAGTCTGTTAATACTGTCAATTTATGATAATGGTTGCTAGAGAAGATTTCCAGAGCTTTCAGAATTGCAACCGTCTCTGCCGTGAAAACAGATATATTATCTGTTGTCATACATCCTTTCACCATTTGCCAAATGAGAACATAAATTCCTATCCCCAATTTGTTATCATCTCCTTTAGATCCTTCTGTGTACACTGTAATACTGTCCTTTGATATTTTTTGAATATATTGCCTGGCTTTGTTTTTGATAGTCGCCATCAGTTGTTTTATTAATTAAGCCTGCCAGGTGGTAGTATGTATCTGGTTTCTTGAGTTCCCAGGGTTGTACCCCCGGCTTGTGTGTACTACTTTTATTAATTGATGCATTTAAGGCATCCAAGTGTACTAGTTCCTCCATGCATTTCCAACATGTTGGGTATCTACTGGAATTCATGAACCTGTTCTGAGTTGTTGTTAATTGATACCTAGCAAATGCTGGAAAAGTTGGATGAATCTTTTCCAACATAATTTTGGTCATTTAATTTCGTCTTATGTCCTTTCTCCGACGTTCCATAGGGATGACTCCTAGGGCCACCTCCAGAGCACTCCTCGATATTGATCTAATTGCAACTGCGATTGTACAAATGCGGAATTCTATCTAATTTAATATTGTGACTATGTGCCGCAGAGTCATAGACTATGCTTCCATAATCCATTTAGCCTCTAATGAAAGATTTACAAAACATGATCACTGTCGTTGTGCTTGCGCCCCATCCATGACCTTTCAAATATCTTAGCATGTTAGTTAGTCCTCTACAAAACTCTACCAGTCTATCTATGTGTTTGTTCCAGTTCAGTTGTTGGTGCAGTGTCATTCCTAGGTATCGCGTACCTGTGTCCCCTATGCTCCTTGTGAGCTAACGGATATTGATTGAATATGATTTACTAGTCTACAGAGAACTTTTAACGGAAAGGGAAAATCGTCACATTCAAAATGAGATATTACAATCACGGTGGTTGATTTTGCTATGGAGACGCTGTCCCAGCCCCTGAGAACTCATTAATCTCCAAACGACAAAATGGACAAGTGAGCATGTCACGTGATGTTTTATTTACGGTACTACCAGAAGTAAGATCCGCTCTATAAGTGAAACTCAGACGACACGAAACTTCACGCTTGGACGAAGAAAGAGTGATGCCTTACAGATGATTCTAAACTGTCCAAAGTATCCCAGGTAGGAACATTCTCCTTTATTTTTTTTGATTCAGGATGCTACAGTGTCATCAATGATTTATGAAATATTGGAGCAGGTGGTGAACCATTTGCATTTGGTGGAACTTGTTTAGGCTGCAAATAAATTTATCTGCACGTATCAAACTCATCGGTGACACTGACATTTCAGTGTCACTGTATCTAACTTTTATAATTTTGTGTACCGGTACGCAGTTCGCAAGGGTGATGAATTATTTTCCATTAAATTAAAGCAACTCCAAGACATTTTGGCCAGAAGAAATGTGAATGATAACAATAAACACTATTGTGTTTATACCACGAGTATTTTAATTCAGTACCGGTACTGAATAACATTAAAAAGAAAATGTAATTTTTTTTTTTTTTTTTAAACGTACGCTCGCTATTACTCGAGGAGAAATCTCAGGTTAGTACGAGTATATCTAACCTGAGACTGATTTTATGTCAGTATCCTATTTCCCCTGTACGCTGACAGGTGTCCTCTCACCATTCAGGCCGATACTCGCCGTCTTCGGAGAGGAAAATTTAATTAAGACGAATAAACTATTCAACCTCTGACGGTTTTAATTAGGATATATATTTCTTCTACTTCAAGAACCATGTCTGGTGGCGTAGGTGATGTCGTGAGAAATTCTAATCCACATATATAAATTAAAAGGTAAATGTAAAGCCTAACAAATAAATTCAATAAAAGGAAAGAAGAATGGTAAAGAACAGTGCTGTCACAATGACTGTACTCGAAATCCCCCTTGTTTTCTACTTCGTCTGCAAATTGTAACGTTTCACGTTGATAGTAAAAGCCTACTGCATCAATACACGCTTTCTACAATAAAACGTGTACTGCATTTCTAAGAAAAACCTTGAGATACGCAAGCTGATTAATGACCTAAATTAATACTAGCATTAATTACACTACGTTACCATAAACGAAAAGACAGATGGAATTAGGATAGAGAGAGGTAGGGCTGAAAGCAGGAACGCATGCAACACTACCCCGCGTCTCGCGATACAAAATTAATGCCATCACGCGAGTAAGGCCACAAGCACTAACTTTTTTTCAAATCGACAGTGATAAAAAACACTACCCATACGAGAGTTAGGTTTAAAAACCTGTAAAAAGCTTATTAGGAAACTTGACATTCTACTGTTTTATGTCTGAAATCCTGACATTAGTATAACAGTACAGCAGACACTATAAAGTTTGGAAGTGAGGAGGTGGCAACAGCACGACTATCCTAGAAGAAAATGCATATTTTGAACGCAGCCCCTTAGCCCCATAAAATTTATATAGTTGGGTTCCTTAGGACTTGCTGACAAAGAATATGTTAAGGGTTACGCAAATAGTCTAGGAATTAACAAATTATAGCCAAAAGAAAATAGTGAGGGTGTCAGACAACACCAAATAATAATCGCACAGTGGCATGTTTTGGAACCACTATTTTACGGGAAATGGGCCACCATGTAAAATCCTATTTGATTGGATAGAAGTAAATGTAAGGCTAAACACGATTAGTCGGGCTACAAATACTAATTCTTTGTTGTTAGGGAAACGTGAGTAGGAGTACTTTTTTTGAAAAGCTGTGTAAACATTGCCCGATTGGTTAGACCCGCCAATATAGGCAATTAGGAGCGTCAGTTCAGGCCACATTTTTCAAATAAACTTACTAAAGAAACAGTGCGTTGAGAGCCAGTGCATATTTTTCTAAATAAAAGCCTGGGACATCGGCAGATCGAAATTGTGCTATATTCATTGCCAGTCAACGTAACTGTGTATTATTTCCATGAATTGTGGTAAGCTTGATATATTCAATATCTTTTTAATGAAAATTGAATGTAAATTGATAATTTATGTCTGTATATGTGTGTGTGGTTCAGTAGCGAACATGAGGCAAGGCCTAAATATTGCTCCAACCTGAACAGAAGGTGTCGGAGAAAAGTAAAACTGCATGGAATTGCCAAACAGTACACTGACACCTATCTTATTGACTAGAAAGAACTAATGCTGGAATTGCAGAGGCGTAGTAACCATTAGGGAGGAGTATACTGGTGTAAATTGTTTCAGATGAAGCTGGCAGTTGGCCTACCGCTCTGAACTCAGTGTTTGTTATGTATTGTGTTCAGTCTGGAAATAGATTATAAATTAGTTCTGAAATAGGAGGTACAACCTTCTTGTTTCAGGGACCGTGGTCCTAAAGTTATTGAGCAGCACCTGGTCTGAGCTTTGCTGAATCTAGAGGCTGACAGCATACTCCTGGGTCCAGATAGCGACCAGTGAGGTGTCTCCAGAACACAGGGGAGCAATCGAGCAGAGGAGTCTTTTCCTGCCGCCATCACGAAAGATAAGCTTCTGTGGCCAGAGGAGCTCAACATTATGTGTCCCCCTCTAAAATTGACATTATAGTAAAACAGAGGGACAATACATTGTTTAAATTGACAGGAACTGTGAACTTTTCCCCATACTATTTCCAAGATAAACAAACACTTGAAGTCATGATGACAAATAACAACATAGCTTGAAAAACAAAACCAGTATTACCTCATAGTACTACTACACAACTGACATACATAGGATAATATTAATAGCATATGTCACTACAAGGTTCATATTTATAAATTATGTACATATAAATTGTGATTACATTTGATTGTGATTCCTGGTTCACTTTGTAGTTGAATCAGGATATATATTAGTGAAAGTAATTAATACATATATATTTGAAACTTTACCATTGACTCATTTAAGATAGTCTTATAGAGTGTTAAATGTGTGTGAGTGTCACAGTGTTGTAAAGTGTTGTGGAATAAATTAAATTGTTTATCTGTCTGTTGTTGTTGTGACTTACACTTCATCATATACATACCCTAGACATTCAACGTAGTCATCACAATATTCCAGAATAATTCTGACTGAGGTATAAATGTTGTAGCAAGTAAGGTTATCTGTAAAACACTACACTTATTAGATACAGATACCTTCACAGCTGATCTCAGTCAGTACACTAAGTCCCCTATAAATATTTATATCATCACACTTTACCACATATATTGGGGTCTCGCTCCCGGGATATTGAACTTTCTCCTATTATATATATTGGGAATAATAAGAATTAAAAGGTATCCTTGGGTGGAAATAAATAACGTTGAGCTCTCAGTGCCTGTGGTGTCTTTGGATAAGTAATTACAGATTGTATTGTTTAGTTAGACATTACATACATTTACCTGTTAGAAAATGGCCGACTTGGCAAAATTTCGATCTGCTGCTGTGCAGACTGCAAAAGAGTTAGGAATGGACGGACAAATTATGACTGCTTATGTCACTGCTGAATGTGACACATATATTGAACGGGAAGAAAGAAGATTAGAAAAAGAGGCCGAAAGAAAGTTAGAGGCTGAAAAGGAAATTACTTACTTACTTACTTAGTCGTTCCCCTTCTACCGTGAGGTGTAGAGGTTTGGAAGAGAGAGCGCCAGACTATTCTATCGGCTGTCTTCCTCCTGGCCTGGTTCCATTCTAGTCCTCGGTCCTTCAAAGATTGTCTAATGTTGTCCTCCCAGCGTACTCTGGGTCGTCCTCGGGGTCTGGATCCTTGGCTCTTTGTTTCCCATGCTTGTCGTGGTATCCGATCTTCTCCCATTCTGCAGACATGGCCAAACCATCTTAGTTGGGACGGTTCTACTTGGGTCTGTAGGGGGTGGCATTTTAGGCCTTGACGTATCGTCTGGTTGCGTACCATGTCTCTTCTTGTTACTTCAACCACCTTCCTCAGATACCTCATTTCTGAGGTTTGGATCTGGCTTTTATGGGTTGTAGTCATTGCCCATGACTCGCATCCATATGTCAAGACTGGGACATAGGTGGAGCGGTATACAGCCATCTTCGTTTTCTTACCAACCTCTCTCTTGCTGAGGAATCTTCGATTTATGGCCTGAAAAAGTCTCCCAGCTGCTGCTTTTCGAGTGGCCAACTCTTCTTTGATGCCTCCCTTTCGGTCTATAATAGCTCCGAGGTATTTAAAGTGGTCGACCTGCTCCAGGACCTGTTCTCCCAGCTTAATCTGATGTCTTCTTTCTTCTCGTGATATCACCATGGATTTTGTTTTAGAGCTGCTTATGACCATCCCTCTCTTCTCCAGCTCCTCCTTCCAGACTTGCAGGTTGGATTGGAGATGTGCCTCTGATTTAGCAATCAGGGCAACATCATCAGCAAATGCCAGCTCTGAAATATAGACCTGTCTCATCTTCCAGTACCCCACTGAATACTTTCTTGTTCTCTCCTTACATGCCTTGATGACATCGTCCATAAGGAGTATGAAGAGGTAAGGTGATAGGATATCACCTTGTCTTACACCAGCGGTGGTCCTGAACTCTTCTGACTTATGGTTTGCTGTCCTCACATAATTTCTGCAAGACTTGTAGAAGCTCTGTATAGCATGAATCAGAGGTGCTGGAATATTCTTCCTTGCCAAACAGTCCCAAAGTTTGCTCCAAGGGACCCTGTCAAACGCCTTTTCCAGATCTATGAAACAAAGATGGATCTCACTCTTATACTCAAGGGCCTTTTCACTCAGCTGTCTGAGTGTGAAGATTAGGTCTTGAGTACTTCGGTTTGCTCGGAATCCGCACTGGACCTCATCCAACTGTGGCTCAGCTAGGCATCGGAGTCTCTGCTCTAGGATTCTAGAGTAGATTTTTCCAGGGACACTGAGAAGAGATATGCCTCTATGGTTTCCACACTGTCGATTGTCACCCTTTTTGAAAATTGGTGTTATGATGGCGATCTCCCAATCCTTTGGTATGGTCTTGTTGCACCATGCTGCCTGTAGGACCCTTAAGAGTAACAGGTCGCCTGATGCTCCCATGTACTTAACCATTTCTGGTGTTATACCATCATGCCCTGCTGCTTTGCCCATCTTGATTTTCTCCAGTGCTACCTTCAGTTCTTCCATCTTTATGTCATCTTCATCACCATTGGTTTCCTCTTCTGTGCTAGTGGTTATCATTTCTGATGTTTGACCTTGCTCACCATCAAGGAGTTCTGAGAAATATTCTTTCCATCTTTCCATTACTTCCTTCGGGGCAGTAAGCAATTTGCCTTGCTTGTCCTTTATAAATTTGAGAGGGCATTGTTTTTCCTTCCTTATGTTCTTTAGGGTCTTATAGAACAATTTCTGGTTTTCTTGTGCATCTTTTTCTAGCTTTTCTCCAAATTCTTCCCAGGACTTCTGTTTTGCTGCTAGCACTTTGTTCTTTACTTCTGTTCTGAGTGTCACATATTCTCTATATTTTTCCATTTGTCCTGTTGTGTTTTTAGCTCCTAAGTATTGTTTCCATGCCATTTTCTTCTCTCTTATTTTCTCTTTGACTTCCTCTGTCCACCAAGGTGTTCTCTTTCTCTGGTTCCCAAGTCGGACTTCACCACATGCTTCTGCAGCAGCTGTCTTTATGATATCCTTGAATTTAATCCAGAGGGTTTCCAAGTCATCAGGTTGTTCTTCTGTGTTTCTCACCGCTGCAGCAATAAGCCCCTGATATCTGGTCTTAATTTCTGGCTCTCTCAGCTTGTAGGTCCTAATGCTCATTTCTCCTGCTCGTTTACTTGGTTTCTTGCGTGATGTTGAGCAGTTCCTAGGCTGAGCAACTCTTTCAGTTGTTCGTTTGATTGTTAGCAGGTAGTGATCACTTCCAATCTCTGGCCCCCTCCAGACTCTTGCATCTCGGACATATTTGAATGAGCTTCTCCGAACAATGGCATAGTCGATCACTGACTTCTCATTCTTGGTTGGTTCACATCTAGTGTATGCATGTATGTGCTTATGGGGGAACTTTGTGTTTGTAATGATCAGATTCTGTTCACTGCAGAATCTAAGGAGTCGCTTTCCATTGTCATTGAGAGTATCTTCTCCATATCTTCCGATAACTCCACCCCATCTAGCATGGTCATTTCCAACTCTGGCATTAAAATCTCCGAGCATGATAACTTCATCTAGGCAGTCATCCACTGTCCTTTGAAGCAGCTCGAAGAATTCATCCTTGACCTCTGCTCTCTCATCCTCATTTGGCCCATACACTATGACCAGGTTGACTATGGTTTCTCCCGGAAATTAAGAAGTTACAATTTGAGGCTGAGGCTGAGACTAAGAGGCTGCAATTTGAGGCTAAGGCTGAGACTAAGAGGCTGCAGATTGAGGCTGAGGCTAAGAAATTGGAGGCAGAAAGAGAAGAGAAGAAATTGGAAGCAGAAGAAAGAAGATTGACTGCAGAAAGGGAAGCAGAAGAAAGAAGATTGACTGCAGAGAGGGAAGCAGAAAAGGAGGAGAAGAGATTACAAAGGGAACATGAGTTACGACTAAGGGAGTTTGAGTTTCAAGGCCATGCTCCTGAAAATGGTGCCAGTCCCTTTACCTCTGATGCCACTGCTAGTCAGGGAGCCTCAACTTCAGCTATGAACTTTCATTTAGATCATTTTGTTGAGAAAGACGATGATATTGAGAGCTATCTAAATAGATATGAACTATTAGCTACCACGTATGAGTTAGAAAGAGAAAGGTGGAGCTTAAAGTTATCTCAAGGCCTTCGTGGGGCAGCTTATGAAGTTTTTGCCAAAATGAGCAGAGGTGATCAAGAAAATTATGACATGCTAAAGCAGGCTCTTTTGTTAAGATATGAAAAGAACGCAGAATTTTATAGGAAAAAATTTAGGAATGCTAAACTACTGTCAGGTGAAACCTATCACCAGTTACCTGCACGGTTAGAGACATACTTGGAGAAATGGACTTCTCTGGGGAAAACCCAAGATCTTAAGGAAATGGTCCTTATAGAACAATTAAGAGAGTCCATGGCTCCAGACCTGAGAAAGTTTCTCATGGAACAAGGTGCAGAGAGGCTGGGTGAGTTGCTAAATGTTGCTGAAAGGTATCAAGCAGCTCAGGCAGAGGTATCAGGTAATAAAAAGAAACAGGTGGATAATTTTAGGGCACCACAGAACTTTAATAAATTTGATCCTAAGGATCAAAACAAAGGTAAGCACCAGTTTGATAGGCCACGGTATGACAATAAAAATAAAACCCCACAATTCGATGAAAGGAAATATGATGAAAGAAAATCTTACAACCAAGGAAAGAGATGGTGTAAAAATTGTAAGATGAACAATCATGACACTGACCATTGTAGAAGGAACCCTATAGTAATGGCCACCCTTCAGGTCAGGTCAACCTCAAGAAAGGAGGAGGATATTCTGATAGATACCACTCCAGATGAGATGAGGAAGGCACAGGCTGGGGATAAGACCCTCAAGCCTTGTTTCAGGAAATTGTCAACTTGTCATACAACTCCAGGCAAGGGAGATTTTTATATGAAAAACAAGTTGATGTACAGGAAGGCCGGAACTAGATCCCATGGTCACGGACAGTTGGTTCTTCCAAAGAGATATAGGGCAGACTTAATAAGGAGCCTACATGTGAAACAGGATGGGGACCATGAGAAAATTAGTACCATCATCCAAAAGGTGGCTCACAAGTATTATTGGCCCAAGGCAAGGTGGGACATTGAGAATTTTATAGAAAAGTGTAGCATAGCACATGAGGGAACACCCACAAGTGGGAACAGGGATCAGGACCTGGACACGCCACGGGGCAAACGCAGGCCTAACACTGAAAAGAAAAATAAATTAAATAAAGTGGACCAAATGAAATGGGAAGCCCCTTTTCACGGACAAGCTTCAATTAACTGTTTTACAATGGCCACTATGCAGAGAGTGCAAAAAGATGTCTTACCCCAGGATAAGCCGAAAATCCCTCAATCGGACTTAAACAAACTGGAGGAAGAAGATGTAGAGAGGAAATCTCTCATCAAGAATTCTAAGTGGGGAGACAGCCCCAAGAGAAAGATTGGTAGCGGTCGTTTTGTGCATGAAAATTCTGGGAAGAAAAATCATCACTATAGCGCTTCGAGTGGAAGAGACCATTCCGGTGCATGGACAAATAGGTCCACAAAATTAAAGGTCCATATGTAGCGCTGTTAAGAACGTGGACTGATGAAAAGGCAGAGGAAAATATTACATCCTCATACCAATATGTGAATGAGCTGACCACTCGTTTAAAAACTGGCTGGAAACTTGCCAATTAAAATTTGAGACAAGCCAGGAAGAAACATGCTGCCTATTATAACAGGAAAGCTAAAGACAGAGATTTGGCTGTGGGAGAGAAGGTACTGCTTCTTCTCCCCGGTAGTCAGAATAAGTTACAAATTGGATGGCAAGGTCCATATACAGTTCTAGAGAAGGTGTCTAGAACAAATTATAAGATAGATAAGAAGGGGAAAGAAAAAATCTATCATGTGAATCTCCTGAAGAAATATTTGGAAAGAGAACATCAGGAAGAGACACACTTGTTGACCTTGTCCATTGCCATGGAGATGAAAAAGGAACCACTTTCATCATTTGAATATCCATTACACCCCTGTGAGACAGCGGCACAGGTGAAAATCAGTACACATTTAACGAAAAATCAGAAAGAGAGAGTGCAACAGGTTCTAGATAATCATACAGAGGTGTTAACAGATCGACCGGGGCATACAAACTTATTGGAATATGATATGAAACTGATAGACCCCACACCTGTCTGTATGAAACCCTATTCGATTCCTTTTGCTAAGGAGAAAGCTTTGAAGGAAGAGATAGACTATTTGTTGAAGGAAGGAATTATTTCACACAGTGAATCTTCGTATAGTTCCAGTGTTGTACTCTTAAGGAAACCCTCTGGAGAACATAGACTCTGTATAGATTACAGGAGACTGAATGCTATTACAGAAGGACAGGTGGATCCATTGCCGGATACAAATCAGTTGTTTGCCAGACTAAATAAAGCTAAATATTTCTCAAAAGTGGATCTGAGTAAAGGATACTATCAGATTCCAGTAAAGCCTGAGGTTAGACCATACCTAGCGTTTAGTACCTCAGAGGGACACTATGAGTTTAACAGATTGCCATTTGGATTGAAGAATGCACCTAGTGTCTTCTCTAGAATGATGAGAAAATTATTGGACCCTCTGAATAATCCATGTATCACAAATTTCATGGATGATATCCTTATAGCAACAGAAACATTTGAGGAACACATTGACTCTCTTAACATGCTGTTTAATCGACTTAGAGAAGCGAATTTGACAGCCCGACGAACCAAACGTTGTGTTGGATGTAAAGAATTAGAATTCTTGGGACACACAGTCCATCAGGGAAACATGACCCCTGACCACAAGAATTTAGAGAAACTAAAGAAAGCCCCGAGACCACAAACCAAGAAAGACGTGAGATCCTTTGTCTCATTATGTGGTTTCTACCAAAAGTATATCAAAAACTTTAATTCCATATGTGCACCGTTAACTGATTTGTTACGTAAAGGACATCCAGATCGAATTACATGGACTCCACAATGCGAATTCGCTTACCAGGAATTGAAGGAAAAGCTCACAAGTAAACCTATTTTGAAATTACCTGACTTAAGTCAAGAATTCATTGTAAGGACGGATGCCAGTAATATTGGGTTAGGGGCGACTCTGCTACAGAAATCAGATGCATTGGATGGGGAATTAAGCCCAGTGGCATATGCTAGCAGAAAGCTGAATAAAGCTGAAACCAATTACTCAACTAGCGAAAAAGAATGTCTTGCAGTAATATGGGCGATAAAGAAATTCAATATTTATCTGTATGGGAAGGCATTTAAGTTGCAAACGGATCACAAACCCTTGTCGTTTCTAGCTCAGGCTAGACATGAAAATTCTAGATTACTCCGTTGGTCATTACTGATGCAGCCATTTGAGTTTAGCATAGAGTATATAAATGGAAAGACAAATCTGGGAGCGGATTTTTTAAGCCGCCATCCGTGTGATGAGAATCACCGTAAGCCCCAGAAATAATACTAAATTTCTCTATGTGTATATAGAATTATAGACTGACATATAACGTCTGTTTCAAGTGGGGAGAATTTGTCGTGAGAAATTCTAATCCACATATATAAATTAAAAGGTAAATGTAAAGCCTAACAAATAAATTCAATAAAAGGAAAGAAGAATGGTAAAGAACAGTGCTGTCACAATGACTGTACTCGAAATCCCCCTTGTTTTCTACTTCGTCTGCAAATTGTAACGTTTCACGTTGATAGTAAAAGCCTACTGCATCAATACACGCTTTCTACAATAAAACGTGTACTGCATTTCTAAGAAAAACCTTGAGATACGCAAGCTGATTAATGACCTAAATTAATACTAGCATTAATTACACTACGTTACCATAAACGAAAAGACAGATGGAATTAGGATAGAGAGAGGTAGGGCTGAAAGCAGGAACGCATGCAACACTACCCCACGTCTCGCGATACAAAATTAATGCCATCACGCGAGTAAGGCCACAAGCACTAACTTTTTTTCAAATCGACAGTGATAAAAAACACTACCCATACGAGAGTTAGGTTTAAAAACCTGTAAAACGCTTATTAGGAAACCTGACATTCTACTGTTTTATGTCTGAAATCCTGACATTAGTATGACAGTACAGCAGACACCATAAAGTTTGGAAGTGAGGAGGTGGCAACAGCACGACTATCCTAGAAGAAAATGCATATTTTGAACGCAGCCCCTTAGCCCCATAAAATTTATATAGTTGGGTTCCTTAGGACTTGCTGACAAAGAATATGTTAAGGGTTACGCAAATAGTCTAGGAATTAACAAATTATAGCCAAAAGAAAATAGTGAGGGTGTCAGACAACACCAAATAATAATCGCACAGTGGCATGTTTTGGAACCACTATTTTACGGGAAATGGGCCACCATGTAAAATCCTATTTGATTGGATAGAAGTAAATGTAAGGCTAAACACGATTAGTCGGGCTACAAATACTAATTCTTTGTTGTTAGGGAAACGTGAGTAGGAGTACTTTTTTTGAAAAGCTGTGTAAACATGGCCCGATTGGTTAGACCCGCCAATATAGGCAATTAGGAGCGTCAGTTCAGGCCACATTTTTCAAATAAACTTACTAAAGAAACAGTGCGTTGAGAGCCAGTGCATATTTTTCTAAATAAAAGCCTGGGACATCGGCAGATCGAAATTGTGCTATATTCATTGCCAGTCAACGTAACTGTGTATTATTTCCATGAATTGTGGTAAGCTTGATATATTCAATATCTTTTTAATGAAAATTGAATGTAAATTGATAATTTATGTCTGTATATGTGTGTGGTTCAGTAGCGAACATGAGGCAAGGCCTAAATATTGCTCCAACCTGAACAGAAGGTGTCGGAGAAAAGTAAAACTGCATGGAATTGCCAAACAGTACACTGACACCTATCTTATTGACTAGAAAGAACTAATGCTGGAATTGCAGAGGCGTAGTAACCATTAGGGAGGAGTATACTGGTGTAAATTGTTTCAGATGAAGCTGGCAGTTGGCCTACCGCTCTGAACTCAGTGTTTGTTATGTATTGTGTTCAGTCTGGAAATAGATTATAAATTAGTTCTGAAATAGGAGGTACAACCTTCTTGTTTCAGGGACCGTGGTCCTAAAGTTATTGAGCAGCACTTGGTCTGAGCTTTGCTGAATCTAGAGGCTGACAGCATACTCCTGGGTCCAGATAGCGACCAGTGAGGTGTCTCCAGAACACAGGGGAGCAATCGAGCAGAGGAGTCTTTTCCTGCCGCCATCACGAAAGATAAGCTTCTGTGGCCAGAGGAGCTCAACATTATGTGTCCCCCTCTAAAATTGACATTATAGTAAAACAGAGGGACAATACATTGTTTAAATTGACAGGAACTGTGAACTTTTCCCCATACTATTTCCAAGATAAACAAACACTTGAAGTCATGATGACAAATAACAACATAGCTTGAAAAACAAAACCAGTATTACCTCATAGTACTACTACACAACTGACATACATAGGATAATATTAATAGCATATGTCACTACAAGGTTCATATTTATAAATTATGTACATATAAATTGTGATTATATTTGATTGTGATTCCTGGTTCACTTTGTAGTTGAATCAGGATATATATATTAGTGAAAGTAATTAATACATATATATTTGAAACTTTACCATTGACTCATTTAAGATAGTCTTATAGAGTGTTAAATGTGTGTGAGTGTCACAGTGTTGTAAAGTGTTGTGGAATAAATTAAATTGTTTATCTGTCTGTTGTTGTTGTGACTTACACTTCATCATATACATACCCTAGACATTCAACGTAGTCATCACAATATTCCAGAATAATTCTGACTGAGGTATAAATGTTGTAGCAAGTAAGGTTATCTGTAAAACACTACACCTATTAGATACAGATACCTTCACAGCTGATCTCAGTCAGTACACTAAGTCCCCTATAAATATTTATATCATCCCACTTTACCACAGGTGATCACGTCTCTCCACAACTACTGTACAATTGATCCGTTCTCATGTTGACTTCTTTCCATGCCATGATGTCAAACTGTCCAGAATCTTCTCTCTTTGTCGTCCTCTATCTCTTATTCCTTGTATCTTTCCTGTTGCCACGATACACTCTGCCTTCTTTCTTCTCATAACATGATTCAAGAAAGTGGATTGCTACCTTCTAACCTGAGGAATACGCTTCCTTCTAACCTGAGGAATAAGCTTCCTTCTAACCTGAGGAATAAGCTTCCTTCTAACCTGAGGCATAAGCTTCCTTCTAACCTGAGGAATACGCTTCCTTCTAACCTGAGGAATAAGCTTCCTTCTAACCTGAGGAATAAGCTTCCTTCTAACTTGAGGAATAAGCTTCCTTCTAACCTGAGGAATAAGTTTCATTCTAACCCGAGGAATAAGCTTCCTTCTAACCTGAAAGGTTTTAACCCGAAGCAACTGTGGTTGTACAAATGCGGCATTATATCTAATTTAATCTTGTGACTATGTGCTGCAGAGTCATAGACTATGTTTCCATAATCCATTTAGCCTCTAATGAAAGATTTATAAAACATGATCACTGTCTTAGTGCTTGCGCCTCATCCATGACCTTTCAAATATCTTTTTTACCCGACTTCTAGAACTATCCGACTTCTAACCCGAAGTCCAGGTAGTACTTCGATGCCTTCAGGGAAGTACCTAAGTTTAATTTTTATATTTATTTAGGTTCTTATGTGTCCTATCTAGCCTTCATTTTCTTTCCTTTCCCTGTCGAAGGCCTTGTGGGCTATTTTCTTTGTCTTTTGTCCTCGTAAGACGAATCACCTTTTTTTCGATTTTCTTTTCACACCCATTCGTTCTAACCTGAGGAATAAGCTTCCTTCTAACCTGAGGAATACGCTTTCTTCTAACCTGAGGAATAAGCTTCCTTCTAACCTGAGGAATAAGTTTCCGTCTAACCTGAGGGAATAGGCTTCCTTCTAACCTGAGGAATAAGCTTCCTTTGCGCATTGACTTCTTTCAAGGCATCCTCATTAGTCATGTTAGCTGTCCATGGTATGCTTAACGTTCTTCTGTAAGACTACACCTCTGTGGCCTCTAGTGCTTTTCCTACTTGTTTACTAATTGTCCATGACTCACTTCCATATGTCAGGATTGGTTATATATAACACTGAATAACTCTTTCTTCCTTCTATTGACAAAGAGCTGTTGCATAAAATACTCATTTTACATAGAATGTTGTTTTTGTCTGGGCTATTCTACTCTTCACTTCTGAGATGCATCTTCCCTCTGATGTTATTAACGTGTCCAGGTATTTGAATCTCTTGACTTGTCTTATAACTGTTCCGTTTTCTTTGATAGTACATTCTGGAGAAGTTGTTTTCTTCGAAATGACCACTAGGATATAAAGTGTCTCTCTCTCTCAATCCAGATAATATTGTTTGGTTGCCAATATATGTATTACTGTATGATTGTAATTATATTATTATATAAAAGTTCCATATATTGTTGATGACACCGCGATAGCATTAATAAATTATATAATAATTGCAATATCATAATCATCATTTTCCTGTGAGCTCCCTTGTGTCGTAGATTTTAGATAGGGGAATTAAGACTTGGGTTGGTCCCTTCTGAATAGATTAGAATAAGCGATAGCAACAGTGAGAGATAATAATAGAAATATATTTCCACGAGTGAGATGGTAGAAATTAATAGAGTGTCCCTGAAATCAAGAATTTTCTCTCTTTCAGCCTAGTGGCGTCTTTGTGGAACAAAAACAGACTAAACAATCTATCATTGTTTCCGTAATCAGATTGGTTGGCAAGCAGGTGATCAGCCCACTGTGCGAAGTTTTTACGGGATGGGGTAAACAGCCCCATGCCCATACCCTCCTTAGTCGCCTTTTACGACATGCGTGGTAGGGTGCAGTGTTACTATTCTTTGCTCCCCTTTCGGGCCCCGGTAACACACGGGTGATATATATATATATATATATATATATATATATATATATATATATATATATATATATATATATATATATATATATATATATATATATATATATATATACCACTCACGTACACACACACATAAGTGACAACAGTTAGACGCACAGACGTGGAAAAACTATAACAATGAAATATAGATATGTTGGAACGAGCTTGAATAAAGTTTATGTAAATTTATTAACATAAGGAAAAATTTACCACAACGCATAAATGTTGATATCAAGCATAGAAAATACAAATAAGGTAATGAATTACTACAAGTATACTAGACCCATAGGTGTAATCTTTTCCCTCGATGTTTAGCCCACGATCCTGTTAGAAGAAAAGTGATAGCCCCAAAGAGTCACGGATATATACACTATAGTCTCAGATTTCCCTCTAAAGGTGAGAAACAGAATGTATACCATAATCTATCCTAAGAGAGGAAAACCCGCATTTAGCAACAATTTGCATAATGAAATTACAAAAATGTGGGTGCACAAATCATATTATAAAAGAATCACTCAGTCTGCTTTCACTCTGTTCTTTCAGCAGGGGCCCCTGTCTCACTTTTCTTACCTAAAATCTTGCTGGTGTTCGCCGTCTGGCGCACGTTAGTACACACACACCGTTTAATCTGTCTGTCTTTTTGATGAAGCGGATCCCAGCTCTGCAGATTTTGGTTTCATCCAATGGGTCCGGGGAGCGTCCTCTTCATGCGATAGTTTTTCTTTTTCAGATTTAAGTTAGTGTCAATTTACTCAGTTCAGGTAAGAATTAGACTTAAGCGGGGACACAGTGTCAGAATCACGAGGTTTCCCTTATTTAGGAAGATGACCGGTTGGTAAATTCTCTCAATAGGTAATTATTGGTCACACCACAATTAGTCAAAATGTCGGAATGTTAATGTTTTGTATTTTTTTTTCCTCGCCACAGGGCTGCATGTACATGAAAGTTTGTGAAGAAATATAATCTGGCTCATAGGCACAGTATAGGCATTTAGTCTTTAAAACCGTTAATGAGATTTGTACTCTGTCTATTTCTGGAGGCACACACACTGCCAGACAGGTGTTAACTTGTAAACCCACGTAAAAAAAAAAAGGTAAAGGAACCCGTTACACGCCCATTGAGACATATTGGGAATATGGTGTTAGGCCCATATTATCTTGACCGTCGGCACACGAGGGGTGATGTGGTCGGCATCACGCCGGCCGCCTTAACCTTCCCAGAGTAGCTCTGGTACCCATTTGGAGCTGGGTCGACCCAGGAGCCGTTTGTGGCCTAAAAATTTTCCGCCTCATCTGGGGATCGAACCATAGACCACTGCGCTAGGAAGCCAGTGCACTAACCACTATGCTACCGCGGCTCCCTAAACCCACGTGGTTAAAGATAAAAATGTTTCTTCTCTCAGTTGTACTAAAACCGCTGGTAAAAGTTGGGCTGACCCAAAACTCAACACAGAACTACTAAGAACTATATCCAATTCGACCAACTAAATGATGCTTCTATTAACAGAGATCTTAGGAATCGAAAGCTAGATGGCAATCGACCAACTAAATGATGCTTCTATCAACAGAGATCTTAAGAATCGAACGCTAGATGTTTCTAGTCTTGACTGCGGAGTACTGAATGAATTAAGTCTAAACTACTGGGGTTTATATCTTATGAAAAGAAATGATTTCCTAATTCTCGAAAACACGAAACAGTTCCCGTCTTAACACCTACATAAAACTCAGATGACGGCACTGAAACTGCCAGACGCGTTTCACACTTGCAGCTACCTATGGTCATTTCCCAGCGATGCATGTTGGTGCCTCTCACACCTAACACCGAGAAACTTAACCATAGAAGCTTCGTGTCAGATGAAAATGCTAAACGATATGTCTGCCCTCATGTCTGTCGAGAACGAATTTCACACTATTCGGTCTACTCAAGAACTTAGCTAAACAGCAATAAAAAATGCGTTGCTAAATAAGAAAAGAGACAGCCGAAGGTATGAATGGGAGAGTTATATTTTTTCACAATCAGACGAATGCGAACAAAGGATAATAGAACGATAATAAAGTAGAAGACACGGGTAGAATAAAGAAAAGATATATAAATTTATTAATCATAAATCTCTCTGCGACAGATGTCCCCCCTTTAAGATATGGAACCACTCCATGTCTACGTTATAGAAATAAATTTCCTATATCCGTAGCTTCAGGGTGTCTGTTCTCTTCCCTCTCATCTCCCCCCTCCGTCTCTATCCAACTTCTCCTCATGTCTGCTCGCAAAGTCTTCCTTCTCTGGAATGTCTGCCGTGTGCGCTTGAAAGAGCGTCGCCGCTTTTGACATTTTTGAAAGTTTCCGTGTGATTGCAGTGGAATTTCCCTGCAACTATCGGTATCTTCGTCAGTTTTGGCGAACGCCAGGAGATGTTCGGAGGTTGGCCCCGGTGTTTCCAAGTATTTCTTTAGCAGGTTTACATGGAAAACCTTCTCCTTTCCCTTAATAGAGATCTGGTAGTTAGCCTTAGAAATCTTTTCCAGGACGGTAAACGGCCCTTGCCATCCGATGCGTAGTTTGTTGCTTGCGGTTGGGTGTAACAACAAAACTTTCTCTCCTGGTTGTAGTTCTCTCTCTTTCGCGACTTTCCTGTATCGGTTAGCGTGCTTTGCGCGTGCTCGCTTAAAGTTTGTCGTTGCTAGGTCCCATCCTAGTTTCAACCTTTCCTTTAAATCCGATACGTATTTACTTGCCGAGATAACTGTCTCATCAGCCTTCTGGTCTGTCAGCGACCTGAGTAAGGCTTCAAGCGGGCTCTTAATGGGTCTGCCGAATAAAAGCGTGACTGGCGGAAATCCTGTGGACGTATGTGGAGTTTCTCTGTAGCCAAATAGAGCTGCAGGGATAGAAAGATCCCAATCGTCAAGTTTCACTTGTGCCAGTTTACTTAGCATCATGTTGAGGTTTCCGTTCTCTTACCCAATAGGTGCTTTCACAACATTGGGAACATTTCCATGATATAACTGTAGATCCAAGGTTGAGTTTGGCAAAAACAAGCCCCAGTTTCTCCAAGACTGATTACTTCTATTATTTGGGAAACGCTTCTTTTTGTTACTTGGTAGTAGGATTCTGTGTATGCCACTTCAATTTGTCCAGGATGGAAAATACTTAAGAGGACTAATGTTCACAGTGTCAGTAGCTGGTAACTTTTCAATAGTTAATTAGAAATGTCAGGTAAATAAATCTTTTTTTTCTGGGTAACTTCTCGCCACAACACAAGTGGTAATTATTCGGGAACAATGTTACATTTTTATCTTCTACGCCACAGCGGGCTGAAGGTTGATGAAAATACAAAAGGAAATCTGGGTAGCTAAATGTCCAGTTAACTTTAATTCTTAGTGTCATATATTTGTACGCTCTCAAGAGCCGACCAAGTCAACATCGAAGACCCGTTAAAGTACAGTAAGAATGTTTATTCTGGTATCTGTTAGACTACATTTAGACCCTTTTCACAGATTAAGGAAGCCGCTGGTAGGTTTTGGGTATGTGTCCCAGTACTAGATACATGAAGAAAAAATACACACATTTAACCACAATCTTAATTCTATCCTAAAATAAACCCGCTCAAAATTATGATTTATTATACGCTCGGTTATTTAGCTTTGAATAGAACCACACATGAGAAGCTTATCTTATCATTAAAAAAACCCAGTGAAATAAGCGCTAGTCGTTTATAAAATTATTCAAAATGAATTAGAAATAAATATATATTTCGTCAGTACTCATAATGAATAATGCATTTACTAGTCGATTAAAATATTCTCTGACTGGTTACTAGCAATTACTTAAATTTATTTTACAGCTGGAATAGTTTAGCTATAAATTACACTAGTCAACAACCAAAATGTACCAGAAATGAAAATAGCTGATCTTAACTAATTTTGGTGTGCTGAAAATGAAAATGACATTAAAAAATGTTGATTGGCTCTAGTTTTCAAAATATATGCTACTAGTTTATTTAATTACGGTCAATTTATATATATGTATTTTGGCTGCAGAATAGGAGATCAAGATAAAAGCTGGGCGCCACACATGTGCTGCAGTACATGTGCAGCACATCTTAAACTGTGGTTGACTGGCAAAAGGCAAGCTATGCCTTTTGCAGTCCCAATGATTTGGAGAGAGCCCACTGATCATCTCAACAACTGTTACTTTTGCATGGTCCCTCCAATTGGGAAAGGCATATCAAAGAAGAAAAAATGGATTCTGGAATATCCAAACATCCCCTCTGCAATACGTCCGGTACCACATGGCGATGACCTACCAGTTCCCAAAGTGCCAGAATCACTTTCAGCTGCTTCCACTGATGAAGAAGAGGACATTGGTGGTCCTGAACCATCAACCTCAAGCGACCCAGATTTTGAGCAAACTACATCCACTAAACCACACTTAATAACCCAAGGTGAACTGAATGACCTTGTAAGAGATCTGAATTTACCGAAGAACAAGGCGGAGCTTTTGGGTTCCAGATTGCAACAGTGGAATCTCCTGGCAGAAGATGTTACAATTTCTGTGTATAGGAACCGCCAGAAGCCGCTTATTACATTCTTTTTCAAAGAGGGTGACCTTTCTGCGTGCCACAACATTTCTGGTTTAATGGCAGCCCTCAAAATCAATTACATACCGGAAGAGTGGAGGCTTTTCATTGATTCATCCAAGACGAGTCTTAAAGCTGTTTTGTTGAATAATGGTAATGTGTTACCGTCAATTCCAGTTGGTCACGCAGTTTATATGAAAGAAACTTATGAAAACATTAAGCAGCTTTTGAAGTGTATAAACTACGATCATCATCATTGGTCACTTTGCGGTGACTTAAAAGTTATCGCTCTTTTGCTTGGACTACAGGGTGGATACACCAAGTACTGTTGCTTTCTCTGTGAGTGGGATAGCCGTGCACGAAGTGACCATTACATCAGAAGACATTGGCCAATCAGGCAGTCATTACAGCCTGGCAGTAAGAACGTTGAGAACCCAGCACTTGTCGACACCAGCAAGATTTTGTTGCCACCCTTGCACATTAAGCTGGGTCTCATGAAAAACTTAGTCAAGGCAATGGAGAAAACAGATGAGGCTTTCAAATACCTCATCAGAAAATTTCCAAGACTGAGTGAAGCTAAAATAAGAAAGGGAGTATTTG
Organism: Oreohelix idahoensis; assembly: GCA_024509875.1. NCBI lineage: Eukaryota > Metazoa > Mollusca > Gastropoda > Stylommatophora > Oreohelicidae > Oreohelix > Oreohelix idahoensis. The sequence goes on from JAMPIV010017595.1 coordinate 78,262, forward strand.
TTGGTCCGCAAATTCGAAAACTTCTTCATGATGACGAGTTTCTTTGCGTGTTGCATGGCAAGGAAAAAGCAGCATGGCTAGCATTTAAGTCAGTGGTGGACAATTTTCTTGGAAACAACAGATCTGATAATTACAATGAAATTTTAGAAAATCTCCTTCTGAAGTATAAGAGTCTTGGCTGCAACATGTCTTTGAAAATTCATTTTCTGGATTCTCATCTGGATTTCTTTACGTCAAACTGTGGAGCGGTCAGTGATGAGCATGGTGAACGATTTCACCAGGACATTGCTGCTATGGAGACAAGGTATCAAGGCAATTGGAGCCCTTCAATGCTTGCTGATTACTATTGGACTGTGACAAGAGACACCTCATCGATTGACTACAAGAAGCAAGCAAAAAGAGCTCAAACAACGACTGAATAATGACGGAATGGGTTCAGATGTGCCTTTTTAAAACATGATATGTGAACTTTAAATAATTTTTTTTATTTTTTCTATCATTTTATGTTGAAATATCAATTAATTGAGTATGTAACCACAATTTTTAAAATGCTAAAGCAGAAAGACTAGCTGTTCACCCCAGAGAATTAAACAAGCATACATTATTTGTATTACTGTAATGTAAATTCATCATTTAAAAAAAAAACCAGAGCCAGTTGGTGAATTTCATTATGATATTTGAAATCAGCATGTCAAAATCAATAAGAAATGGTATATTTAATTTCTGGTACAAATAACTTTTGAAAATTTGTTGACTAGTGTTATTTTAATTCTGCTAGCCACTGTAACACAGTAATTCCTAGAGAAATATAGATGACGAACTCTTAACCATTAAATCACTCTACACAGAAAATCTTAGTGAAATATAATGATGGATTTAACAATTAAATCACTCAAACTTCTAGTATAATATTTACCGAAATTCACAGAGATTATAACCACTCCAACGAAAACTTAGTAACTCCAAATAGTAAAAATGGATTTAAGAATCACAGCTAGTTGTCTGAAAAATCCTGGGGGTACTGAATAATGGATTTTAAAAGCTGGACTATATATATTAAATTTACAGAACTTCGCTCTTACGATAAATAACACCTTTGGAGAATTCTTCGTTCAAATTCTGTATGAAAGGAAATTATGACACCATCGCCGCCGAGTAGACGTGGTCCCACGATCAAATCGTCTCTTTGATCTCGTCGATCCGTAGCTTAATTGCGTTTTCACGGAACGAACGGACAAGGTGGAGGTAATTGTAAATTATCTCCCTTTTCCAAAAGTACGACTTTTTGAATAGTCGCCCTTGGTTCTCTACAACTCTACCACCCCGTCCCCTCTCTGTCACTATTTCGACGGTCTGATTGTAAACGTCCCAAGTGCCTATAAGACAGTAGAGAAAGAAAAAAATTATATATAGGCGTGGCTAAATTAAGAATGAGACAGGTTCTGCATTAACAAAACGTGCAAAACTGATAAGGAAGCAAGGTTTTAGGGAGCAAAAACGTGTAGATATCATGTAATATATTTACATAACTGTCACAGTGCTGAAAATCGTGAATACAGCTAAGGTTGAAGTTGTAGTAATACTATCGTATATTAAAGAACATCTGACCCAAGTGCCCCACCTTGAAGTGATGGGTCGGCTTGAGTGCCTTGAGGAAATATTGAGCTATATCAGCGGGAACTTTTGCTCCTGGTAGGTCCAATCAAGCTGAGCAGGTCAAAATGGAAAGGACAGACGAAGTGGACACACCACCCCTTTTCTCCAGGTTAAAGAAGGTTGGAGAACAGGGCTGACAACCCTGTCGGAAAAAAACAAAACAAATTGTCACAGAAATGTAAACAGTTGAAGAAGAAACAAAAGCCAGAGTCAGGAAGAATCCTCGCAAGAGAGACGTATGACGCAGGCACCTGATGAAAGCCAGTCAATGGAAGTCAGGCTGCCGACACCTCTTCTAACGACGAAGGCAAAAACTAGAATAGGCACTTGGAACATACGAACAATGCAGGAAGCCGGAAGGACAGCACAGGTAGCTGGAGAGATGAGACGATACGAAATAAAACTCTTAGGACTAGCAGAAACAAAAATAAATGGAACAGGTGAATTCATGACCAATATAGGGGAAAATGTCATATGTTCTGGACACGAGGATGAAGACCACATCACTGAGGATAAAATTGAGGGCGCACAAAGACAGAGCAGAAAGATCAAGCCCGAAGTATAATACCCAGAACTTTATGAAGAAAGACACAAGAGTTCAGTTCAACCTAAAGCTGAGAAATAGATTTGAAGCACCGAAGAACCTGGAAGAGGAAAGTATAGATATTCATTCAGAAGGAATGGCTCACAGAAAACACATGGAACCTTGTGACGTATAATGGAAATGAAGCCTCTGTATCCGACAGCGTTTCGTGACCTCGGCGTAGTTTTAAGATTCGCTAACTAAGTCACGCATTTCTCTGGCTGTCTGGCTCACTTTTAATCCACGCCTTTTTTTTACTTGACTATACAAACGAGCTTGTTTACCAACCTTCGCAACCTGTCATTCATAGCAGGGGGCGAACCACGTTCGTTTGCGCAAGTTCCTCACGCGAGCGGATCTGTCAATATTACGATAACGAGCAGATCGCACGTGGGAAACACGTGGAAGGTAATGGCCTTTGAAGTTTCTCTATAAGGAGAGCAAATCCTTTGACCTCGAGAAACAGGGAAATTATCGGACGGGAGCCCGCTACACGGGTTAAGCTTTTGTTGTCGTTTAGCAGCGGCCGACAGAAGCGACCGTTAACCTTTATCCGGGAAACGTAGTTTCAGATTTCTTTGCTGGGAAGCAGAGTGAGAGAATTCACATCTTCTAGAGACCATAACAACATGATCCTATATAAACTGCATCTTTCTCAAATCATTATCAGTTGTCGCTCAGATTTTTTCGGAGAGTCTAAACACGTTATCTAGAACCACTAGGAATAGATGTGTTAATAGGTCGTGGTGTTTCTTTCTGGATTTCTGGTAATATATATATTTGTGCGTAAGCGTATTAAAGTGTTAAAAGTTTTAGCATCTTAAATTCACTGTGATTTCTAGGTTTTAAGACTAGCAAATTAAATAACGCGTAGCTATTTTTATTCCAGATGTTTCAGTTGTAATGTAAATTTAATCACCCGCTATCACACAGAAAGAGACGGTTTAGTTGACTAATTAATACACTAGGCGACTGATAAGTGGCAGAAAAGATTTCGCGTTTATTTAATTTGTGTAATTTTGTAAGTGACGGTTGTTTAAATACCATGCGACTTAACAAACAGATGCCGACAATCTAATAGTTATTAATGACAGGTGATATTTGTTAAAGTGCGCGTATGAATAAATTAAATAATAACTGATCAGATAGGAATAGGCTAGAGACAACGTGTGCTTATATGTAGATATTATTAGTAGTAATTTTTTCATAATGTTCCTATATCCTTTAGGCATGACCTGATCAAACGGCGACCAGAGTTCTTTTTTTATGTGGCTATATCTTGGGCCTTGTCTCCATTTTTACTGATTGGATAAAAGTTGTCTTCTGTTGGCTGACGCGTCTCCAAGTTTCAGTTGTGAACAGGACGGGCCACAGAGACTAACGAACATTTTAATAGTAAATTTTAACTGGACTTACAAATACCCAGAGATATATTTTTTTGCATTTTTATCAGCCCATTGTGCAGTAATACCAATAACTGTTTTCCCGACATTTGATAGTCGTTTTCCAAGTGGATATTTATCCAGAAGAGTTACGCTATTTCAGAATCGGCACTCACCAGAGCCAGCCGATGGGATTTACCATCATCATTAAGTAACAGTAATTAACAGCGTTAGCAATCAAATGTTTTCCTACTGTTTACGGTGAACACGAGATCTTCAGAGATTCTCGGCTTTAACTATCCAAGGTGACATTGTGTATCCAGGAAATCAACCACCAAATTAGGCGTTCCCCTTATAAAACTTAATTATTGAAAGGAGGGACTGGGGCCCAATTCGGACAATAATTACTCTGGACCTTACATATATTCAGGGATTTTTACGTCCAACAGATTGTCTCACAAAGAATATGGTAAGAAGCGAGATTGTATGTGGCAACGCATGACAGAGAGAGAGAGAGAGAGAGAGAGAGAGATAGCGATCGAGAGAGAGAGAGAGAGAGAGCGATCGAGAGAGAGAAGTATTCTTCTTTAGTACAGTGTCAGAATATGATATATATATATATAAGGCTACACAGCACACACACACACAGAGCACACCAGGCTACTTGTGCTGTGTGAACAAACACTCTACTGGTACTACGGGTTTAAGGCACACTCACACTAAACTCTTAGCTTGCTGTCTCAAAGGTACGACCACAGTACACAGTAGCTGACATGAGTAATGCAAAAAACACCTAAAGCAGGTACGATCTATTTAATGAATAAGGTGCACACACAAAAGCCACACACGGTTAGCAATACACATGAAATGCAATACACAATGTAATGAAATGCCAAACTACTTGCCAACATCACCAGCTCAGCATAATAGCAAAACTATCACCGACATAATCTAACCAGCGGCTACACAATGACTATCGCTCACAGGTGAAGTCCAATACTGAAGCACAGCAATACATAATTGCAAGATTCTACCGTAAATAATATCCCGGAAAGAGCCACCAAAAAATCACATCACCCTTCTAGTAATCTAACAATAATCCTGAACACCTGAAAAAATCGGCACTCATGTAATCCCAGCAAAATCTCTGACAAAGGGAACAAGCGTCCGTACAGGACCGCTGACATCTCCTAGACTGAATCGCGCCAAAAATCTACATCCTCTTCCGTTCTGGCCCGACTCGGCGAACGGGTTTTCTATTCTACGCTGTTGCCACTCTACAGCGTAACCAACTAAATATATTTCGGCGAATATCTCTACTGTGAAAACCACCCCCCCCCCTAAAAAAGAAAACGAAGTTTTCTTCCACCGGAGGAGACGCGCCCAACCCCCCTCTGGAGTACGGGCGAACAAAATGCCGAGATAGCACCTCCTCATGTCGCTAAAGAATGCCAGAGTTGTCCAATACTATTGTCATCCATGCCTTCTCACTCACTAGACTAAACACAAGAAACATGTACAAATCCACACCAGGTACTGGCAGTCGTGAAAAATAACAACGACTGACTAATCCTAGAGTAGTCTAAACACAATGCATGTTACACCAAATCTATATAACTAATTGTCACCAATCAAACAACAAGTCATCGTATCAACAATGATCTCTCATAATATAGCTGTAGGTATAAGATAATATGATATATCTATACATTGAGTACAACTTCATAGATATTGCCTTTATGGCAGCATAATAAATACATTGTATACCATAATACATCATCATAAAATACCAATTCTAATAGTCATAATACATTCCTTACATATATTCTAATAAGTACTCTTTTCAGAAGTACCTGTCCCACAGACTATAACTGTCCCACAGTCTTCACAACCTGGACAAGACATCTGCTACCACATTATATACACCCTGAATTGGTAAAATAGTAAAGTTGAATTGCTTTAGCAATAATGCCCAGCGTGTCAATTTAGCACTGGTGGATTTAGCCGACTGCAAAAATAGCAGTGGTTTGTGATCTGTTTGGAGGAAAAAATGTGCCCCCAACAGATATCGTGCCAACTTAGACACCGCCCAGATAATCTCGATCGTGGAGTATCTGGTTTCTGCTGGCAACAGCTTACGATTGACATACAACACTGGATGGAGCGACCCTCCATGCTCCTGCATAAGACAGGCCCCAATGCCTACCGATGAAGCATCAGTGTGCAATATCAATGGTCTGCCAAGATCTGGCAATCTCAAGATGGGTTTTTTAGAAAATAGTTTTTTAATCTTACTCAATGCATCTTCACATTTACAATCCCATTTTATTTTGTTGGGTTGCCCCTTTTTGGTGAGTGCCGTAAGCGGCTCAGCCAACGATGAAAAATCTGGGATGAATTTATTATAGAAATTGATTAAACCTAATAAACTCTTTACCTGCCTCTTAGTCTTCGGCGTTTGCAGCTGTAATATTTTTGTAACCGTACCATCTTCATGTTTCATGATGTTATGGCCAACCACATGGCCCAGGAAGCTCAGCTCTGCATACCCGATGGACACTTTGCTCGGCCGAGCAGTGAGTCCATGTGCCTTCAGGCACTTCAATACGGCAAACAGCCCATCCACATGCTGCTCCCAAGTTTTGTGGAAAATGCAGATATCGTCGATGTATGTAATAACATCGTCTCTGTGCCCTAGTAGCTTCCTCATCATTCTTACAAAGGTGGGGGGTGCATTCACTACCACGAAACACATATCATTGAATTGGAATAGACCTCTTGGAGTAGCAAACGCCGTAAGAGGTTTTGCAGCCTCAGCCAATGGCACCTGCCAGTATCCTCTTCCTAAATCTAACTTTGTAAAAAATCTAGCATGGGAAAGTTTGGTCAGAAGCTCTTCCTGGTTAGGCATAGGCTCTGCGTCGACTACCGTTACACTATTGAGCTTACGAAAATCAATACACACTCTGAGGGCCCCGCTCTTCTTCTTAACCACCACCATGGGGAAAGAATACGGGGATTCGGAGGGACCGATGATATCTAACCGAGCCATTTCGTCAATCTCCTTCTCGATCGCCGCTTTATAATGAAGTGGTAAAGGGTATGGTTTAACTCTGATCGGCTGGTTATCAGTTAAAGTTATCTCATGAACTATCAAATCTGTGTTACCCGGCAAATCCGTGAGCACGTCACTGAAATCCCTCAGTATTACATCAACCTGAGCCCTCTGTCTGTTGGTTAAATTTGAACAAACCGACACGTCTGCCCAAGATTCGGAAGGAGCTATCGGCACGAGAGACAGCTGTAAGTTTCCATCGTCGCAGCTGTCTTCACCACTATCTATCACCACTGCCGCCGCTACTTCCGAACGTCGCGTACTCATGGCCTTAACCACCGAAGATAGCTCGGGAGGACGCTCCATGTACGGTTTGAGTATGTTCACGTGGAACACTTTCTCCTTCTTTCTAACCTCTACAATGTAGTCGACATCAGTTACCTTCTTCTGAATTCGAAATGGGCCTTGCCAGGAGATGCTCAATCTATCTTGTTTAGTAGGCAAAAGCAGCCACACTTCATCCCCTGGTTGAAATGATATGAGCTTAGTACCTCGGTTTGCGTACCGGCGGTACTGAATACCCGCATGGGCCAAGTTCTCTCGCGCTAACGCACAGGACCTAATTATCCTTTTGCGTAGATGTACGACATAATCATACGCGGACACTACCGCTCCGTCTACGTGTTTTCCTACCAGCCAGTCCTTAAGTACGTGCATTGGACCCCTGGGATTTGCACCATACAGCAACTCGAATGGCGAGAAGCCCGTACTCTGGTGCGGGGCTTCCCTGTATGCAAACAACACAGCTGGAAGGTATATATCCCAATCCTGAGGGAATTTGGCAGTCACCTTAGCTAACATATGTTTTAATGCGCCGTTTAAGTATATATATTAAAAAAAAAAAGTATATAAAGAAGGTAGCAAATCGTGCTTGGGATTCCAGGGGGAGGGGGGGAGAGGCGGGACTGGATGGCACCGGAAACACTAGACACCATAAAGATGAGAAAGGAGATGAGGGGAAAGAGGGCGGAAGCGGGGTCCCCCAGGTTGGGGCAACTATGTAGCGAGCAGTGCAGCCGGCTGGACGGGGAGGTTGAACGCCGGGCCCGAGCCGGCAGGGAGAATTTCCTGGGCGATCTTGCGGGACGGGCAGAGGAGGCGACGCTGGGAGATGGGCAGGGCACGGTGTACAGGGTGGCTAAATTCGTCGGCGGAGGGCGAGGTGCGGGCGGTATTGCATTGGTAGGAGATGGGCAAGGGGGTCTCATCGGGACAGCAGAGGGACGGGGGACGGGGTGGGCGGAGCGCTTCGGAGAGACTCTGGGCGGGGAAATAGCAGAGACGCGGTTGAGTGTTCCTGAGGCTGAGGGCGATCTGGATGTGGATACAGACATTCCACGAGGGGGGGAAATCGTCGCGGCAGTCAGGGGGTTAGGGAACGGTAGGGCTCCGGGCCATGATAGCTTGGGTGCAGAGCTGTTTGGGACGGACCTTGAGCTAGCGGCAGAGCTATTGGAGCCGCTGTTTGCACGGGTGTGGAGGGCGGGGGCGGCACCATCGGAGTGGAACGGGGGAATGGTTGTCAGATTGCCCGGGGGGGGAGATCTTGCGGATTGCAATGATTGGAGAGGGGTCGCTCTTCTCTCAGTTCCCGGCGGAGTGCTGGGCAGGATGGTTATACAGAGGGTTTCAGGAGCGGTGGACTACGGGCTGGGGAAAGGGCAGGCGGGGTTTGGAGGGAGCGGGGGATGTGTGGGCCATGTGTTCACTCTCGGGGACATTGTGGAGCAGTGCTCAGAGTGGCAGGGACGGCTTTGCATGAATTTTGTTGATTTTGAGGAGGCTTTTGGCGGCATGCGTGGGGACAGTTTGTGGAGGGTGCTGGGGGCTTGTGGAATTCCGGGCTGCGTGGTGTCGGTCGTGGAGGGCCTCTGTGCCGGCTTTGCGTGTGGTGTTGGGCAGGGCGGCCTGGCCTTCGGGGTGGGAGCGGGAGTGCGACAGGGATGCCCCTTGTCGACCACTCTTTTTTTAACAGTCATGGACTGGGTGGTGCGCCGGACGACAGAGGGCGGTCCAGGAGGAATAAGATGGACTACGTTTTCTACATTGGGGGATCTGGGGTGTGCAGATGGCATTGCACTGCTGGCGCATTCGCGTCAGCACATCCAGGAAAAAACGGATGGACTTAATAAATTTAGCCAGCAGGTGGGCTTGGACATCAATTTAAAGAAGTCTGAGGTCATGACGCTCAATGTGAGCAACCCTGAGCCCATATCAGTGGGGAATCAGCAATTGGTACAGACAGATACCTTCACATACCTAGGAAGCATAGTAACACCAGACGGTGGGGCAGGCAAAGACATCAACATCAGAATGAATAAGGCAAGAGCAGCCTTCTTTAGCCTAGATAACATCTGGGGGTCCTCCCAATGCAGCACAGGCAC
>JAMPIV010017596.1:0-100000 GCA_024509875.1 Oreohelix idahoensis
TTTGAACAATGAGCCCTCTGAAGATCTACCACATATTATATATATATATATATATCTCATTTCCTCAGTATGGGCGGATGGGGGCTTAACAATAATTATAATATTCAGAAAGAATAATAGGGGAGATTTGTCGTAAGGAAACAGAATCCATTCTCAAGTGCCCTTCTGAGACATTATCTCTTTGTGAGAATATTCACCTTCCTATTCACCACTCACTTGCATAGGAATCTAACATTTAACGAGCCAGTTATGAGATCCTATATATCTTTCGTACATTTCTTCATTTACATCTATCTTATCCAACTGTGCTGTGACAATTAATATCCAGTTCAGGATAACGGCGCGACAATGGAGAGAATTCATGTTGTGCTGGGAAAAAGTAATATACGAGAATTAATTGCTGTTTCTTTTTATTTTTTTAAATTGTCGTTTATTTAGTGTGTAAACAGTCGTAATAAACATATTTAACCACAACAGCGTCAGGTGAGAAATCAATACGGTGGAAGTGATGATTTCGTTCATTTTTCTCTTAAATTTCTTCAAATTGTATGCACTAACGCGGATGTAGATAGACACATTTTGAAAGCGAATCAGCTATTCCGGGATAAGTCTGAGAAGGCAATTTTTCAGACTGGGTAGGCATTACTGTCAAAATTGATAAGCTAAAAGAAGCTTAGAAGATACAATTGATGACATTACCTCATTTTATCTAACAAATTTTGTCGAGAGTGGTATTTTTAAGTCATCATTTCTCTTCCTGTCTTCGCCTTTCTGTTTTCGTTGTTATCGTCCTTTGTCGTTTGTTTCAAATATTGTTATCGTATTTTATCGTGATGTATCTTTCTTTCATTATCTATTAGATAACTGTCCGTTGTTATTTCTCTGCTTTAGGTGTCGTTATCTTTATCATCTTGTTGTCTGTCTGATATGGAAATAGGGGAAGACAAATAGAACAGTTTGACGTTCTAATATAACTTAGCCTGTCTTCCGTTATTTGTTTCAATATTATTTACTCACATTGCCTTCTCGTTGCTTCTTTCTTTGAATTTCAGCATTCTTTTCTTCGAATTTCTTCACACAGTATTTCTTTTTAACAATCTCCACACAATCCTGTCTTGGACTATCTTCACAAAATCTTTTCGTTGACTTTCTAGACACAATTCTTTCTTTGATTGTTTTCATATAATTCTTTCAATGACATTCTTCACATAATCATTTCCATGACTGTCTTCGCACAATCTTTTATTTGACTGTCTTTACACACACTTTTCTGACACTGTCTAAACACAATCTTTCTTTGACAATCTTCACATAATATTTTCTTTGACTGTATTCACATAATCCTTTCTTAGACTGTCTTCATACAATCCTTTCTTTTACTGCATTCACATAATCCTTTCTTAGACTGTCTTCACACAATCCTTTCGTTGACTGTCTTCACATAACTCTTTCTTTGACTGCCTTCGCATAAGTCTTCACACAACCCTTTCTTTGACTGCCTTGATACAATCCTTTCTTTGACTGCCTGTGACGATATTCTCAATACAATAGCTAAATTAGATAATATTCTAGTGCATAAAGTCAAAAATAAGATAGAAAATAAAAACTGAGTCCAGCGTAGTATTCTCCTACGCCCGCCCGCATGTCGATTCTGATAAACCTAATAGCCGAATGAAAGATACTGTCTTTTCGAAAAATTCGTCCTTCAGATTAAATGTAACACTTTTGCAAGGTCAAGTCGAATTGCCAAGACGAGAGTGAAAGAATAAAAGAATAAAAGAGGGAAGGGATGGAAAGACAGAACCTAGAGAACGCCGTCTCGCGTTGATTTCAAAAAAGCCAACTCGAGCAACATAGCCTGGGGCACGTTTCAAATTACTATACAAAAAAAAAAAAAAAAAAAAAAAATGGAATTATGAACCATAATACATAGGGCCATAAAAATTATATATTCGGATGCCTTATGATGTCCTGAGCAATAATATGGTGTCAGTTACCCACTAGTACAAAAAAATAACCAAAATAATGGCAATAATATTATGTATGATAAGACGGACTGACGAGAAAAAAGATCATGCCTGCTTAATTTTTTTCATGACATATTTTGAAAAAAAGCTTTGGGTAAATAGGACTAAAAGGTACCAAGATTTTGATTGGCTGTAATTTAAAGGAAGGCGAGAGGGGATTGGTTAACCTAACATTAAAAATATACTTGTAGTAGTAACCGTAGTATTTTGAGAATTGGTTTTTTAAAGTTCGATTTAAAATTCATAGTCGTCTGCTTCTATTGGCCAGCTTAGTTGATATTGAGGGAAAAGTGTTAGGCTAGGACGCCATTTCTTCAAAAAATCTTGCCAAGAGACGATGAGATCAGAAGTGTAATTCTAAATACAAATATTATAAACTTCTGGACAGGGCAGTGATAAACTGGGGCCAGATCTGCCAGTCATCGTTACTTGTGTGTAATATTCATTGAAATTGTGGTAAGATTGAATTTATTAACCATTTTATTTAAAATAAAGTTTGAATGTGAGATACTAACATACGACTGTACGTAAGTGAGTCGATGGCAGACTTAGGCAAAGCCTAGAGATTGATCCATCATATGATAGCCTATCAGAGAGGTGTAGAACTACAAAATTATATATGATTGTCATCAAGGAGCATAACACCTATCCTACTGTATGGAAAAAGATTACTGTTGGAATTGCAGAGGCGTTGTAACCATTAGGGGAGAGGAATACTGGTATACATTGTCACTTCAAAATATAATGGTACAATAGGTTGTCATAAAGAGCTGACCCTATGCGTTTTTTTGTACTGTACCTGTAATTAACTGTGGAATATTATTGTATGCTTATTATAAAGAAGGATGCATAACCTTCTTATTTCAGGGGTTTTGTGGCCCTGACAGTCACATAAAACCAGGCTCGTGGGAACTGATTGATTCCTGACTTTGTTGCATAATTTGGGCACGTACTGGAGGCCATTGCCTTTTATGAAATGAACCAGATGGTCCATCGAGCCTAGGACAAGACTTACCAGGGTTCTCCTTCGAAGTTAAGTGCCCGTTCGGCACCGAAAGTCTCAACCTCTATGAACTTCAGTTATTAACCACAAAGACTGAAATTATCAAAATAAAAAAAATTCCACCTGTGACATATGAAAAGAAAATGCACGATAGGGAATGATGATAACAAACAACCTACCATTATACGGTTCCACAGGTTGTTATTGCCGGGAGTTGTAGTGAGGATAAACTCTCACTGCAGATAAAATACTTCTATGGCACGCGCCTCAAACAGCCTCTGACAACCAAGTCCAGCTCCCGGCCTTCACGTGTGGCTCAATTTGAGCCCGGCGGAACTGTTTCCACTGACGGGAGAAGGGGCAAAGGCGAGCGACTGGCGCCTTAAAACCAGCAGCTTCGGGCAGATAGGGCTCGTGATCCTTGGTTGGTAGCTTATCTAAGAGAAGGAACTCTGAATTCAAACCACCGCTGCTTTGCGGGAATATCCATTTATGGAATTGGCTTCGGGAGTAAACCCTGAGGATAAATCCGGAGTCGGAGTCCCTAAGGCAGTCTAATGTCGATTCGACATTATTCTGGCAACTCCTGCGACATGGCTGGTACCAAACTGTATCGGCTACTGCCGTTCCTTTGGATCTACCGGCTGTGTGGAGAGGGGGAACATGCTTGATCTCCATATAACTGTGCCCAAGCTCGCGCCCTGGAGAGGACACTCCAGCTTCACCCTATAGGTGTCGGCAAAACACGGGAAGTAGCAGTCACCGGTTATAAGCATTTTGCCCAATTGGCGTAGGGCATGGCGCCAGGGGCTACTTCCGACAGTGGGAGAGGTTCTAGGATCTCACTGGACAGCTACCGCCCGCTTCAAGCTGGGCAGCCCCCAGTCAATAAGGTGTTGTCCCGCCACTGTCTGCTTTCCCCATTGGGTGCATGGGGATTAGGGTCAAACCCGAACTGTGGACAGAAAATTTTGCACCAAGCAATTATCGAAAAAATAGAAATAAGCAAACTCTCAGATTGGGATGCTGGAACGTCCGGACTATGTTGACTGGACTATCCGAAAACCTACAGGATGTAAACGATGTAAGGAAGACAGCCATAATTAATGATGAGCTTAAACGACTTCAGGTGGATATAGCTGCACTTCAGGAAAACGCGCCTGGCGGGCTCTGGAACGGTGAGCGAGAAGGACTACACATTTTATTGGCAAGGGAAAGATCTTAATAAAGCTAGAGAACACGGAGTAGGTTTTGCGGTCAAAAAATCGCTAACTAAAATGGTTGAACCAGGCGAGAATGGATCAGAACGCCTGTTAACGCTCCGCCTGCAAACTAGCACAGGTCCCATCACCCTTGTCAGTGTGTATGCTCCTACTCTGTACTCTGCCTCAGAAGCTAAAGATGAGTTCTACGAGAATCTAACAGCAATTATCAAAAGCATACCTAGGCAAGAACAGCTTGTTCTCCTTGGTGACTTTAACGCTAGAGTGGGTGCCGATAATGTTTCATGGCCTTCATGTCTGGGCAGGTTTGGTATTGGCAAGATGAATGAAAATGGACAACGGCTCTTAGAGTTGTGCGTCCACCATGACCTCTGCGTGACCAACACCTACTTTCAGACAAAACCCCAGCATAAGGTGTCATGGAGACACCCACGATCCAAGCACTGGCACCAAGTTGACCTGATTCTCGTCAGAAGGCCACTCCTCAGGTCTGTGCTCTCCACGCGCTCGTACCATAGTGCAGACTGTGATACAGATTACTCCTTGGTTTGCTGCAAAATCAGAGCACAACCAAGAAAACTCTATCGTGTCAGACATGAAGGGAAACCACGCATTGATACCAGCAAGATGTCAGACCCTTTCATGATCGCTCAATTCACTGCGACCTTCGAGAAAGTGCTCAGTAGCCCTCAGCATGGTGATACTATTACAGAGAACTGGGAGCATCTACGGAACACCATTCAAAGTACTGCACTTGCCACCTTTGGTAAGAAAACAGCAAAGTCAAATGACTGGTTCGATGCTTCATCAGATGTGATGGCACCTGTCATTGAAGCTAAGCGCAGTGCTATGAATGAATACAAACGTTCAGCGAGTGCCAGAACCCTACAGATCCTGAGGGCTACGAGAAGTAAAGTTCAACAAACTGCTCGACGCTGTGCAAATGACTACTGGCTCCAGCTCAGTGAGAGCATCCAGATCGCAGCGCAAACAGGCAACATTAGACAAATGTATGACGGTATAAAGAAAGCACTTGGCCCCCATAAAAGTAAGACAGCACCGCTAAAAACCATCAGCGGAGAGAAGCTAACCGATAAGGGTAAGCAGATGGAGAGGTGGGCCGAGCACTACTCTGAGCTTTACGCTAGAGACAATACCGTTACGCCTGCAGCCCTTGATGGTGTCAACAGTCTGCCAACTATGGAGGAGCTGGATGCCGAACCAACATTAGAGGAACTCAGCAAGGCCATTGATAGCTTGGCCTCTGGCAAAGCCCCAGGCAGTGATGGGATTCCTCCTGATTTAATCAAATGCTGTAAGAGCACGCTATTACATCCCCTGCATAGGATGCTGTGCCAGTGCTGGGAAGAGACAACTATTCCTCAAGACATGCGAGATGCCAAGATTGTAACACTGTATAAAAATAAAGGAGACAGAAGTGATTGCAATAACTACAGAGGCATCTCTCTTCTTAGTATTGTTGGTAAGGTTTTTGCCAAAGTCATCTTAATGCGACTACACAAATTAGCTGAGCGCATATATCCAGAGTCACAGTGTGGATTCCGAGCTGGCAGATCAACAACAGACATGATCTTCTCTCTCCGCCAGCTTCAGGAAAAATCAAGAGAGCAGAAAAGACCATTATATATCGCCTTTATAGACCTCACAAAAGCATTCGACCTGGTTAGTAGGGATGGACTCTTTAAAATCCTCCTGAAAATAGGCTGCCCTTCTAAAATGCTGGAAATGATAAAGTCATTCCATGACGGCATGAAGGGAGCAGTCCAATATGCTGGAAGCACGTCACAGCCCTTTGATATACGAAGTGGCGTTAAACAAGGCTGTGTTCTGGCTCCGACCCTCTTCGGAATCTTCTTTGCCTTACTCTTGAAACATGCATTCAGAGATGCAACTGAAGGAATATGCCTTCACACTAGGTCAGATGGCCGTCTGTTTAATCTTTCAAGGCTGAAGGCAAAAACAAAAATCAGAAGGGTCACTATAAGAGACTTGTTGTTCGCTGATGATGCTGCAGTCGTCACTCAAAGCCAACAGGAGCTTCAGAGCTTGATGAATCGCTTCACTAAAGCATGCAAGGACTTTGGCCTCACAATAAGTCTAAAGAAAACGAATGTGCTGAGTCAGGATGTGGGTGCTGCACCAGTTATCACTATCGATAAACTATGAATTGGCAGTGGTGCACCACTTCACATACCTAGGGTCTACCATCAATGACAAACTCTCACTGGATACAGAAATCGACAGCCGCATTGGCAAAGCTGCAGCTACCTTTGCCCGCCTCACATCGCGTGTTTGGGGAAACTCTAAACTCACAATGAAGACCAAAGCTGCGGTATATAATGCCTGCGTCACCAGCACACTCCTATATGGCAGCGAGACCTGGACGACCTATGCTAAGCAAGAAAGAAGGCTCAATACCTTCCATTTGCGGTGTCTACGCCGCATCCTCGGCATCTCGTGGAAAGATAAAGTGACAATTGTCGAGGTGTTGTCACGTGCTGGCCTTCAAAGTATGTATACGCTTCTTAGAAAGCGCAGACTTCGCTGGCTTGGCCATGTTCGCCGCATGGATGATGGTCGCATCCCAAAAGATATCTTCTACGGACAATTAGCAGATGGCAAGAGAACAGTTGGGCGACCACAGCTGAGGTTCAAAGATGTGTGCAAGAGAGATATGAGGGCACTGGACATGGATCCAGCAACATGGGAGGATAAAGCTGCCGATCGCACTAAGTGGCGATGCTATTTACGGCGCCACCTCAGATTGGGCGAAGAGAGGCTTACACAAGAAGCAGAGGTGAGGAGAAAACGTCGAAAGGAGCACCAGGAAAATAAGCAGCTGAGGGCTGTCACCTCAGGGGCGCATTCCCATAGTCAGTTATGACTGAAGGGGCTATTATTATTATTATTATTATTACCATTATACATATAACAGTATTATCCTATTTAGAAAACTACACCTACACACTTTTATTATATTAATACTTGTATTATGGACAGAAGATCCATTGTATAAATTGAATATTGTAAATAATTTCATAGATTTCACTTTTGATTGTCAATCCTGATTCAAACAAAATAGAGTCAGGATAATAAATTGAAAAAAAATTATTAACGTTACACAAAATTCAACCACTGACTTACTTAAGATAGTCTTTTAAAGTGTAGTGTATATGTGATTGTTGTAGTACTGTTGTGTTGTGTTGGATAATAAAATACTTGTGTATATGTTTAGTTGGTTAATGCAACATTACACTATTTATACATAACCCTAGACACCAAACGTAGTCATCATCATCATACATTATAGTCAAGAATAAGTCTGTTTGAGGTCTTAAGGTGGTAGCAGAAAGGTCTCCTGATAACTCACCCCAAAAATTGTTATAATCAGTAACCTTCACAGCTGACCTCATGCAGTACACTAGAGTACATAACAGCAACACTTCTTAACATCAAATCCACCATACTGCCTTCACATAATCCTTCCTTTGACTTTCTTCACATAACCCTTTCTTTGACTGCCCTCACACAATCATTTCTTTGAATGCCTTCACACAATCCTTTCTTTGACTGTCTTCACATTCTTTAACTGTCTTCACATAATCCTTTCTTCGACTGCTTTCACACAATCCTATCGTCGCGAGCTTAAACTTGTCTACATCTCAATGTTGACCCCATTGAAAAAGTCATCTCGAGAAAGTAGATCTTAAGCAGATGATCTGATCACTCCGCCACTTTCAGTGACGTCACTGTGAGGAAAACGTTGGTGGCATACCGGCAAGTGAAGGGGGTCCCTTCTATATTAATGTACAGCGACGTCACTGTAGAAGGCTCATTGTCGAACGTTCTCACATATAGCAGTGTTGCGGGTTTCTCCCCTGCTCTGCAGTAGTGATCCAGTAATTGCCAACTTCCACCAAAAGGTCAAGGGTTCTCAAAGGTTTCAATCTTATCTCAAGATTGCTCTTGGCAGATATATAAATAGAAAGATGGTGCTTCTATTTCAGGGAGTCTCACAGGGATTTTAGAATGGCAAGTCCAACAACTGAGTCATCTAAGTTGTCATAAATTTAGTATTCTCTGCTCACTTCTGTGAGAAAATAAGTTTTGATTCGTATTTTGAGCCCCCAGCTGAAGGTGATTCAGCAAAATATTAATTTAATAGCTCTATACGTGAATATGTATTTAACAAAAGGAGTCTTATGGGCGAGACATCAAATTCACTCACTAATTGATTAACTCACTAATGACTTATATTTATATATAAACCAAAGAAAATGTATTGATGAATTATTTTGTAAACAGTGTCAAAATGAATAAAACTGATTTTGCCAGGAAAAAAAGTTAACATTATCTTCATGGAAAGATATAGTGGTGTGGAAAAAAATAAAGTGTCCGTAAGCTGAGCTAGTGCTGGGTACTTAGCTTGAAATGTAGTGACATTGGTTGTCGTTAACTTCTGGTTCAGTCACTGCTAGTTTTCAGTGGAGTTTTGACTCTTGCTTCTCTACAGGAGTCGAGTTGTTGTGGCAGCAGCACGTTCCTTGCAAGGCCTGGATAACTGTTCAGGTTGCCTCGTCAAGGGCCCCCAAGACCTGTCTGTTGGAGGTGTCTAGCGTCGACTTCTGACAACTAGTACCAAGAACTGTGAGAAACAAATGTCTCTTTTATGTCTCATGTCTTCTGATGTAAATATCCGACGACCCCCGCTTCTTTCCACCATTTCATCTACCTTAGAACTTTTTCCGATGCCCCTGCGTATTAAATCTCAACCCATCGAGTCGGATGAAAAAGTTTTAGGAGAGCGGAAGACAACAAATGTATCATATTCAGATATATACATGTGCACTATAAATCTGATATATCATAATATACATATATCTTGATGCTATAATCATCCACTCCCTGCTCCCTATGGAGCCTGGGGTTACCTTGTGAGGGACCTGAACGAAGCAGTCACTAGCTCTTGCAGTGGTGGTTTATGTGGCAAGTTATTTTATGTAATAAGCTTGCCATCCCTATGTGGTACTGTAAATCAATAACTAATACATACATGTCAAATGAAAATAGAAAATAATAAAATGTACATGTTACAACTCACCGCAATATATTGGGTGAATTATAATGACATATTCAGACTTCGTTGCACAAGATGGCCGAAGTAAGTAATGTTGCTGTTTAAGATGCAGACGTCTCTCTGTTAGTTAGGTCCTAACTGTTGACACGCGTGAAGGTTCCTCAAACTTGGGCGCTAAGTATTAAACTGAAATTTACTCTTTTTAAATTTTTAAAAAGGTGCACCTAGTTCGTTCGCCTGTCCTCGAATGGAATCTTGAGTTCTACTATCCTAGCTGTCTGTAACCTCCTGATAGAGATAAGGAAAGGCTTTAGGTTTTAAATTGAATTTCTGCCCACTCACAAATATCACCTTGTGAGGTTCTGTTGAGAAGACCAAATCATAATTTTTGTTTCGTTTAATTTCTAATCTTAAACCAACCCACAAGGTAAGGTGTCTTATTTTCTAGTAAACGTTGCCGCCACAACACTCATTTTGAATATGACCTTCTGACCATATAAGGTATTACTCCTTAAGCATTATATTTACCAAAGTCATATTACCGTGTGACGAAATGGACGACCTCTATCGATCTTTGGTTCTCTCCGGCAGTATCGGTACATTTGTAGTACTGGTTTTATTTATGTGCTGTCAATTATCGCACTTTTCTTTCTTTCTTTCTTCTTTATTTTTTCTGCTAAGTAGCAGATATTTGATTTTATCAAATCACCTTGTAGGTGATAAATATCACATTTGCAAGGAGTGCTACCCAGATTTGTGGTTATAGGCGCGGCAGATTAACACGTATATCGGTCAGCGCTATCGACGTAAATCTCCGATAAGACACGGAGTTTGTGTACTCATACGACAGATAACGAGATTACTGTCTGTGTGACACCTGTGGGTAGACAAGTGTGATATAATCGCTTCCGGTCACTTGGTTAAAAGTAATCATGGATTTATTACATTTTAGACAATATGAGTCTACAAATGTGTTTGTGAGAGTGTATGCAAGACATCATGTTACCATATTTGGGAGACGTGACCTTTATCAATATTTTTCCATGTAGGAAATATTTTGAAAGTGCCACACCCGACATGTTTGAAAGGATTGGATCTTTCTGATTAAATTCATAACAACATTGAGGGGGAATATAGGCTGACCATTTCGCAGCTTTATCTCACTGTGAATTTCAAGCTCGCCGAGACCTCAGACCTCGCCAGAGGGAAGACTAGATTCATAATTCCTATTTGTTAACCGGACCTTTTATTGGAGAACCAGATAAGACTTACACAGCACAGGAAATCTCTTTCAAATTTTAATAAGGAACACCAGGACTAGGAAATTGAAAAAAACACGGAGTTAGAAAGGGCAATCTATTGTAAAATTTAAGACATCCCAGACGCGTGTAAGAGAACATTTCGTCTCTTTTATTCATCTGAGCAATCAAGTCTGTAGCCATGATTGGCGTAAGTTGTAATTTACATTTCATATTTTATTACTAACATGTGAACTAACATATATATGTATAAATTACCATGTGAAGTTTAATGTGTGAAACTCGCTATTGGATGTCAAAATTATTTGGGGCTGGCAACCTCAGTATCTAGAATGATGATTCATGAACCACCACTGCAAGGGCTGGTGATTGCTTTATTGATAGTTTCGTAAAGAGAACTAAAAGCATAAAGTAGTTCCAGGGTCCCTATGGAGCAGGGAGGGAAAGATGAAAGAGATGATGTACATTCTAAGCATAATACTTACATTTTCAAAGCAGTGTAAATGTCGCAATAAAAATATTCACTTTAAAATTAATTTATGTTTTCAAGCTTTAAACCAGTGTAAATGTCTATGTGAAAATATTCATTTTAAAGTAATAGAAGTTTCAAACTTTTCCACAAGTGTAAATGTAAATGAAACATAAATGAATTTATTCTGTGAACACTTTTCAAACAGTGGAGATGTAAATGTAAAACATATTATATCTGTACGTTTAGCCTTTTCATTTAATGTAATGTAAAGCTAAAGCTATTCAGTTTAAATGTAAAGGAAGTTTTATCCCGAGGGATTAAATTTAATTCTCATCGAGAGTAAATTCTGACATGGGATGGTAGAATAGAAGGGGGGGGGGGGGGGGGGGGACATAACTGTGTCGGTAGACGCTATACGTAGAGCAGCGTTTCGTTTCTATTATTACCAGTTATTGGTGGTACCAGCAGAAAGTACTATCTCTGGAACTAAGTAGAGGTAGAAGTGGACTGACGTTTTGCGAGACGCCATCATAAGAGGGTCTTATAGACAGACGCAGAACTAACTTAACCATTACTCTTTGAACGTTCCGGGAACGTGCGGCGCCTGAACTTAGACTAGAGACGAGCGAGCGCAGAGTGGAAGGAACTGACCCAGCAGGAGAAGAAACTACCATTGGCAGTTAAGTGACAATATCCACTGCCAAAAGTGACCTCCTTTATCCATTTAAATCCCAATCAAGTGATGAAACCTTTTCCATAACTATTCGATTTATTTTCCAACTGTTAAAACTTAGTGATTATTAAATTTTGTTATTTGTAATGTTACAAATTTAACTTAGATTTAATCCTTTTTTTAAATGTACTACATGTTTATCTCAGTCAAAGTTACCAAACACACACTGTAAACAGAGCTATATATATTATTATTATTATTCCAGTGATTAACTCAGTGGTGAGGGCTAAACGAGCTAGAATAAACCATTGCTAAATTCTTCATGAAAGTGTTGGCAGATTATAGAATTAACGTGCTTAGTGACAGCCAGCATTGTTTTCGCTTATCTGAATATCTTGTGAAGACTCCCATGTGATAGAAGCTTTGCTACTCTTCAATCTACATTTCTGCCAAGAGTAATCTTGTGTAAAGATAGACTCCATTGTAGCCTATAATAGATACTCTTGAGTTTTAGCCATTGTTGGACCCCTACTGCAAAGCAGGGGAGGCAATACCGTCACACACCGACTTGACCTTAATTATTACATCTGGTAATCTCTTTTCATTTTTGTTTATTACAATGAGCAATCTGTCGGAAATCGTTAAGCGGTATGTCTGTCGTAGAGATTGTTAAATTACGATAAGCGTAAGGATGGGCTGTGGTTTTGCACGTCGCTTTCACGTTATCTCTTAAATGACAATATAATTTATCACTATTTGACTCATCACGAGATGAGCGTGAGTAGTAATACAATCTAGTGTGTGGATAGACAGCTTAACCCGTCTGGCGTCCACAATAAGTCTGGCAACCAACATCAACCAAATCAAGGTGGTTTTGTTCACCTTCTAGTTAAGCAACGACGGCCACAAAGAAAGATAAACGGGTTAGGAAGGTGGCGAACTGGTGAAGTACCTGGGGTCAACCCAGCAGGATAAAGGTAATATCGATAGGTGCGGGCGTGAGCAAAACATAATGAGGGATGAAAAGGCAAACATGAATGGCACATGGCAGGGAGGCAAAGATGGTCACAGAAAAATTAACGATTAAATTATGACTAGTCTCAAGCTGGCAATGAATGATGTTATGCTACTTTTCGTTTTATATTCCATTAAACAGCCTGAATGGTAAACAGGTGTGGCGCCCGACTCTAGTTATAAATGTACAGGGTTCGCTAAGCAAGGAATATAATTCATGGACTTTTTACCCAGAACCAGTGGTTTCCTAATGATGTCATACTCCCCCTGATCTCCTACGTACGGAGATCGAACACCAAGCCTTCTCAGATAAGGGCGTAAAAATAGGATGTCATGTGTGCAAGAAGCGCACGTTAAAAATCCCTCGGCAGATGAAAATCGTACAGAGTAGGCCATACGGGCGGTGTCAGGTCAAAATTTTAAAATTAATAAATCTACCCGTGACAAATATATTTATAGAATGTAAATCCTGTATACACACATTGGGGTCCTCGCCGGTGCTACGGAGTTCGTGCATTGTGCTGAGATCCTCCTTGTGGAAATCTAAGGGATGAAATCGGAGCACTGATAGAGTTGTCCGTGTGTGATGAAGATGGGCCTTAAAAACCAAACCAAACTGTCTGAAATATCGGTATATCTTCGCTACGTACATCACTAACTGGCTAAAGATCTATATGTTTGCTTTCTTACAATCTCACAAATTTGCTTAAAGATATATCTCTCTAAATTACTTATAATATTACAAACTGGCTCAAAGATCAATGCCAACTCTGATTACAATTTCACAAAATGAGTCAAAGATCATATTTCTACACTGCTTACAATCTTACAAATTAGCTCAAGATGAGAATTCTGCAATGCCTGCTGTCATGCACAGCTAATGTCTGCCTGCTATTTGCCCGTTTTACTATCAGCGATAGCTGCCTGTTCTTTTTACTATTACATATGTGTGTAAAATTAACCTCTTCATCATTGATCTAGTAGTTTACATGACCGTTTGGAAACTCTCACGTGATCGCTTTATTACTTGTTTCGTCACGTGTCTGCCTCTTGTCAGTAATTATGGCTCGGCAAAGGTCGTCGCTATTCATTTCTTTCTCATTATGTCTTTGATCTGTCCTCTCCCAACTCAGGCACCCCCTCAGTCTTTTACGTAATTGTTCAAAGGACTGGCTCTTTAATGATATCATTTAACAATCCATTTCCCCTGGACTCTGGGTCTAACCACTTGTGGTGAAAAATTCTAATACCCATATATAAATTAGAACATAAATGTAAAGCAGAAAGCAAATATAAGAAAGAAAGAAGAATGGAGCAAAACCAGTGCTTTCCCAATAGCGCAAAAGCCTGAGATTAATAACGCCGGAAGGGATGAACGCAAAATCTCTGCTTTCCCTGCTGCATTCTTCAAATAATTGTATCGCCACATCCCCTATAAAATATGTACTGTATTTTCTCAATGACCTAGATACTAAAACAAACATTAGTGTAATTACACGCACAAGGTTAACTTAGAAAGACAGACGGACGAATTAAGAGAGAGAGAGAGATGCACTGAGGGACACATGCAGTTATGCCGCTCGCTGTGTGTCGCTGTGTAAGCCATCTCGCACGCCGTTTGCATGGTCTGATTTTCAAATAAACAGTGATGAAAAAACTAACAACACGACATTAGGTTTCGAAAACAGGTTTAATTCTTATTAGGAAACATGACATTCCCCTGTTTTACATCTGATTCCTGACTTTATACTGATAGTACAGTTAAAAAGATGCGGACAGATGATAGTTAAAAATAAACAACTAAGGTCGAAAAAAGACAGTATTTTTAAATAAGCCATATAGTCTCATGATAATTGTATATTCGGGTTTCTGAAGACTTGTGGACAAAGAATATGTAATTGGTTGTTTCGAGTCATATCTGCTTGGATGGAATGGCATGATTTTTTTGAAAACACGTAGGTGAAAGAAGGCTAAAATAATACGAAGTAGGCGATTCGCTTGATTTTGAAGGAAGCCGAGGTATGATTGGCTAACTTAGATATACGAATCTAGTTGTTGATAGTAACACATAGTAGTGTGAGATTTTTTTTTTAAAGTTAATTCAAAATTAAAGATAGGCTTAGTCCGATTGGCCAAGGCATGTGACCTTAACGAAAGAGTACGCTGCTGGTTGCCATTTTAAAAAAATATTCATAAGAGCAGGAAGCGGTGACAGACTTGTGCTGTGTTTTATAAGATATAACTACAGAAATCAGTCTGGGACAGTCGGCAAATCTAAAAGTGTGCCATATTCAAATGCCTTATTCATCGTAACCTGTGTAGATTTCCTTTACATGTGGGGTTCCTGCTGGTACTTGTATGATGCTGATACTGAATGATAGAGCAATTCAGCACTAGATCAAGGAGTCTCTGACACCTGCTGTTATAAAAGAGGCTTAAGACCAGAGGATTGTGAAGCGTTTGGCCAAACTGACTGCAATTGCTGCGATTCCAGGGCTCAGATAAGTGATATCGGGCCTGGAACAACTTATTACTATTCCTGAAAGATCTCCTGTATTGAATAAAAACATTCCTCCAAAAAGAATAACAGAGACCATATTATTAAAACTAAAGAACATTGGGATGATGATAAACCCCAAGCTGCTTCATAATACCAGTAATTAGATATATTAAAGAATATCCATTTGAAAATTGTACCCATGTACTATAGACATACTGTCTATTGCATGTAAATATTTTAATATATATTTGTAATTATATTATGCAATCAAATTGATTATCATTGACTAAAGTCCTGACCAAAACAATATTTAGGCTCAGGACCAATAAAGTTTAACAGAAAATCTTTCATTATAAAATTTAACAGCTGGAGTTAGTTGAGTTTATCTTAGGATTTAATATTTGTTTGTATATGTTTTGTATTGAGATTATTCCACAACACTTTTACAATACCCTAGACACTTAACGAAGCTATTATTCACATTGATCAAGAATAAGTCTGATTGAGATCGAAATGTGGTAGCAAGTAAGGTCTTATGTATACACACCAAACTTATTATCTTCAGAAACCTTCACAGCTGATCTCATTCAGTACACTAGGTCCCCTATCCCCATATTTATACCTCATAAACTCACCACACCACTGAATTCAGCAGATCTTTGACATGGCCCGGAAACATGTTATATGATGTTACACAAACTGTCAGGCATGACATGATCAATGTTTGGTATTTCATGGATCTTCTAAATCACTTTTATTGTTTCTGCTTGTCATTTGTCGTTCTTCTTCTTTGAGCCTTAGCCGCCGACTGTCAAAGCAGTCGGTGGCCATCACGCCTGGTGGTGTCTTGCAGGGCACCGACAAACTGCTTTAACTTTGTTTGGTCGGCAGCCATCCTTCATACAGTGCCCCAGCTCTGGTTCACTCTTTGCACCTCGACCTTCACAGTTCTCCGCCAAGTATTTTTTGATCGGCCTCTCTTTCGTTTTCATTCGGGGGTCCATAGCATAGCTGTTATTATGACGGCATCAGAGTCTGTTCTGAGGACGTGGCCAACCCAACTCTAGCGTCTGCCAGCTATGATGGTGTGCATATCCTCTTGGTTGATCCGAGTTAGTAGTTCTTGGTTTGTAATGGTATTCGGTCAAAAGATTCGGTGAATTTTCCTGAAGCAGATTGTGTGAAAAGAGGACAATTTCGACATTTCCTTCTCTGTTACTCTCCAGCATTTTGCACCATAGAAAAGCAAAGAAAGTACACAGCTCTCATATAATCTTAATTTGCTGTTTGCGCTGTACTGAGAGGACTTCCAAATGTTGTTTAGACTAGCAAAAGCTGTCCTTCTTTTATTCATTCTGTTGTTGATGTCTTTGCTTGTTCCGCTGTCTATTATGCATCCTATGAATGTAAATGTGTCTGTCTGTTCCAGCTTCTGGTTTCTTATTGTTATGGGCTCAGGATAGCCTACATTGAGTGTCATGACCTGGCTTCTTTAGATTGATATTCCGACACACCTGCTGGCTATACTTATTCAGTCCATCTGTTTTTTTCTAGTTATAATTCAATTTTAATGGCCGTGTTTCATACTCATACAACTAATCAGAAGTGGACAGTGTGTGCTATAGCGAAACGAGCATAACTTTTTGAAAAAAGTACCGTAAATGATCAATTTCTCTGAAATTTTGATAATAAATATCATTCCCACTGAATTTTAGCCGTGGAAAATAAGTATCTTTATTATTTAATCATAAATAATTATTCTATCTGTGAGTTTACATAGTGGAATTTCACTATTCACTGGATTTTCAACCATAAAACTAAATCACGGTAATTCTGCTTTTACGCCACTGACAGAAAGCCGGAAAAAATATCATTGGTCGGAGTGCGAACGTATCGGAGGGAAATTACGTCATTGTCAGCACTGACAAAGCGACTGAAAAAAGGGTATAAAAGCCCGTTTCAGACTTAGTTCCACTACTTATATATCAAGTCAACTCACATGTTCCTGAACCGTGTACAAAGACTATTTTTTTAGGCGTTGATATTTGGACTATGTCACATAAAACCTCTAAGTTCCACCACTTCCCGATTTAACAGCAAACTCGTACAGCTGAGAAGACGTCAGGCGGACTGACCCACATTTGTAAGAAGCCGCAAGCCACACAAATACTGAGAAGAAGCCAAGCTGACTTGCTATTGTGAGCCGATTTGCTCGTGATAAGCTTCAAGCTACACATGGCTTGAAGTGAAATTGTGTCTGAGGAAATGTCTATAAATGTATAGATCGTTACGTTCATAAGATATCTTAGTGTCATGTAAACTGATGTATATTTAAAATTAACGTTATGATTGACATAAATCTACATGCTTTTGTTTTGTCTTGGCACACCCTAAACCACCCTGACAACTGGAGTTGGTCTTAAACTGAATATAACCTGAAAACAATCATCGAACAACATTGACTATGCTAGCTGGTCCTTCTCGGGACGAGTCCTTATCAGAACTTTACAATGCTAGCAATAGAAGCTTAAAGTCCTCTTCAGGGCTTGGGTTTTAACGCTGTATAGCAGTCCTCATCAGGAATAGGCGTACGAGTACATGTTGTCATGTTGTACACACGCTGAATATTTTTTCTCATACGTCCATCCCTTAGTTTGATTTCAAATTCCAGCAATCTTAGCCTTGACAATTCGTCGATTTCAGTGTTATTCTCTAAAAGGCGATTATTAATTGTTCTCAGTATCTCTCTCTTGAACAGGTCCTGGAGCAGGTCGACAACTTTAAATACCTCGGAGCTATTATAGACCGAAAGGGAGGCATCAAAGAAGAGTTGGCCACTCGAAAAGCAGCAGCTGGGAGACTTTGTTTCAGGCCATAAATCGAGGATTCCTCAGCAAGAGAGAGGTTGGTAAGAAAGCGAAGATTGCTGTATACCGCTCCACCTATGTCCCAGTCTTGACATATGGATGTGAGTCATGGGCAATGACTAAAACCCACAAAAGCCGGATCGAAACCTCAGAAAGAAGGTATCTGAGGAAGGTGGTTGAAGTAACAAGAAGAGACATGGTCCGCAAACAGACGATACGTCAAGGCCTAAAATCCCACCCCTGCAGACTCAAGTAGAACAGTACCAACTAAGATGGTTTGGCCATGTCTGCAGAATGGGAGAAGATCGGCTACCACGACAAGCATGGGAAACAAAGAGCCAGGGATCCAGACCCCAAGGACGACCCAGAGTCCGCTGGGAGGACAACATTAGACAATCTTTGAAGGACCGAGGACTAGAATGGAACCAAGCCAGGAGGAAGACAGCGGATAGGATAGTCTGGCGCTCTCTCTTCCAAACCTCTACACCTCACGGTAGAAGGGGAAAGACTAAGTAAGTAAGTATCTCTCCCTTGTCCATTTCCAATGCACCTTCTATGGGTGCTCTTGAAGCTAATCTGTCAGCTCTTTCATTGCCACATACCCCTGCATGACCAGGACAGTAGATCCACACCAGTTCCTGATAATTCGAGGCTTCTATGGAGGTTTTTCATTCATGCCGTAGCCATTCAACGTGGAGCTTCCGAAGCTTAGGCTGAGAGTCTGACATAACTGCCCTTGATAATGAAGTTTCAGACAAATATAATCAGTAGGTAAAATTATCGTACTGCGTTCACATCACCTTTTAAGAGGAACACCATAGGTTCATAGGATAGATCTAGCAAGAAGATGACTTATTTCACAGCTCTCTTCTACAGCTACCGTCTAGAACTGTGCGGTTAACTACTTGATCTGTCCTATGCCATCCCTAACTTTAGTTCACCAGCTCTCTTCTTAACTTTCTGGGAACAACACTTAACTACCTTCCATCCATCTTGCAACATGTGCATTAATTAGATAGTGGCATTAAATGTTAATACTTTTGTCTCTTTCATTGGTATAGCTTGGCTAGAATTAGTTTTTTTTAGAATATTACTTCTTCTTCTTCTTTGGTCCTTGGTCACTGACTGACAAATCAATTGTGGCCAACCCAATTCCAGCGTCAACCCGCTAGGATGGTGCACATGACCTCTAGGTGGCTCCGAGTTAGCAGTTCTTGGTTGGTGATTTTAAATAAACGAGGGGCGTTCAGAACGTAATGCACCACATCGTTTTTCACAGGAATTGTTTATTCAAAAAGCATGAAATTTATACACAATATACATTGATATGTCATGTAAACATCGGTATTATTCAACATAATCCCCATCAACTTGTATGGCTTTATGCCAGCGCGAAACAAGTGCATGTATTCCTAGTCCGTACCAGATTTTGTCTTGATCATGTAGCCATTTCTTCGCTGCATGAATCACTCCTTCATCATCTTAAACCTTGTCCCACGGAGTGCATCTTTAAGTGGACCAAATAGATGAAAATCAGAGGGTGCCAAATCGGGACTATAGGGTGGATGGGGTAGTACAGTCCAACCCATTTTGGTGATTGCTTCCCGTGTTGCCAGACTTGTGTGAGGTGGCGCATTGTCTCAGGTTCAAAATGATGTGCCCAGGTTTCGTCACCTGTAACGATCTTAGCCAAAAAGTTCTCTCCATCAGCATTGAAACACTCCAACAATTCAGAAGAAATTGCTTTCCTTTGCAATCGGTGGTCATTTGTGAGACTTCGAGGAACCCATCTTGCGCAAACCTTAGAAAATCTGAGAGTTTTTATAACTGCATTTGCACTACCAATGCTGACTGACAGCTGTAAGGCCAATTGTTGAGTAGTGATTTGCCTATCAGTAAGAAAATGCCCTCAGCGCATTTCAACATTTCTGCGTTGGTGGCTGTGGCAGGTGTCATGAAATATTCTAATCCACATATATAAATTATTAGGTAAATATGAAGCCTAACAAATAAAATTAATAAAGAGAAGAGCAATGGTAAAATGACATTGCTGTCACAAGGAATGTACTCGAAATCCCCCTTGTTTTCTGCTTCGTCTGCAAATTGTAACGCTTTCACGTTGATAGTAAAAGCTTAACCCAGACAGCACATCTTCCAAACAGGAGGTAGTAGAAAATACATATTTTGAACGCAGCCACGTAGCTCTTTTAAAGTGGGAAAATTGGGTTCCTTAGGGCTTGCTGACAAATAATATGTAAAACGTTACGCCAATAGTCCAGGAATTAATAAATTATACCCAAAATAAAATAGTGAGGCTGCCTGACAGCATGAAATCATTTCTGCTCATAAAATTTTTTTATAACGTGTTTGAAAAAAAACCTTACGTTACATAAATAGCCTACCATGTAAACTCCAAATTGATTGGAGCGCAACAAATGAAAGCCTAACCACGATTGGTCGGGCTATAAATACTATCTTGGTTGTTGGGGGAGACGGGAAAAGATAACATTTTTTCAAACACTTGTCGAAACGTGGCTCATTGGCCAGTCTCGCTGATATACACACTTGGGAGCGTTAGTTCGAGACCACTTGTTTAAAATAGCTTGATAAAGCATCAGTGCGTTGAAGCCAGCATATATTTGGCTCAATAAAAGCCTGGAACATAGGCAGATGGAAGTTTGTGCCAGTTTGTGCCAGAATTCATTGCTAATCAACGTATCTGTGTTATTCGTATGAATTGTGGTAAGCTTGAACCATTTAATATCTTTTAATGAAAATTGAATGTGAATTGTTGATTTATGCCTGTATATATATGTGTAGTTCAGTGGCAAACGTGAGGTAAAGCCTAAAATGCTCCAGCCTGAACAGAGGGTGTCGGAGAAAAGTAAAACGGCATGGAATGGCCAAATAGTACACTGACACCTGGATGATTGATTAGACAGAAATAATGCTGGAAGTGCAGAGGCGTAGTGACCATTAAGGATGGTAATGCTGGTATAAAGTATTTCAGATGAAGCTGACTGTTGGCCTAACGCTCTGAACGCAATGTTTGTGCTGTATTGTGATCAGTGTAAAAGAGAATATAAATTAGTTATGAAGTAGAAGGTACATCCTTCTTGATTTCAGGGACAGTGGTCTTGATGGTAGTGAGCAGCACCTGGTCAGAGCTTTGCTGAATCCAGTGTCGGACAGCATACTCCTTGGTCCTTTTAGCTATCAGTGAGGTGTCTCCAGAGCCCAGAAGAGAATTCGAGCAGAGGAGTCCTCTCCTGCCGCCATCACTCAAGATAAGCAGAGTTGGCCAGCTGAGCTCAACATTATGCCCCCTCATCTTGAAATAACTTTATAAAAATACTATTCAGAGGGGAATTTACTTGTCTTAAAATCAGGAACTGTGAACATTTCCAATACTGGTCCCTAAAGACAAACTATTGAAGTCATGATGACAAATACCAACAGAGCTTGAACAAAACAAAACCAGTATTACCTCATTTTACTACTACACAACTGACACACATAGAACATTTGTAATAATATATGTCACTACAATATTCATATTAAATACATTCTGTACATAACTTGTAATTTAAATTGATTGTGATTCCTGGTTCCCTTGTAGTTGAATCAGGACACATATTCATTCATGCTAGTAATGAATACATATTGTTATTTGAACCGTTACGAGTGACTTCTTTAAGCTATTCTCATAGAGTGTTATATGTATGTGAGTGTCACAGTGTTGTTAAGAGTAGTGGATTAAATTAAATTGTTTATCTGTCTGTTGTTGTGACTTACACTTCACCATACTCATACCCTAGACACATAACGTAGCATCACACTATTCCAGAATAATTCTGACTGAGATATATAGATATGTGGTAGCAAGTAAGGTTATCTATAATACACTACTCTTAATAGATATAGATACCTTCACAGCTGATCTCAGTCAGTACACTAAGTTCCCCTATAAGTATTTATAACATCCCACTTCACCACATATATTGGGGTCTCGCTCTTGGGATTTTGAATCTTTAACTATTAAAAATATTGGGGGTAATTCACTTCAGGGAATATAAGAATTAAAAGGTATCTTGGGTGGAATTAAATAAGGTTGAGCTCACGGTGCCTGTGTTGTCCATTAGAGATTGAATTGTTGGTTAGACATTGTATAAATTTACATAATAGACAATGGCGGACCTGGCCAAATTTCGATCTGCTGCGGTTCAGACTGCCAAAGAGTTAGGATTAGATGGGCAAGTTATGGTTGCCTATGTCACAACGGAATGTGACAAATTTATTGAACGCGAAGAAAGAAGATTAGAAAAAGAGGCCGAAAGAAAGGTGGAGGCTGAGACTAAGAGGTTGCAAGCTGAGGCTGAGACTAAGAGGTTGCAGATTGAGGCTGACAAAGAGGCTAAAGCATTGGAAGCCGAGGAAAGAAGACAAGCTGCAGAAAGAGAAGAGAAGAAATTAGCTGCAGAAAGAGAAGAGAAGAGATTAGCTGCAGAGAGGGAAGCAGAAAAGGAGGAGAAGAGATTACAAAGGGAACATGAGTTACGACTAAGGGAGTTTGAGTTTCAAGGCCATGCTCCTGAAAATGGTGCCAGTCCCTTTGCCTCTGATGCTACGGTTACTCAGGGAGCCTCAACCTCAGCTATGAACTTTCATTTAGATCATTTTGTTGAGAAAGACGATGATATTGAGAGCTATATAAATAGGTATGAACTATTAGCTACCACGTATGGGTTAGAGAGAGAAAGGTGGAGCTTAAAGTTATCTCAGGGACTTCGTGGGGCAGCTTATGAAGTTTTTGCAAAAATGAGCAGAGGTGATCAGGAAAATTATGACATGCTAAAGCAGGCTCTTTTGTTAAGGTATGAAAAGAATGCAGAGTTTTACAGGAAAAAATTTAGGAATGCTAAACTACTGTCAGGTGAAACCTATCACCAGTTCTCTGCACGAATCGAGACATACTTGGAGAAATGGACTTCTCTGGGGAAAACCCAAGATCTTAAGGAAATGGTCCTTATAGAGCAACTAAGAGAGTCCATGGCTCCAGACCTGAGAAAGTTTCTCATGGAACAAGGTGCAGAGAGGCTGGGTGAGTTGCTAAATGTTGCTGAAAGGTATCAAGCAGCTCAAGCAGAGGTAACAGGTAATAAAAAGAAACAGGTGGATAAACTTTAGGGCACCACAGAACTTTAATAAATTTGATCCTAGGGATCAAAATAAAGGTAAGCACCAATTTGATAGGCCACGGTATGACAATAAAAATAAATTCCCACAATTCGATGAAAGGAAATATGATGAAAGAAAATCTTTCAACCAAGGAAAAAGGTGGTGTAAAAATTGTAAAATGAACAATCATGACACTGACCATTGTAGAAGGAAACCTCCTCATTTTGCTGCTATGACATCGGGGAAAAAGGAAAAGAAGGGCAAACCTGAAGAATTACAGGAACCATACCACCCCCCAGTGTGTGAAGATGTCATCTGTAATGGTGTCACTATAAGATGTTTATATGATACCGGTTTAGATTACGATTCCGTTGTGAGTTCTCACCTGGTGCAGGCCGCTCAATACACCACAGAAACAGTGGAGATTCAAACTGCAACCAAGGATGTAGCTACCATGACACTTCCCGTCGCCCGAATAAAAGTGAAAACGCGATATGTGGAAGGAATCATAAAAGCAGCAGTGATAAATGCGCCAATCTACCCTCTGATATTGGGGTGTAGATATGTCTTCTTGGGGAATCCCAAGAGACCTGTGATATTGGCAACAGTGCAGACCAGATCACAGACAAAGAAGGAGGAGGATAATCCAATAAATACTCACCCAGATGAGATGAGGAAGGCACAGGCTGGGGATAAAACACTCAAGCCTTGTTTCAGAAAATTGTCAACTTGTCATACAACTCCAGGCAAGGGAGATTTTTACATGAAAAACAAGTTGATGTATAGGAAGGCTGGAGCTAGATCCAAAGGTCACGGACAGCTGGTTCTTCCAAAAAGATATAGGACAGACTTAATAAGGAGCCTACATGTGAAACCAGATGGGGACCATGAGAAAATAGGTACCATCATTCAAAAGGTGGCTCACAATTATTATTGGCCCAAAGCAAGATGGGACATTGAAAATTTTGTAGAAAGGTGTAGCATAGCACATGAGGGAACACCCACAAGTGGGAACATGGATCAGGACCTGGACACGCCATGGGGCAAAATCAGGCCTGACAATAAAAGGAAAAATAGATTTGATAAAGTGGACCAAATGGAATGGGAAGCCCCTTTTCACGGACAAGCTTCACTTAACTGTTTTACAATGGCCACTATGCGGAGAGTGCAAAAAGATGTCTTACCCCAGGATAAGCCGAAAATCCCTCAATCGGACTTAAACAAACTGGAGGAAGAGGATGTAGGGAGGAAATCTCTCATCAAGAATTTTAAGAGGGGAGAAAGCCCCAAAAGAAAAATTGGTAGCGGTCGTTTTGTGAATGATAATTCTGGGAGGAAAAATCATCACTATAAAGCTTCAAGTGGAAGAGACCATACCGGTGCATGGACAAATAGGTCCACACAATTAAAGGTCCATATGTAGCTTTGTTAAGAACGTGGACTGATGAAAAGGCAGAGGAAAACATTACATCTTCATACCAATATGTGAATGAGCTGGACCACTCGGTTGTAAAAACTGGCTGGAAACTTGCCAATGAAAATTTGAAACAAGCCAGGAAGAAACATGCTGCCTATTATAACAGGAAGGCGAAAGACAGAAATTTGGCTGTGGGAGAGAAAGTACTGCTTCTTTTGCCTGGGAGTCAGAATAAGTTACAAATTGGATGGCAGGGTCCATATACAGTTCTAGAGAAGGTGTCTAGAACAAATTATAAGATAGATAAGAAGGGAAAGAAAAAATCTATCATGTGAATCTCCTGAAGAAATATTTGAAAGAGAACATCAGGAAGAGACACACTTGTTGACCTTGTCCATCGCCATGGAGATGAAAAAGGAACCACTTTCATCATTTGAATATCCATTACACCCCTGTGAGACAGCAGCACAGGTGAAAATCAGTACACATTTAACGAAAACTCAGAAAGAGAGAGTGCAACAGGTTCTAAATAATCATGCAGAGGTGTTAACAGACCGACCAGGGCATACAAACCTATTGGAATATGATATGAAACTCATAGACTCCACACCTGTCTGTATGAAACCATATTCGATTCCGTTTGCTAAGGAAAAAGCTTTGAAGGAAGAGATAGACTATCTGTTGAAGGAAGGAATTATTTCGCACAGTGAGTCTTCGTATAGTTCCGGTGTTGTACTCTTAAGGAAGCCCTCTGGAGAACATAGACTCTGTATAGATTACAGGAGACTGAATGCTATTACAGAAGGACAGGTGGATCCATTGCCGGATACAAATCAGCTGTTTGCCAGGTTAAATAAAGCTAAATATTTCTCAAAAGTGGATCTGAGTAAAGGATACTATCAGATTCCAGTAAAGCCTGAGGTTAGACCATACCTAGCTTTTAGTACCTCAGAAGGACACTATGAGTTTATAGATTGCCATTTGGATTGAAGAATGCGCCTAGTGTCTTCTCTAGAATGATGAGAAAATTATTGGATCCTCTGAATAATCCCTGTATAACAAATTTTATGGATGATATCCTTATAGCAACAGAAACATTTGAGGAACACATTGACTCTCTGAACATGCTGTTTAATCGACTTAGGGAGGCAAATTTAACAGCCCGACCAACCAAATGTTGCGTTGGATGTAAAGAATTGGAATTTTTGGGACACACAGTTTATCAGGGAAATATGACCCCTGACCCAAAGAATTTAGAAAAACTACAGAAAGCCCCGAGACCACAAACCAAGAAGGACGTGAGATCCTTTGTCTCATTATGTGGTTTCTACCAGAAGTATATCAAAAACTTTAATTCCATATGTGCACCTTTAACGGAATTGACACGTAAAGGACTTCCAGATCGCATTACATGGACACCACAATGTGAAATGACTTACCAAGAATTGAAGGAAATGCTCACAAGTAAACCCATTTTGAAATTACCTGACTTAAGTCAAGAATTCATAGTAAGGACGGATGCAAGTAATATTGGGTTAGGTGCAACTCTACTACAGAAATCAGATGCATTGGATGGGGAATTAAGCCCAGTGGCATATGCTAGCAGAAAGTTGAATAAAGCTGAAATCAACTACTAAACTAGCGAAAAAGAATGTCTTGCAGTAATATGGGCAATAAAGAAATTCAATATTTATCTATATGGGAAGGCATTTAAGTTGCAAACTGACCACAAACCTTTATCGTTTTTAGCACAGGCTAAGCATGAGAACTCTAGGTTACTCCGATGGTCTTTGCTTCTGGCTCCATATAATTTTAGCATTGAATATATATCTGGAAAAACCAATCTGGGAGCGGATTTTTTAAGCCGCCATCCGTGTGATGAGAATCACCGTAAACCCCAGAAATAATAATAAATTTCTCTATGTGTATATAGAATAAAGGACTGACATATAATGTCTGTTTTAAGAGGGGATGTGTCATGAAATATTCTAATCCACATATATAAATTATTAGGTAAATATGAAGCCTAACAAATAAAATTAATAAAGAGAAGAGCAATGGTAAAATGACATTGCTGTCACAAGGAATGTACTCGAAATCCCCCTTGTTTTCTGCTTCGTCTGCAAATTGTAACGCTTTCACGTTGATAGTAAAAGCTTACTGTATTATACCCGCTTTCTTCAATGAAACGTGTGCTGTATTTCTTGGAAAAAACATTGAGAGACTGCGTAATGACCTAAATTAATCCTAACATTAATTATATTACGTTACCAAAACGAACGAACAGATGGACAAAAGGATAGCGAGAGGGGAGGGCTGAAAATCAGGAACGCATGCAACACGCGACGCGCGATATACAAATGCTGGCATCACGCGTGTAAGTCTACAAGCACTAACTTTTTCAGACGGACAGTGATAAAATACACTACCCTTTCCCAGAGTTAGGTTTATAAATCATAACAGACTCTTATTAGAAAAGATAACATTAGATGGGTTTACGGTTGAAAACATAACAGTACCCAGACAGCACATCTTCCAAACAGGAGGTAGTAGAAAATACATATTTTGAACGCAGCCACGTAGCTCTTTTAAAGTGGGAAAATTGGGTTCCTTAGGGCTTGCTGACAAATAATATGTAAAACGTTACGCCAATAGTCCAGGAATTAATAAATTATACCCAAAATAAAATATTGGGGGTGCCTGACAGCATAAAATCATTTCTGCTCATAAAATTTTTTTATAACGTGTTTGAAAAAAACCTTACGTTACATAAATAGCCTACCATGTAAACTCCAAATTGATTGGAGCGCAACAAATGAAAGCCTAACCACGATTGGTCGGGCTATAAATACTATCTTGGTTGTTGGGGGAGACGGGAAAAGATAACATTTTTTCAAACACTTGTCGAAACGTGGCTCATTGGCCAGTCTCGCTGATATACACACTTGGGAGCGTTAGTTCGAGACCACTTGTTTAAAATAGCTTGATAAAGCATCAGTGCGTTGAAGCCAGCATATATTTGGCTCAATAAAAGCCTGGAACATAGGCAGATGGAAGTTTGTGCCAGTTTGTGCCAGAATTCATTGCTAATCAACGTATCTGTGTTATTCGTATGAATTGTGGTAAGCTTGAACCATTTAATATCTTTTAATGAAAATTGAATGTGAATTGTTGATTTATGCCTGTATATATATGTGTAGTTCAGTGGCAAACGTGAGGTAAAGCCTAAAATGCTCCAGCCTGAACAGAGGGTGTCGGAGAAAAGTAAAACGGCATGGAATGGCCAAATAGTACACTGACACCTGGATGATTGATTAGACAGAAATAATGCTGGAAGTGCAGAGGCGTAGTGACCATTAAGGATGGTAATGCTGGTATAAAGTATTTCAGATGAAGCTGACTGTTGGCCTAACGCTCTGAACGCAATGTTTGTGCTGTATTGTGATCAGTGTAAAAGAGAATATAAATTAGTTATGAAGTAGAAGGTACATCCTTCTTGATTTCAGGGACAGTGGTCTTGATGGTAGTGAGCAGCACCTGGTCAGAGCTTTGCTGAATCCAGTGTCGGACAGCATACTCCTTGGTCCTTTTAGCTATCAGTGAGGTGTCTCCAGAGCCCAGAAGAGAATTCGAGCAGAGGAGTCCTCTCCTGCCGCCATCACTCAAGATAAGCAGAGTTGGCCAGCTGAGCTCAACATTATGCCCCCTCATCTTGAAATAACTTTATAAAAATACTATTCAGAGGGGAATTTACTTGTCTTAAAATCAGGAACTGTGAACATCTCCAATACTGGTCCCTAAAGACAAACTATTGAAGTCATGATGACAAATACCAACAGAGCTTGAACAAAACAAAACCAGTATTACCTCATTTTACTACTACACAACTGACACACATAGAACATTTGTAATAATATATGTCACTACAATATTCATATTAAATACATTCTGTACATAACTTGTAATTTAAATTGATTGTGATTCCTGGTTCCCTTGTAGTTGAATCAGGACACATATTCATTCATGCTAGTAATGAATACATATTGTTATTTGAACCGTTACGAGTGACTTCTTTAAGCTATTCTCATAGAGTGTTATATGTATGTGAGTGTCACAGTGTTGTTAAGAGTAGTGGATTAAATTAAATTGTTTATCTGTCTGTTGTTGTGACTTACACTTCACCATACTCATACCCTAGACACATAACGTAGCATCACACTATTCCAGAATAATTCTGACTGAGATATATGATATGTGGTAGCAAGTAAGGTTATCTATAATACACTACTCTTAATAGATATAGATACCTTCACAGCTGATCTCAGTCAGTACACTAAGTTCCCTATAAGTATTTATAACATCCCACTTCACCACAGCAGGACGTCCACAGCGCGGCCGATCAAGCAGCTCCGTATCTCCCACTTCCCGATTCTTTGATTCTCTGAACCCAGAACTGACTGTACTCCTGTCGACTGCAAAACTTCGATACACATCACATAGACGCTTGTGAATGTTCACAACAGTTTCCTTCTTTGCAACGAGAAATTCTATCACAATTCGCTGCTTATAACGCAAGTTGCTAACACGCTCCATTTCAACGGTTTAGGGCAGCCGTATTGTTTGGCTGGTTGTGGTGCACTTTGGAGCACACAATTGGCACATGCCATATTTGAAGTGTTCAAAATTTCACGCTTTTATCTTCATTATTAGCTGAGAAAAACGATGTGGTGCATTACTTTCTGAACGCCCCTCGTATGTAACAAAGAAATTCTTTTTCATTTTACAGGTGTACGAGAACTTACCTATATATTTTATCGAGGAAGTTGAGGGGAACTGCGGTAAGACGTGGAGTACAATGGATGGGTTTGAAAAAAAAATCGAAAAAAGGTGATTCGTCTTACGAGGACAAAAGACAAAGAAAGTAGTCTACGTTACGGCCACAAGGCCTTCGTCAGGAAAAGAAAGAAAGTGAAGGCTAGATAGGAGACATAAGAACTAAAATGAATATAAAAATAAATATAAAAAAATAAATAAATAAAACCTAGGTACTTCCCTGAAGGCGAAGCATCCTATCACGCTTGGCCGAAAGGAAGTGACTCTTGACCCCGGATGTACACAATACATACTAAGAAACTAAAAACGAAAAAACTAAAAAATACCCAAACGTAATAATAGTGGGGACTGGAAATAGAAGAGGAAATATTATGGAGGAAGGCATACAAATAGAAGAATAGGATAAGAGTGGAAAGAATCAAAATAGAGCAAGAGAGGAAAGGGTGACCTCAGACAAAGGTGTGGAAAGTTTTGAGACCGGCTGGTTTTAGACACCCCATGCGGTGGATAAGACGGTTCTCAAGCTGTTCTCGGCTGGCAGTGTCAGAGGAGCAGGATCGGATCGCAGTGACCTGGATGTCGATGGGACCATGGTGGTCAGGACCATTGAAGTGTGTCTCAACTGGTGTGGACTTTTGCTGAGAGATGTCATTTAAGTGCTGGCTGAATCTGTCCCCAAGTCGTTTGCCTGTTTGGCCAATATAGGTTTTGCAGCAACGTTTACATATGATCGTATAAATGACATTACGCGATTCACACGTGAAGCTACTAGTGATGGTGTACGTAGCCTTAGGAAAGGACACCTTCTGGGTTGAGATGACATACTTGCACGTGTTGCATCGTGTCCGACCACAGGGTAGTGTGCCAAAGTGAGTGGCATTCTCCTTTGGGAGATGGCTGTGAACAAGAAGATCCTTCAAGTTCTTGTCACGTCTATATGCCACCAAAGGTGCTTCACCGAATACTTCTTGGGTCACAGGCTCTGCTTGGAGGATAGGGAGGTGGCGGAAAAGGATCTGTTTGACAGCAGTACTGTGAGGGTGATGGGTCAAGATTAATTTGACTCTATCTGAAGTGGATTTATAGTGAGGTATGAGGGCCTCCTGACGAAAGATGGGGAGCACACGTTGGAGAGCAGAGGTGAGAACATGTTCCGGATAAAGTCTGCTACGGAAGAAACCTATATTGGCCAAACAGTCAAACGACTTGGGGACAGATTCAGCCAGCACTTAAATGACATCTCTCAGCAAAAGTCCACACCAGTTGCCACACACTTCAATGGTCCTGACCACCATGGTCCCATCGACATCCAGGTCACTGCGATCCGATCCTGCTCCTCTGACACTGCCAGCCGAGAACAGCTTGAGAACCGTCTTATCCACTCTTATCCTTTTCTTCTTTTTTATGCCTTCCTCCATAATATTTCCTCTTCTATTTCCAGTCCCCACTTTTATTACGTTTGGGTATTTTTTCGTTTTTTAGTTTTTAGTTTCTTAGTATGTATTGTGTACATCCGGGGTCAAGAGTCACTTCCTTTCAGCCAAGCGTGATAGGATGCTTCGCCTTCAGGGAAGTACCTAGGTTTTATTTTTTTTTTTTAATATTTATTTTTATATTCATTTTAGTTCTTATGTCGCCTATCTAGCCTTCACTTTCTTTCTTTTCCTGACGAAGGCCTTGTGGCCGTAACGTAGACTACTTTCTTTGTCTTTTGTCCTCGTAAGACGAATCACCTTTTTTCGATTTTTTTTTCAAACCCATCCATTGTACTCCACGTCTTACCGCAGTTCCCCTCAACTTCCTCGATTTTTTGTATATATATTTTTTTTGACTGCACCGTGTCTCTGTTATCTCGTATCTCTACCTACCTAACCTGCTTATCCCCCTGATCCTATCCTATCTCTTCTTTTTCAGTATTGCATATTATTTTATATCCTATTTATTTATTCATTTTCGTATTTCCCTACTCTTCCTTCACACCTTATATTACCGCACTCTACCCTATTTATTTATTTAACCTATTGTTTCATTAGTCTCCATTTTTCATTTAGCGTTTTATAGCCTATGTTATTTATTATTTATTTTATTTTTTACGTTTTTTATTTTCTGGACGTTTTACTTTTCCCCACTATGCCATCTCTTAAATATTTTATCAACTCTCTCCGTGTGTCGGTTGTCGTGAATTATTCTAATCCACATATATATAAATTATCAGGTAAATATAAAGCCTAACAAATACATTTAATAAAGAAAAGAGCAATGGTAAAAGAACAGTGCTGTCACAATGACTGTACTCGAAATCCCCTTGTTTTCTACTTCGTCGGCAAATTGTAACGCTTTCACGTTGATAGTAAAAGCCTACTGTGTCGCTGCACGCTTTCTTCAATGAAACGTGTACTGTATTTCTTGGAAAAACCTTGAGATACGCAAGCTGATCAATGACCTAGATTTAATATTTCATTCATTCCATACACGGCGTAACTAAAAGACAGATAAAGCAGGAGAGAGAGAGAGGGGCGAATGAAGGCAGGACACATGTTTTGAACGCAGCCACTTAGCTCTTTTAAATTTGTATATTTGGGTTCCTTAGGGCTTGCTGACAAAGAATATGTAAAACGTTACGCAAATAGTCTAGGAATTACCAAATTATAACCAAAATAAAATAGTGGGGGTGCCTGACAGCATGAAATCATTTCTGCTCATAAAATTTTTTTATAACGTGTTTGAAAAAACATTACGTTACAAAAATAGCCTACCATGTTAACTCCTATTTGATTGGAGCGCAACAAATATAAGACTAAACACGATTGGTCGGGCTATAAATACTATCTTGTGTTGTCAGGGGAAACGTGAAAAGGAGTATTTTTTTTTGAAAAGATGTGTAGACATGGTTTGATTGGGTAGAGCTGCGAATATACTCAATTCAGAGCGTCTGTTCATTGCCACATCTTGTAATAAACCTACTAAGAAGCAGTGCGTTGAGCACCAGTGTATATTTTTTATAAAATAAAGCCTGGGACATCGGCAGATCGGAGTTGTGCTATATTCATTGCCAGTCAACGAAACTGTTTATTATTTCCATAAATTGTGGTAAGCTTGAAATATTCAATATCTTTTAATGAAAATTGAATGTAAATTGATAATTTATGTCTGTATATATGTGTAGTTCAGTAGCGAACATGATGTAAAGCCTATGGTACTCCAGCCTGAACAGAAGGTGTCGGAGGAAAGTAAAACTGCATGGAATGGCCAAACAGTACACTGACACCTAGATTATTGACTAGAAAAAAATAATGCTGGAATTGCAGAGGCGTAGTAACCATTAGGGAGGGAAATACTGGTATAAAGTATTTCAGATGAAGCTGACAGTTGGCCTAACGCTCTGAACTCAATGTTTGTGATGTATTGTGCTCAATGTAGAAATAGAGTGTAAATTAGTTCTGACGTAGAAGGTACAACCTTCTTGTTTCAGGGACCGTGGTCTTAAAGTTATTGAGCAGCACCTGGTCAGAGCTTTGCTGAAGCCAGAGGCGGACAGCATACTCCTTGGTCCATATAGCAACCAGTGGGGTGGCTCCAGAACTCATTAAAGTAATCGAGCAGAGGAGGCTTTTACTGCAGTCATCACGAAAGATAAGAGAGTGTGGCCATGGAGCTCAACATTATGTACCCCCATCTTAAAATGACATTGTAAAATAAAACTAAGAGGGGAATTTAATTGTTTTCATACCAGGAACTGAGAAGACCACCAATACTAGTTCCAATAGAAACAAACTATTGACGTCATGATGACAAATACCAACAGAGCTTGAACAAAACAAAACCAGTATTACCTCATATTACCACTACACAACTGACACACATAGGATACTATTAATAATATATGTCACTACAAGATTCATATTGATAAATTCTGTACATATAACTT
This sequence comes from Oreohelix idahoensis, assembly GCA_024509875.1. NCBI lineage: Eukaryota > Metazoa > Mollusca > Gastropoda > Stylommatophora > Oreohelicidae > Oreohelix > Oreohelix idahoensis. Next base: position 33,493 of record JAMPIV010017596.1, read on the forward strand.
GTAATTAAAATTGATTGTGATTCCTGGTTCCCTTTGTATTTGAATCAGGACACATATACATTCATGACAGCACTGAATACATATTGTTATTTGAAAAGTTATCAGTGACTCCTTTAAGATATCCTCGTAGAGTGTTTTATGTATGTGAGTGTCACAGTGTTGTCAAGTGTGGTGGAATAAATTAAATTGTTTATCTGTCTGTTGTTGTTATGACTTACACTTCATCATACACATACCCTAGACAAATAACGTAGTCATCACACTATTCCAGAATAATTCTGACTGAGGTATACATATGTGGCAGCAAGTAAGGTTATCTATAATACACTACTCTTATTAGATATAGATACCTTCACAGCTGATCTCAGTCAGTACACTAAGTCCCCTATGAATATTTATAACATCCCACTTCACCACATCGGTTACCACCAGCTTCAGCTCCCTACCTCCTGATATATCCCGTGCCGCTATTGACTTTGCGTTCGTTACTTTCAAGAAAACTAGATTCTCTTCTCATCTCCACTTTATTCACACCTGCCGCCACCACAAAATTCTTCCTAATGGATTCTCTTCCAATTTTCATCCATCTGCTGGTACACTCAATCCTAGGGAACAACGTCTCCTACAACGAATTGAGACCAGATGTGGCTTTCAACGTATGCGCGTAGTGGCCGCCAGTCACTCCCGCCTTTTATCAGACCTCAGTGCCCAACAGACCAAGCTTCTGCTTCACTTACGTTGTCTCACCTCCAACAACTTCCCTTTCTATTCTATGATACGCACCACTATCCACACACTGAACCGGCAGCTGCATGAATTCCTTTCCACGTCCAAACACCATAAACTATCCCGTCTCATCCCTACCCCCAATGCTACCCCTCCATCCTCCACTCCATCATGCACTCCGGTAGTCCGCATCCCCCCAGATCTACCCCTCTCTGAGGGAGAGCGCTCTGTTCTTAGTAAGGGCCTAAAATTTGTTCCTCTTCGTCCGACCCTAGACCAATACAATCTCCTCCAGGATGTTCATCGGTTTCACCGTCGCATGAGGCTGAAGTTCCATTTTAGAAAGGAAGACAGCACTCCACAGTCTCAGGCTGAATCCGACATCTTCGCACGCTTTTCTGACTCTACTAAACCCCCCTTTACACCTAAACCTGGGGCCTCTCATGCCCTGGACCTGTATATCAAGAACACCATCCATGACATTCAGCAGCTCCGCTCTCGTAGATTGCATTATTCCAATCTCACTTCGGCAGAGTCCTGCGCTCTCTCCCTTCTTCGCCGTAGAGACGACATTGTCATCAAACCGGCTGACAAGGGAGGAGCCATTGTCGTCTGGCAGAAGGACTTATACCTAAGGGAAGGTAATAACCAGTTGACCAATGGCTCTTTTTACAGGCCCAGGACCAGCGATGCGACTGTCTCCAACAATCGCATTGTACACAACACTATTAAACAGCTCATCACTAGTAATGCTCTTCCTCCCGAAGCTTCTCGTCTTAGGATTCATGACAGCTCTTTGGGCAAGCCTCTATTCTACATGCTCCCCAAAATTCATAAGATCGACAACCCTGGCAGACCTATTGTCTCAGCCTGTTCCTGTCCTACTGAACACATTTCTGACTTCCTCGATAGCATTTTCCAGCCTATCGTTGAGAATCTTCCCTCCTTTGTCAAAGACACCAATCATGCCCTTACAACTTTCTCCTCTATCCGACTCTCAGCAGACCGCTCCTACCGTCTTTTCTTGTTAGACGACTGTTCTCTGTACACCTCTATTCCCCACTCTGATGGTCTCCGAGCTCTTCGGTTTTTTCTTGACCAACGCACTTGCCCTTCTATATCCACTGTCACTCTTCTCCGTCTTGCTGAACTGGTCCTTCAACTGAATTTCTTTTAATTCAATGGTCAGTTTTTTGACCAAATTAGTGGTGTTGCCATAGGAACGAAGATGGGTCCTAGCTATGCCTGCCTGTTCATGGGCCACTTGGAGCATCAGATATGGCAACAATACTCCGGTCCTTTACCCGGGTTTTACCGCAGATATATCGATGATGGCATAGGTCTCACAGATATGTCTGAGACTGATTTATCTCGCTTCATCGACTTTGTCAACCACTTTCACCCCACCATCAAGTTCACCTCCCTCGTTTCCACAGTATCTGTCAACTTCCTTGACATTACTATTTCTATCACGCCCTCCGGCCTTAATACCTCAGTATACTACAAGCCGACAGATGCCCACAGCTACCTCCTGTATACCTCTTCTCATCCTCGGGTCTGTCGTGACTCCCTTCCTTTTTCACAACTTCTCCGCCTCCGCCGTTTGTGCCAAGACGACGATGACTTCCACTTCCGAGCAAATGAGATGTTGGATTTCTTCCGTAGCAGACTTTATCCGGAACATGTTCTCACCTCTGCTCTCCAACGTGTGCTCCCCATCTCTCGTCAGGAGGCCCTCATACCTCACTATAAATCCACTTCGGATAGAGTCAAATTAATCTTGACCCATCACCCTCACAGTACTGCTGTCAAACAGATCCTTTTCCGCCACCTCCCTATCCTCCAAGCAGAGCCTGTGACCCAAGAAGTATTCGGTGAAGCACCTTTGGTGGCATATAGACGCGACAAGAACTTGAAGGATCTTCTTGTTCACAGCCGTCTCCCAAAGGAGAATGCCACTCACTTTGGCACACTACCCTGTGGTCGGACACGATGCAACACGTGCAAGTATGTCATCTCAACCCAGAAAGTGTCCTTTCCTAAGGCTACGTACACCATCACTAGTAGCTTCACGTGTGAATCGCGTAATGTCATTTATACGATCATATGTAAACGTTGCTGCAAAACCTATATTGGCCAAACAGGCAAACGACTTGGGGACAGATTCAGCCAGCACTTAAATGACATCTCTCAGCAAAAGTCCACACCAGTTGCCACACACTTCAATGGTCCTGACCACCATGGTCCCTGTAGTGGTGTTGATGGTATTGTATGATGGTGTTATTACTACATGTAACTTGTATGAGGCCAGCTGTGAAGGCTCCTGAGATAAAATGTGGTTGAGAATTATCAGAAGGCCTTTCTTGCTACCACTACGACCTCACACTTAATTTTTTTTTTTTTCTTAATGAATGTGGCTACGTAAAGTGTCTAGGGTAATGATGTGTAATGTGGTGTGTTAGTTATAAATACACCCACAGGCATTTAAGAAGACTAATAAGATTAACAAGTGTTAAAATACACTGAACTAACTCACGTGTATAAAGTTTTTGATATAATTATATTACATTTATTTGTTCTGGATCAAGTTTTATTTTGACCAGAACTTGTTTTAAAAGAAGGATTTAAAATTTATGAAAATTATGCATGGAATGTTACATAATAAATACAAAAGTGTACATATTTAAGTACTAGAATAGTTAGTTTTATTCAAATGTTCTGGTAGTCAGCTACTAGGGAGGATATTTATTGTCTGTGCTGTTGGGGTGGTCTCATCACACCTGTCTATATTGACTACACCGTGTCCAGAAACTGGTGGGAATTTTTATGGGGATATTAGTCACTACCAATAGTTGGTGAATGTCCAGCAGACCAGAGGCTCACTCATCTTTTTGTAGCTCTGGTGCTGAAAACTTGCGGTCCCACCTCTCCGTGCTGGCGGACAATAATGGTGGTCTCTGTCACAAGAACTGCACAGATACACTCGAGTAAAGTCACCCACCGAATAGACTCTGCTTTGTTGTCGATAGAAAACTCACAGCTCAGATTAAGAATACATAACACAGAATTGCTAGCAAAACTCAGCTGAGCTGCTGGCTATAGTATGCGTCCCTAAATTTATTCACTGTCTTTCATATGGGAACACACCACACTTTAAAATCTGTGTCTAACACTGAACAATTATTGAAGAATGACCCCAAATGCGCTCTGAGCGCTAATGATATGATTGTCTGTGGCCAATCACTGCCAAGGTTTATTTTTAATTTCAAATTTCTACACTAAAGTCATTTCAGTCATGCTTCAGTCAAGTATGGATGGTTATCTGTTAGTCTGTCCGTCTCTACTTGTGTTTCTAAAAAAAATGTGCTTGATTTTTGAAGCAACCTTTCTCTCCCCTTAAAATTTTGTCGTAAAAAGTTATATTTAGACACAGCTACCGCTCAAAAACCCTCTCCTCCATAATAAGTAACTTTGAACACCTGTTCCCAAGGTCGTGTTTTTGTGTGCAAATTGTGACACTTTTAGATTCAATATAGTCTAGCGATGATGTGAACTACACTGTCTTTTGTCATTATCTTCAATATTATCTATCCGTTTGTAAAATTAAGATCATATTAGTTCACTGCTCAGAATAGGCCATCCGGCCAGCTAATTTTTATATTCCTAACATTAATATTAAGAAAATTTACTTTTTAAATTTTTGTAATTTTCCTACCATCCGCGTTCTGCCGCTCAATTCAAATCAAAATCTTAGTATCGCAAAAGCGTCCATTTCCGTACCTCGTGTCAATTTGGGGGACGTGAATTTTTTACTTTCCTCCATCCCCCCCAATTGCGTCTCCTTAGCCTTGCTACGCAATCTTTCCAGTCATATTTTTTCCTTTTTGATCCTCCGTTCCCCTCCTGTCTAGCAAGGCAAAATTTATAGAGGATGATGACCCGCGGTCTAGGCGATCATGTACATCAGCAGCTTACGCATTATGTTTTTTATCCTTAAATGTTATCTTTGGAGTATTTTACCGTTGTATCTCGGTCAATTTCACTACAGTCCCATCGACATCCAGGTCACTGCGATCCGATCCTGCTCCTCTGACACTGCCTCCATAATATTTCCTCTTCTATTTCCAGTCCCCACTTTTATTACGTTTGGGTATTTTTTTAGTTTTTTCGTTTTCAGTTTCTTAGTATGTATTGTGTACATCCGGGGTCAAGAGTCACTTCCTTTCAGCCAAGCGTGATAGGATGCTTCGCCTTCAGGGAAGTACCTCGGTGTAGTGAAATTGACCGAGATACAACGGTAAAATACTCCAAAGATAACATTTAAGGATAAAAAACATAATGCGTAAGCTGCTGATGTACATGATCGCCTAGACCGCGGGTCATCATCCTCTATAAATTTTGCCTTGCTAGACAGGAGGGGAACGGAGGATCAAAAAGGAAAAAATATGACTGGAAAGATTGCGTAGCAAGGCTAAGGAGACGCAATTGGGGGGGATGGAGGAAAGTAAAAAATTCACGTCCCCCAAATTGACACGAGGTACGGAAATGGACGCTTTTGCGATACTAAGATTTTGATTTGAATTGAGCGGCAGAACGCGGATGGTAGGAAAATTACAAAAATTTAAAAAGTAAATTTTCTTAATATTAATGTTAGGAATATAAAAATTAGCTGGCCGGATGGCCTATTCTGAGCAGTGAACTAATATGATCTTAATTTTACAAACGGATAGATAATATTGAAGATAATGACAAAAGACAGTGTAGTTCACATCATCGCTAGACTATATTGAATCTAAAAGTGTCACAATTTGCACACAAAAAACACGACCTTGGGAACAGGTGTTCAAAGTTACTTATTATGGAGGAGAGGGTTTTTGAGCGGTAGCTGTGTCTAAATATAACTTTTTACGACAAAATTTTAAGGGGAGAGAAAGGTTGCTTCAAAAATCAAGCACATTTTTTTTAGAAACACAAGTAGAGACGGACAGACTAACAGATAACCATCCATACTTGACTGAAGCATGACTGAAATGACTTTAGTGTAGAAATTTGAAATTAAAAATAAACCTTGGCAGTGATTGGCCACAGACAATCATATCATTAGCGCTCAGAGCGCATTTGGGGTCATTCTTCAATAATTGTTCAGTGTTAGACACAGATTTTAAAGTGTGGTGTGTTCCCATATGAAAGACAGTGAATAAATTTAGGGACGCCATACTATAGCCAGCAGCTCAGCTGAGTTTTGCTAGCAATTCTGTGTTATGTATTCTTAATCTGAGCTGTGAGTTTTCTATCGACAACAAAGCAGAGTCTATTCGGTGGGTGACTTTACTCGAGTGTATCTGTGCAGTTCTTGTGACAGAGACCACCATTATTGTCCGCCAGCACGGAGAGGTGGGACCGCAAGTTTTCAGCACCAGAGCTACAAAAAGATGAGTGAGCCTCTGGTCTGCTGGACATTCACCAACTATTGGTAGTGACTAATATCCCCATAAAAATTCCCACCAGTTTCTGGACACGGTGTAGTCAATATAGACAGGTGTGATGAGACCACCCCAACAGCACAGACAATAAATATCCTCCCTAGTAGCTGACTACCAGAACATTTGAATAAAACTAACTATTCTAGTACTTAAATATGTACACTTTTGTATTTATTATGTAACATTCCATGCATAATTTTCATAAATTTTAAATCCTTCTTTTAAAACAAGTTCTGGTCAAAATAAAACTTGATCCAGAACAAATAAATGTAATATAATTATATCAAAAACTTTATACACGTGAGTTAGTTCAGTGTATTTTAACACTTGTTAATCTTATTAGTCTTCTTAAATGCCTGTGGGTGTATTTATAACTAACACACCACATTACACATCATTACCCTAGACACTTTACGTAGCCACATTCATTAAAAAAAAAAAAAATTAAGTGTGAGGTCGTAGTGGTAGCAAGAAAGGCCTTCTGATAATTCTCAACCACATTTTATCTCAGGAGCCTTCACAGCTGGCCTCATACAAGTTACATGTAGTAATAACACCATCATACAATACCATCAACACCACTACATAAATTGGGGTCTTGTCCAGGGATAATTAGCCCAACAGTAAAATTAGGATCTCCTGGTGGGAGAAATAAAAGTAGGGAAATAAATTGTAAAATTTCCTTTAAAATTAAAAGTGTCCCTGCAGATAAAAGTTGGTGAATCTTCACAGCCAGTAATAATTAATTAGTTAACTGGTTAGTTAGAATTAGTTAGACTATAGTCATATAGTAATTAGAAGTACTTAGTGTATTTACTGGTTAGAGATTTATCTTGTATATTATTATATTGTCCAAAAAGTATGGCAGAGCTAGCAAAGTTTAGATCAGCTGCTGTGCTCACTGCGAAGGAGATGGGGATGGATGGTCAAATTTTAATTCAATACGTAACGACTGAATGTGATAAATATATTGAACGGGAAGAAAGGAGATTAGAAAAAGAGGCTGAAAGAAAATTAGAGGCTGACAGGTTAGCTGAAGAAAAGAGATTACAAATTGAGGCTGATAGAGAAATTAAGAGGCTGCAGATTGAGGCAGAAGAAAAACGACAGCAAAGGGAGGCAGAAGATAAAAAGGCCGAAAGGGAGGCAGAAGATAAAAAGGCCGAAAGGGAGGCAGAAGATAAAAAGGCCGAAAGGGAGGCAGAAGATAAAAAGGCCGAAAGGGAGGCAGAAGATAAAAAGGCCGAAAGGGAGGCAGAAGAAAAAAGGTTGACTGCCGAAAGGGAGGCAGAAGATAGAAGGTTGCAGAGGGAGCACGAATTACGACTAAGGGAGCTGGAATTACAAGGCCCGGCCCCTGAAAATGGTGCCAGCCCTTTTGCCTCAGATGCTACGCCCAGTATGGGAGCCTCAAACTCAGCTATGGGGTTTCATTTAGACCATTTTGTTGAAAAAGACGATGACATAGAGGGGTACCTGGGACGTTTTGAGTTATTAGCTACTACATATGGGTTAGAGAGAGAGAGAGAGGTGGAGTTTAAAGCTATCACAGGGATTGAGGGGTGCTTCTTATGAAGTATTTGCCAAAATGAACAGAGAAGACCAAGACAATTATGACATGTTAAAGCAGGCTTTGTTATTAAGGTACGAGAAGAATGGTGAATTTTATCGTAAGAGATTTAGAAATGCCAAACTGTTGTCTGGGGAGACATACCACCAATTCTCTGCCAGACTAGAAACCTATTTGGAGAAATGGACGGCTCTGGGGAAGACCCAAGATCTTAAAGAAATGATCATGATTGAGCAATTGAGAGAGTCCATGGCTCCAGACATGAGAAAATTTCTCATGGAACAAGGTGCAGAGAAGTTGGGGGAAATTTTAAATGTTGCTGAGAGGTATCAGGCAGCTCAGGCAGAGGTAAGTGGTGCTAAGAAGAAGCACATAGACAATTTTAAAGCTCCACAGCAATTTAATAAATTTGATAATAGAGAGCAGGGAAATAAGGGTAGGACAAATTTTGAGCGGCCAAGAAATGACTATCGCGACAGAAACTCACAGTTCAATGACCAAAAGTTCAATGAAAGAAAACCGTTGAACCAAGGAAAAAGATGGTGCAAATGGTGCAAGAAGGATAACCATAACACCGAATTTTGTAGAAGGAAACCTTCAAACATTGCTGCAATGAAGTCGGGGACGCAAAGATTAAAGGTTAATCCTAAGGGACAACAGGAACCTTATCACCCCCCAGTTTGTGAAGATGTTATTTGTAATGGGGTCACCATAAGGTGCCTTTATGATACAGGTTTGGATTATGATTCAGTTGTGAAGTCTAGCCTAGTGGACCCAAGTCAGTATACCACAGAAACAGTGGAAATACAAGGGGCGACTAAGGACATACCACTCATGACACTTCCCATCGCAAGGATAACGGTGAAAACTCGCTATGTGGAAGGAGAAATCAGAGCAGCAGTGATAGATGAACCAATCTACCCTCTGATATTGGGGTGTAGATACGTCTTCTTGGGGAATCCCGAGAAACCTGTGATCATGGCGACAGTGCAGACCAGGTCACAGAAGAAGGAGGAAGAAGGTGAACCTATAAATGCTCATCCAGAGGAGATGAGGAAGGCGCAGGCTGAGGATAGGACACTCCAGCCATGTTTTAAAAAATTGCCCAAATGCCACACACCTCCGAGCAAGGGGGAATATTTCATGAAGAATAGATTATTATACAGGAAGACAGGAACTAGATTCACTGGTCACGGACAGTTAGTTCTTCCCAAGAGATATAGGGCAAATTTGATAAGGAGCTTACATGTTGGAAAAGATGGTGACCATGAGAAAGTCGGTACCATCTGCCAAAAGATTGCTCTAAAATACTATTGGCCCGACGTAAATGTCGATGTTGAAAACTTTGTAGAAGCATGTGGCGTATTTCATGAGGGAACACCCACAAAGGGAAAATATGTGCAGGACCTAGAACCGCCACGGGGCAACTTTAGGCCTGAAAGGAAAACTAATTATACACGGGTAGACAAAGTGGAATGGGAGCCCCCTTTTCACACCCAGTCTTCACTTGAATGGATTAACATGGCCGCTATGCGAAGAGTACAAAGAAGAAATTTAACCCAGGATAGGATGACAATCCCTCGGTCAGACTTATATAAACTGGAGGAACAGACAAGAGAGCGAAGATCTCTCATAAACAATCTTAAGTGGGGAGACAAACCCCAGAGAAAAATTGGTAGTGGTCGATTTGTGAGTGATGATTCTAGGAAGAAAAGTCCTCATTATAGAGCTTCTAAGGGACGGGACCCGATGGGTTCCATGAAAAATAAGTATGGTAAATTAAAGATCCAGATGTAACTCTATTAAGGACCTGGACAGATGAGAAGGCGGAAGAGACTGTTACCTCATCGTATCAATACGTGAACGAACTGACCACTCGTTTGAAAGCTGGATGGAAACTGGCAAATGATAATTTGAAACAAGCCAGGAAGAAACATGCAGCATATTTTAATAGGAAGGCAAAGGACAGGGAACTGGCAGTCGGAGAGAAGGTGCTGCTTTTACTACCCGGAAGCCAGAATAAATTACAAATTGGTTGGCAAGGTCCATATACGGTTCTAGAGAAGGTGTCTAGAACAAACTATAAAATTGACAAAAAGGGGAAGGAAAAAGTTTATCATGTAAACCTGTTAAAGAAGTATCTGGACAGACCACTCCAGGAAAGCACCCCCTTATTGACCTTAGCTATTGCAACCCAGATGCAAAAGGAACCACTCACCTCACATGAATACCCATTACATCCTTGTGAAACCGCAGCACAGGTAAAAGTCAGTAAGCACCTGACTAAAAATCAGAGGGAGAGAGTTCAACAAGTTCTGGAGGAACATACAGATGTATTAACAGATAAACCAGGCCATACAAATTTGCTACAGTATGACATGAAACTGGTAGACTCAAACCCAATCTGTATGAGAGCCTATTCTATTCCGTTCGCGAAGGAGAAGGCATTAAAGGAAGAAATAGATTATTTATTGAAGGAGGGGATTATTTCGCACAGTGAATCATCTTTTAGTTCTAGTGTCGTTTTGTTGAGGAAACCGTCTGGGGAACACAGACTGTGCATAGATTACAGGAAACTGAATGCTGTCACAGAAGGACAAGTGGATCCATTACCAGACACAAAACAGTTATTTGCCAGACTGAACAAGGCAAAATACTTTTCAAAAGTGGATCTTAGTAAAGGCTATTACCAGATCCCAGTGAAGCCTGAAGTGAGACCTTATTTGGCTTTTAGCACTTCGGATGGACATTATGAATTCAATATGCTACCATTCGGACTGAAAAATGCTCCGAGTGTGTTTTCAAGGATGATGCGAAAATTGTTGGACCCCCTGAATAACCCATGTATCACGAATTTCATGGATGATATACTCGTCGCCACAGAGACATTTGAAGAACACATTGAAGCTCTGGAGATGTTGTTTGATAGACTTCGGGAGGCGAACTTAACTGCTAGGCCAACAAAATGTTGTATTGGATGCAAAGAGTTGGAATTCTTGGGGCACACTGTATATCAGGGTAATATGACCCCTGATCCTAAGAACTTGGAAAAACTGCAGAGAGCACCTAGGCCGCAAACCAAAAAGGACGTGCGATCATTCGTGTCGTTATGCGGATTTTATCAGAAATACATCAAAAATTTTAACGCCATTTGTGCTCCTCTGACTGATCTGACTCGCAAGGGACTTCCAGATAAAATTATTTGGACTGCACAATGTGAATTAGCGTTCCAAGAGTTAAAGGAAAAACTCACTAGCAAGCCTATTCTCAAACTGCCTGATTTGACACAGGACTTTGTCTTAAGAACCGATGCCAGTAATGTAGGACTTGGAGGGGCTTTGTTGCAAAGATCATCTTCACCTGATGGGGAACTGAAACCAGTCGCTTATGCAAGCCGCAAATTGAATAAGGCGGAACAAGGATACTCCACAAGCGAAAAAGAATGTTTAGCATTAATCTGGGCAATAAAGAAGTTTCAAATCTATCTGTATGGTAGGACTTTTGTGGTGGAGACGGATCATCAGCCTCTCGTGTTCTTGTCTCAGGCTAAGCATGAAAACGCAAGATTGCTGAGGTGGTCTTTATTGCTTCAACCTTATCAGTTCAGTATCCAATATATCCCAGGCAAATTGAATGTCGGTGCAGATTTCCTCAGTCGGCACCCCTGTGATCAAAATTAGAGTAGTGGCAGACGTGAGGAGTAATTTTACCTATGTGTATCGCTGGTTTTGGAACTTGCCATAGGCATGTTTTCAAGTGGGGAGATGTGTAGTGAAATTGACCGAGATACAACGGTAAAATACTCCAAAGATAACATTTAAGGATAAAAAACATAATGCGTAAGCTGCTGATGTACATGATCGCCTAGACCGCGGGTCATCATCCTCTATAAATTTTGCCTTGCTAGACAGGAGGGGAACGGAGGATCAAAAAGGAAAAAATATGACTGGAAAGATTGCGTAGCAAGGCTAAGGAGACGCAATTGGGGGGGGGATGGAGGAAAGTAAAAAATTCACGTCCCCCAAATTGACACGAGGTACGGAAATGGACGCTTTTGCGATACTAAGATTTTGATTTGAATTGAGCGGCAGAACGCGGATGGTAGGAAAATTACAAAAATTTAAAAAGTAAATTTTCTTAATATTAATGTTAGGAATATAAAAATTAGCTGGCCGGATGGCCTATTCTGAGCAGTGAACTAATATGATCTTAATTTTACAAACGGATAGATAATATTGAAGATAATGACAAAAGACAGTGTAGTTCACATCATCGCTAGACTATATTGAATCTAAAAGTGTCACAATTTGCACACAAAAACACGACCTTGGGAACAGTGTTCAAAGTTACTTATTATGGAGGAGAGGGTTTTTGAGCGGTAGCTGTGTCTAAATATAACTTTTTACGACAAAATTTTAAGGGGAGAGAAAGGTTGCTTCAAAAATCAAGCACATTTTTTTTAGAAACACAAGTAGAGACGGACAGACTAACAGATAACCATCCATACTTGACTGAAGCATGACTGAAATGACTTTAGTGTAGAAATTTGAAATTAAAAATAAACCTTGGCAGTGATTGGCCACAGACAATCATATCATTAGCGCTCAGAGCGCATTTGGGGTCATTCTTCAATAATTGTTCAGTGTTAGACACAGATTTTAAAGTGTGGTGTGTTCCCATATGAAAGACAGTGAATAAATTTAGGGACGCCATACTATAGCCAGCAGCTCAGCTGAGTTTTGCTAGCAATTCTGTGTTATGTATTCTTAATCTGAGCTGTGAGTTTTCTATCGACAACAAAGCAGAGTCTATTCGGTGGGTGACTTTACTCGAGTGTATCTGTGCAGTTCTTGTGACAGAGACCACCATTATTGTCCGCCAGCACGGAGAGGTGGGACCGCAAGTTTTCAGCACCAGAGCTACAAAAAGATGAGTGAGCCTCTGGTCTGCTGGACATTCACCAACTATTGGTAGTGACTAATATCCCCATAAAAATTCCCACCAGTTTCTGGACACGGTGTAGTCAATATAGACAGGTGTGATGAGACCACCCCAACAGCACAGACAATAAATATCCTCCCTAGTAGCTGACTACCAGAACATTTGAATAAAACTAACTATTCTAGTACTTAAATATGTACACTTTTGTAATTATTATGTAACATTCCATGCATAATTTTCATAAATTTTAAATCCTTCTTTTAAAACAAGTTCTGGTCAAAATAAAACTTGATCCAGAACAAATAAATGTAATATAATTATATCAAAAACTTTATACACGTGAGTTAGTTCAGTGTATTTTAACACTTGTTAATCTTATTAGTCTTCTTAAATGCCTGTGGGTGTATTTATAACTAACACACCACATTACACATCATTACCCTAGACACTTTACGTAGCCACATTCATTAAAAAAAAAAAAAAAATTAAGTGTGAGGTCGTAGTGGTAGCAAGAAAGGCCTTCTGATAATTCTCAACCACATTTTATCTCAGGAGCCTTCACAGCTGGCCTCATACAAGTTACATGTAGTAATAACACCATCATACAATACCATCAACACCACTACACTAGGTTTTATTTATTTATTTTTTTATATTTATTTTTATATTCATTTTAGTTCTTATGTCTCCTATCTAGCCTTCACTTTCTTTCTTTTCCTGACGAAGGCCTTGTGGCCGTAACTTAGACTACTTTCTTTGTCTTTTGTCCTCGTAAGACGAATCACCTTTTTTCGATTTTTTTGAAACCTATATATTTTAACACTGCTGTTATATGTGGACATGTACAAAACCTATATATGCGTTCACATGTATGAACATGTCTTAGTGAGCAGGCTGACACGGAGGCAGGATGAGTGTTAGAGAAGCATCACAGAAATGAGTATCTCTTATTTACGGTAATAACAACTAGACGTGCGTCTTGTGCCAGTGAAAACTGGTTTCACATGTGACCATACAGGATAATAAGGAAGTAAAAAACGACTGACGCTGACAAATAAATTACGACTTTTATTTAGAATTAAGGACATAATAAATAATATAATGCGATAAATCATGTTTGAACACAGATAAACTTTCCCGGAGGAAAATAATGTCCCGAGAAACCTGTCTGCAGGCGTGTCTCGAAAAGATGTTTTCTGGACCAATGAAAATAATCTCCCCGGAAACCTACGTGTAAGAATGTCTCGATATGTCGTTTTATGGACCAATGAAAATAATTTCCCGAGAAACCTGCCTGTAGGCGTTTCTCGATAAGATATCTAGACAAATGAAAATATTTAGGACTCTTTTCTAACACAACTTCTCAAAATGTAGGAATTAATATTATTGTAGACCGGTCAGGTATATACAGACGAACGGCAATTTTTTTATTTTTTATTTATTTTTTAAACGCAATAAACAAGGTAATAGTTACCTGTTTTATTTCAGGTAGGTATGTGCTCTGCATATTAATATGGCTGAAAGTCAGTACAAATGTGAGCCGACTCAATCAGCCATATCGACAAAACTATGATCACACAAATCAAAGACGTCAAGTACCTAGCAGGACGTTCATACAGGATGGTAGAAAGGACAGTGGTATAGCAATAAAATATCAAGATATTAATGCAGGAACTTATCACCTGACGTCATTACCTAGTCCTACAAAGTCCTTGCTGTCCGTATCTAACATTGGTCCCTTTTAAAGCGCAAGAAATAATTATTTTTTTAAATGCGAGACTTCTGAGAAGAATTGCGAATGTTGCCGTATTAGACGAAATGAGATAAAAGATATGAGAAAGCTGAAGGAAAAACACTTGACACAAGCTCAGTAGAGAGAAAGATAACAAAATATTTAAGACACTTTACCCGAATACAATTGAATCAGCTACCAGAAGGAGAACTCAACATTACAAGATCTTGCTACAGTTCAATGAGGCGCACGTGAGAAAAGCAAATCTGAAAAGAAAAGACGACAACACACCTCACAAAAAAAAAAAAAAAAAAAAACTGTTTCTTCTCATGACGCTTGACAGCATAGGTAAAGGTAAAGAATCCCGTTACACGCACATTGAAGCATATTGGGAATATGGGGTTAGGCCCATATTTTCTCGACCATCGGCACACTAGGGGTGACGTGGTCAGCATCACGCCGGCCGCCTTAACCGTCCCAGAGTTGCTCTGGTACCCAATTGGGGCTGGGTCGACCCAGGAGCCGTTTGTGGCCTAAAAAAAATCGCACCTCATCTGGGGATCGAACCATAGACCACTGAGCTAGGAAGCCAGTGCACTAACCACTATGCTTCCGCGGCTCCTCCTGACAGCATAACTGGACGAAAAAGTAAAAATATAAAATACTAGCAGTAATGAACAGTCACCGTGACTTGCCATGCGCCATTTATCGCCAATAAAGATGTGTACTTACTAACAGCACGAACGTGAGAAAGTCAAAGACAAACACAACTCCAAACGATCGCCTGGACCAGCAGATTATCCAGACGCGGAAACAGGCAACACCCTTGACAACCAAATATAAATGAAGCAGTTAGCATCCGGCAGATTCGGTGACAGTCCACATAACAGCATGGCCTACTGGTTAAAGTATCTTGTAGGGGTCACAGTTCACAGAACAACCTTTGTGTTTATTATATTACATTTTAGTCATAAAGGAAACGAAATAAAAAAAATAAATGCACAGTTTGACTGCAAAAATAAAGGCAACAAGATAAATATATATACCGATGCAAATTTGTTTGTCAGTGAAAATAATAATAATAAAAACTCAGACACACGAGATAAAGGAAGGTTGGCGAAACAATACACTTATATTATTATATATTTATATTACATATAAATATAAAGAGTGGAGAAATAGACAGATATTTAAAATAAAGACAAAAATTAGATAAATATTTCAAAAGGACAAAACATTTTTAAAAATTCATGTTAATCAATACTATACGCTCCAAATGAGAAATAACAAACTTAATGGTTCTCAGATCTAGATAACAATTAAACATATATTCTTACTTACTTACTTAGTCGTTCCCCTTCTACCGTGAGGTGTAGAGGTTTGGAAGAGAAAGCGCCAGACTATCCTATCGGCTGAGTTTCTCCTGGCCTGGGTCTAGCTCTGTCTTCAGTTCCTTCTTCTCCTCCAAGGCCTCCAGAATTTTGCTCGTTTCTGTCTCTGATGTTTCCGGTCCGTACAGAAACTTACATCCGGATCCCTTGGCCATGACATTGGCCCTCGAGAAGCCCGTGAGTTCACAGAAACCATCCGAGCAATAGACGATTGGCCAGCCATGAGCCTGGGCGTTGCCAAGCACAAAGTTGCTGTCTGTAAAAGACAAGTTCAAGGACATAACTAATTAGAATATGTCACACGGGTCATCGAGATTTAATGAAATAGTGCATGAATTTGTCAGTGAATGAACTTATGTAAATAAATATCAACAAACGAGTTTGACGATAATTTAGTCGATGAGTGAAACAGTAATTCATCTTGATACAGCCTCCTCTCGAGCATAGGCCGTTAAGAAACTCATGCCAACCTTTCTTGTTCTGTGCCATCATTTCAAAGACTTCCCATAATTTGTTTGTCCCCTTCATGTCAGCCTCCTGTTCACCTTCCCATGAGCCTTAAGGTTTCTGTTAAATACCAGACCACAATGTCTTTCATATTTGGACATGCACTCTAATATAACCGAAGTTCCCTGTGTCTAAGTTTAAGAGTGCATGCCTCGGCCAAAATGAGGCAACATTTTATTACAAAAAAAAAAAAAAAACCCTCGAGGTTTCCCTCCACCTGTCCTACCCCGTGGACTATAGAACAAGGGCTTCCCCGAAAAGATATCAGCTGATTTCTTTAACGTGTGCTCCATCAAGCTCTAGCGTCTCATCAGATCAAGTTAGTGCAGGGCATCTCAACCTTTTCATTTTGTCCCCGTAAACACTACTTTTTTAGTAAACATTCCCCCCCTTTCTTCCCCCCCCCCCCCCCCATCCCGATGTTCAATACAATATCAAATACATGCTAGAGTTTACCACTCGCAGGTACATAAGAAAATAAATAAACAAATTAATTACTTGCTGACAGAGACAATATTTTTAGTACAAAATAAATTGTTTAGTTGTTCAATGTTTATCAGAACAGAGTTAAATAAATTGTTTAGTTGTTCAATGTTTATCAGAACAGAGTTAAATAAATTGTTTAGTTGTTCAATGTTTATCAGAACAGAGTTAAATAAATTGTTTAGTTGTTCAATGTTTATCAGAACAGAATTAAATAAATTGTTTAGTTGTTCAATGTTTATCAGAACAGAGTTAAATAAATTGTTTAGTTGTTCAATGTTTATCAGAACAGAGTTAAATAAATTGTTTAGTTGTTCAATGTTTATCAGAACAGAGTTAAATAAATTGTTTAGTTGTTCAATGTTTATCAGAACAGAGTTAAATAAATTGTTTAGTTGTTCAATGTTTATCAGAACAGAGTTAAATAAATTGTTTAGTTGTTCAATGTTTATCAGAACAGAGTTAAATAAATTGTTTAGTTGTTCAATGTTTATCAGAACAGAGTTAAATAAATTGTTTAGTTGTTCAATGTTTATCAGAACAGAGTTAAATAAATTGTTTAGTTGTTCAATGTTTATCAGAACAGAGTTAAATAAATTGTTTAGTTGTTCAATGTTTATCAGAACAGAGTTAAATAAATTGTTTAGTTGTTCAATGTTTATCAGAACAGAATTAAATAAATTTATGAGACGATTCTGCTGCTTGTTAACCAACAGTTTTAGTCTTAGTTCTGTTATTGGAAGAGATACCTCCAGAGAGCAAGTTGAGAGCCTTTGCCCTTTTGCAAGTTGAAAGATGACAGAAGAAAATACGACTCGCCGCACTCTCTCTCTCTCTATTCTACAACCTTTTTTCATTAATACAACTATCTCTTAAAAATATGTCAATAGGATAATATAGTTATTACAAAATATTTCCCTTATCCTTTACATAAGATTCTTGTACCGCATGGATGTAACGTTTACTCCAGGTTCAGAACCCCTGGAATTAATGGATACACAAATATAGGTGAATAAATGTTTGATACTGTTTGTGATATTGGACGTTTGTATAATTAATATACAAACATTCACAAACGCCTAGGCAACAACATACTGTAAAATAGATTACATAAACACGCAAATAAATATACACATACAAGCGGACACAGCTGCATCCACACAATACATACACACAAAAGTAGGCAGACATATGCTAAAACATACTATATGTTAACATAGATACATGATGAATAATAGCTGAAAATATATATAATACACTAAACATTGTATGCATCTATTCAAGCATACATACAACACGTACTTAGATTTAGAAATATGCATACAAATGAGCATGAATACAAACGAGCATACCAATATACATATGCCATGAATACGCATACACTTACATAAATCATACTTCTTCTTCCTCGTTCGTCCTGAAAAGGACGTTGGTTGCGTTGTGTCCGTTTACAGCGAAGCTGCGATATTTGCGCCTTTCGGCCGACACATCCGACTTCAGCACAGCATTTTTTTAGACCGGGTTTGCCTTCCCTCTTCGATCCCTACTCTCTCAGCCAGACTGCAGTGATGCAGCCTGTTTCCAGGACCACCACTTGGAGGTGGAGTAGGGTCTTGATCAGCTCTGGTTCGCTGGCCCTGACACAAGCAGTCAAGCTATGAGTCGCTGACTGCATTCATCTCGTTTGCTGCGTCTTCGATCCCAAATCATACTGACTCCTGTACATACGTGTATATACACATACATAAATCAAAATAACTCCTGTACATACGTGTATATACCCATACATAAATCAAAATAACTCCTGTACATACGTGTACAAACACACACATTAGTATCCCGTTTCAGTTTTTCCAGTATTCGTAATAATTTACTTTATCATCTTCGTAACCAGCCAATCTTCCTCTGTTTCTTCTGTTCTTCATCGAACCTCTCACCCCCATCTTCCAGAATAATGAGTTTAGCCTTTCGCTGCTACCCTTCAGTCCAATTTATTCTAAATTTCTAAAGTACATTATCATACATTGATACTTCTATTAAAAGTGTTAACAATTCAGTGAGGCGACATTTTGAACAAAGTTACACGGACGCTACTTGATGATAAAATCAAAGACAATAACTTAAATTGGTTATCCTAGATGTCTGGAATAACTCAACCTCTCGTTTATCCAATTATCAACCGTCACAGAAAGATTATAACCCAACTGCTGACAGCGGTCACTCAGAATGCCTTTATTTGCCTCGTTGATTTCTCAAACACATCAATTTGATATCCGCTATTTCAATGATTGAACTATTTATGTAAACTTCTTGAAGTTCCTCTGAATAAACTAGCACACATATTTTTAATCGCTGTCTTAAAATTTCGTAAGAAAACCTTTCTACGCAGAGACATACGCACGGAAATGTACGGAACCTGTTTTGAAAACGAAACCAACAAAATGACCAACACATCCGTCAAACGGGCTTCCTCGAGGTAAAATGAACACAAAAGTTGCACTATTAAATGTTGAATGCAGGTGATTTGACTGAAAAATATATACTTACTTAGTACGACAGAAAGGTAGACACCAGTAACAAACATTTACTTAACATGGCAAAAACATGGCCAGTAGTAAAATTCACAGGTGTAACGACAGAAAAATGGCTACAGTAAAATGATAGGTTAGGAAGATAGCGACTATCAAAATATGAGAAGATCTGTACAGAAAAGAAGAGATCAGGCTATTGCTGGAACTGCTGAGACTAAACAGTTATTTTTGGGAGCCGCGCTGGTGTAATGGTTGCCACGCTGCTCTGGCGATCGGGTGATCCAGGTTCAAGCCCGGGCGAGGACATTTGATAGAGTGTCGTCGACCGGGATTTGAACTGGATTGATCCGAGCCCTGGCGAGACAATAGAAGAGTGTCGTCGATAAGGGACTGGAATAACCTGAACGGCTCCTGAGCCGACCCAGCTCTAAATAGGTACTCTCCGAAGACGGCGAGTATCTGCCTGAAAGGCGAGAGGACACCTGTCAGCGTACAGGGAAAATAGGATACTCATGTAAAATAAGTCTCAGGTTTGGCATACTAACCTGAGATTCCGCCTCGATAATAGCGGGCGTACGTTAAAAAAAACAAACTATATTTAGAAACAAAAAAATAAGTTGTTTTGGAACCGTTGCGAGGAGCCAACCAAATAATGGGGACCACCAAAAACTTAGTGCCAGCCAGAAAATGAGAGCCGATCAGAGAATGAGAACAAATCAGATAATGGGAACAAATAAGACATTCAGAGTTAACCAAAAAATGAGAAACAACCAGACAATGACAACAATCAGAAAGTGAGAAACAACAAGAACATGAGAATGTCCCAGGAACTGAGACAACTCACAGTTATAACAAGTCAATAATGTGTCGGAAAGAAGAAACGTCGTCTAAGAATTCTCCATAATGAAATGCTAGTAGTATTATGTCTGCCATCAATGGTACCTATACCTTGTAGCGGTATGGCAGCTTGCGTACCCTGACAATCCCCAGAGCTATGCCAGTGGGAGTTTTACTCCTGGTAGGTTCAACCAAGCTGGACTGGTCTGTGTGGGTAGGGGTCAGACAAAAGCTGGTACCCTGGTCCTCCAGGTTGGGGGTTTTAGCATAGGGCTGACACCCCTGTCTATGTAAAAAAATAATGAAGTTACGGAAACAACATCAAATGAACAAACTTTGCTGCGGGATGGACATTCGGAGTATGTGGCTCGTGCTGAGATGCAAAGAATGAACCAGAGTTGGGGCACTGTACGAAGGATGGCCACCGACCGTGCAAAGTGGAATCAATTTGTTGTTGCCCTACAAGACGCCACTAGGCGTGATGGCCACTGACTGCTTTGACGGTCGGTGGTTAAGGATCGAAGAAGAAGAAGAAGTAGTATTATGTAATGAGAGTGTCACCGCTGATTAACACAACATAATATATATTAGAATAATATGACAAGAATGTACTATACACAAACACGGCTAAAGGGAAGTAACAGAAGTATTAAGAGACAGGACAAAGACCAGAGTTACTTAGATGTCATGTGGGATAGTGACGTAGGGTCACGTATATAAAAACTTACAGAGCGCGACTTTTATATCTCTCGAGGTACAGCTTTGCTTGCAGTAGGTGACCAGACTGAAAGTTTTACTCCAATTGTCAGACACGTGGCTGTAACCACGCCACCATCTGGGGTATCAGATGCGACTGAAGGAGGCATCAGCAACGACAGTAGCCAATCATTCCAGATTACATCAAGTTAATTCATGACGATCTACTGGTATGTAGTGACAATATTAAGTTTATAGAATCAATCAGCGAGACAGGCAAAAGTTTCATGCCGTACAAGATGATAGTTGACGAATAATTGTTGGAACTCTACAGATCGCGTAGGACGTAGGAGATAATCAAGAGAAAGACATTCTCACGGAGCAAACTAGCACGCTGCCAATAGGCGTGATGGGAAACAATGGCAAAGAAAACCTATCTGCTGTTGCCCTAAGACGCCACTAGGCGTAATGGCCACTGACTGCTTTGACGGTCGGTGGCTAAGGACGGAAGAAGAGAAGAAGACTGATAAATGAATATTCCCCGGTGATTGCTCGGCTCTTCAAACGAACATTAAGAAAGCTAGACTTAATCAGATACAGCTAGACGAAGATAGTGAGATTTGTGATGAAGCTATGACCAGCGAGAATGAACAGAGAATGAGCGACACGTGTTTTGTGCCACATTCGATTTGCTGTAAATATGTTCGTCAAAAGGACTTTAAATAAAGCTCCCGAAGACGCATCGACCTTCCATACGTGAACTACATAAATGCTGTTTTGTTTAAGTGAAGACAAGTGCGAAATTGTGAATGAACATCCTTAGAAGGATAAAATAATTTGGGTACTTTACGATCTACAGGACGGCAAAGACCGACCAACCGACAACCAACCAACACGATACAATTTCAACCCTCAACCAGACAGAGCTCCTCACCGCACTATAACCAGCGTCCTTTTCAGGACGTACACAGCGATTGCAATAGTCAAAATGGGCCGAAATAAACCACGCGCTAAAAAGAGGAAGGTTTATACCAGCCCACCAGCGCAGAACAGCCAGGGAAATAGTAACAAAGACAGACAGCCAGAAAGCAAAACTGCCCCAAGTACTCGTGCCGGGACCGAAACTTCTCCAACTCTTGACACGATGACGGAGCTAGTTGCGACGTGTATCGACACGGCTGAAAGCCGGAGTTTCCAGACTCCTTGCGAGGAAGAGGAGAAAGCAGATGCAAGCAGTTCTGACCGTGATGATGAAGACACAGAATATGACTACATGATCAGTGCGCTAGAGCAGATAGAACAGATGTCAGAAGAAGAAGACCAGATGAAAGCGTTAGAACCGATAAAACAGATGCTGGAAAGAAAAAGACAGGAGTCTAAAACCCAGGGGCCACCACCACAAGTACCCGAATCGTCAGCAGAAACCCTGTCAACCACAGAGAGGCTGCACCAGACACCAATGACACCATCACACGATGCCGATTTGACAGCTGTGGCTGCCCCAGGGAAGCTGCTCCAAACTCAAAAGACGATAAAAATACCACTAAAGAAAGACGTCATAATAGAGGCTCCAGTGTGTAGTAATCAGACAACTACAGAAAGTGATCAGGAGTCAACAAAACAGAACGTGAGACCGTCCTACACACCACACAATCTAACGCAGGCGGAAAGCAGAGCGCGTCACCTGCACAAACCAAGCAACACCGGTTGTCACAAGGCACTACAGGAGAGGATGGTTAAGATCACACAGATGTCTGGAGGTGAGGCCTCACTCAGGGCCCTACCAGATGACAAAGTGATAAACATCCTCAAAGTGATAACGGGAAGGAGAGGTATCGCCAAAGTAGGAAGGCACGAAAACGGAGTCCTGCTTTCGCTCAACAACACAAAAAAAACTACCGCGCTGATGATCGAACTGGAATCCGGTCAAAAAGAAGTCCAGTTGCCCCACCAAATAAAAGTGGTGGTGTAAAAGTACAAAACAACAAAGAAGTTCGTCATCAGAGGGGTGGAAACCAGATGTTCCGAAGCCGAGGTCCACAGACGTCTTCAAACTGAAAACGCAGACGTCAAAATCACACGGGTAGAAAGGCTAAAAACATGGGACAAGAAAGACACCAACCTAATGATAGTGACGGTTGAAGGATCGACAAGACCCGAGAGACTGACGCTCGAAACCACAACAAAAAAGACAGAGGCATATATCCCTCCGGTGATGCAGTGCTCTAACTGCCAGAAATATTCACACACCAAGAAAACGTGCAGGAGAAATGCAGTTTGCCGGTATTGTGCGGGTAACCACCCATATCGCGACTGTACCAAAGCGAAGGAGGATAACAATTACAAGGCCATAAACCCAAACCGAACCTGTGCAAACTGCCTCGGAAACCACGGGGCTAGGTACCGAGGCTGCCCGATGTTCCAGGAAACAAAGAGCATCTTGAAAGAGGCCGTGTCCAAAAACATACCTTTCAAAGAGGCAAAAAACAGAGTGGCTGCGGATGGTGCAGAAAAACAAAGCATTATCGACAGAAGACAGTTACACAAACTAACCGCTGAAGTCAAAGATATGAAACTACAGGTCGTAAACAGAAACAAGCAGGCGCCCGAAGACGACAAAGACAACGGTGATGATGTAATAGAACTACAAAACTTCAGAGAAATGATGAAAGACATGCAAAGCCTTCAGCAGCAGATAGAAACAGATGTAAAGAGGCTGACAGAACTGACGGAAGAAAACTCAAAAATTCTCAAGAAAATTGAAGCAGAGCGAAGAGCCATCGAGGAAATGACAGCAAACACAATAGGGACCAAAACAAACGAGCAATCAGACGAAGAAGCAATCGAAGAAACACTTGAAAAACTTCTACCAGCAATAATAGAAAAAGCACTACTACAGAGACAGGAAAGCAGGAAGACAAGAGAAACAGAAACTAGGAAAGCAAAAACTAACAAAACGACACAAGACAGATAGGAAGGCAGGAAAACAACACCATGAACACGCCACGACCGACAAGCAATGAAGAGGAAACCAGACAACCAGCTAGTGGTCCTTTTCATGACCAGTCCTTTTCAGGACTAACAGACGACTAGCACCGAAGAACCTAACACACAATATACCCCAATTATAACCAACTTTCAGGTTGAACAGGGTATTACAGCAACATAGTAGACGAAAACAACAACAACAACAACAACAAAGACCGACTGTGTCGACCACCTGGTCACATGAGTTGTTTTTTACCGTTGAATATAGACGGCCAATGACAATATTAGGAGATGTGTAATGTCTGACAACTGTTTCAGTTACTGAATATATGAATTATTACAAAATATTTCCCTTATCCTTTAAATAAGACTCTTGTACCGCATTAGGTTAACGTTTACTCCAGGTTCAGAACCCCTGGAATTAATGAATACACAAATATAGGTGAATAAATGTATGATACTGTTTGTGATATTGGTCGTTAGTATAATTAATATACAAACATTTACAAACATCTAGGCAACAACATACTGTTCTATTTAGATATGAACAAAAATGTCTATCTGACAAACATCACACAAGTTTGGAGTTATACAATCTTGGTAGAAGGTAGCGTGGCCTGAGCTAGATACAAGTGTGATGTTCTGTCATTATTGTTCACTGTGATGTTCTGTCATTATTGTTCACTGTGATGTTCTGTCATTATTGTTCACTATGGACCATGGAACTACCACTACAGCCTGTCCCAGTGTAGTAAATCTGCACCAAAACATTCTTGTGTTGATGCAGCGATGGCGTTTGCTGAAATTTCTTTTACATGATGAAGTTGCCAGGTTCATACACTACCTCATATTAGTCGCCCCTGGGGTAGTAACAGCCTTAATCTTTCTGTGTCTCCACGGTGACCTCCAGGACTTGGATGGGGCAATCAGCTGACCAAGTAGGTCAAAAGTTAAACTTGAGTCTCATGTTGCATAACATACATGAGTTACAGTGTAACCGTGTGTCTGTTGTAGAACTGGTTACGACACCAATTAGTAGTATGTGACAGGGGTGGTCTGTTCTAATTATTACTCAAGTCACAAAATCTCTTTTTGTTTATATTCCAAGTTGGTTAAGAGTGTACTTGTGTACTGGCCATCTCCGCCAGAGGTGTAGATTCCTGACTGAACATATTTTCTCTCTTTTCTTAAACCCACGACTCGTTCGGTTCCTTCTTTGCTGTTTCTACTGACATTCGTATAGTGGTAGTTTGTTTTTATTATTCTTATTTGCTGGCCACATACATCAACGCTCACAGACGGACTCAAACATCTGCTGTATCCATCAAAACATTTATTTACATAAATATGTATATATATATCTTTATCAGCAAGACAAATAATTCATCCCAGAGCTTGCATACGTTTATCTCATGTTGGCTTCATATATAAAAGCTCTATATCTCATGTATCTGCATCGTCCTCCTGTATCTTGTTTAGATCAATCAACTTTACTCCTGTTCACTTAAATACCTCTATACTCCATCTCCTCACTCCCATCTCATTATATTCCTGCCTTTATTTCTTTCTAACCTCTGTAGGGCTCTGTTACTATCGCTGAAAGATTAGCTTAAACTATATACAAGTACCATGTCATCTAAGCATATACCTACGTGCGACAGCGTGTGAACAGTTCTTACAAAAGTCGACTCTTCAAATCATTTACTTGTCGTAACTATTTTCTGAAGACAGCTCATTAGTTTACTTGTCGTAACTATTCTCTGAAGACAGCTCATTAGTTTACTTGTCGTAACTATTTTCTGAAGACAGCTCATTCGTTTACTTGTCGTAACTATTCTCTGAAGACAGCTCATTAGTTTACTTGTCGTAACTATTTTCTGAAGACAGCTCATTAGTTTACTTGTCGTAACTATTCTCTGAAGACAGCTCATTAGTTTACTTGTCGTAACTATTCTCTGAAGACAGCTCATTAGTTTACTTGTCGTAACTATTTTCTGAAGACAGCTCATTAGTTTACTTGTCGTAACTATTTTCTGAAGACAGCTCATTAGTTTACTTGTCGTGAACTCACCATGACAAAGGTGGTTATCCTTAACCTCTAACTTTACTCTTTTGTTGCTCAGTCCACAAAGTTCTCAACATATATCTTTGACATGTCGACTTGGTACATCTGCGTTACTTCTCCTGTAAATCTCTTACTTGTATGCATAATAAGTTCAAAATCATACTTACAATCAAATCGATGAATATCTCCTGAAATACATTCACTACTCTCATAGTCTACACAAGGCTTCTTCATTATCTTATACAGTTACTGTCTAGCGCTAACACATCCTCTGAACAATTTCTGGACTTATGTTTCTTATCCTATAACCTCTATATCTTGCTAGACTTATTCTTATATCTTGCTAGACTTATTCTACTTATGTCAAACCACAGAATCCGTTCATCTGCAGGCAACCGCCCAGAACAAAAACACTTCTTCTTTCTTCAAACTCAGAAACCGGACTCCCTTCAATGACCTCTGGTCATTGTTCTCACGTACAATTCCCTCGCTACTTCTGATTCGTCGCCCTCACTTGTTTTTCACTACTCTCATTGGTTAAGCCTTTGATTTACAACTCACGAGGAAAAAAAATAATCACGTTTTGTTAACACGAGCCAAGTTACTGAACACTCGTCTTATTTTATTCATACTTAACTTTCTTCCCCGTGAATTGTCTTAAGCGTTCATCTAATCTTGACAAATAGCATGAGTAATGCTTTGGGCAAACCCCACGGTGACATACTTTAGGCGTTCCTATAACCTTGCCCATAGCATGAATAATGCTTGGGCAAACCCCACGGTGACAACAGCTCCTGATATAATTCTGCTGTACGCCACTTAATGATAGTGAGGTGTTGAACGAAAGACACTCACAGGTTGTATGTTGGTTACGTCCTCCCCATATCCACATATTAATCCCACAGCTACTGCTTTTGTCCTGTGAAGAATGCTTCTGTCATTTTTATGCATATTAAAGGTACTATCCCAAGTATTTTACGCAATACAAACGTAACATGATATCACGCCAGACCCCAGTAGACTCTATGTGTCGGAAACGGACACGTTATCTTATCTGCTACACGAGTGCGATATCTGGTTGTCAGGACAGACATAAGAAGACACATCGCATGGCAGGATCGAGATTTGCAGCAGATTTATGTCAACATCTGACTTGTAATATCACTCGCTGCTACCAGGTACAGACATCTCAGAGCACTGTAACGTCACAGTGTTTCCACGTCAGAATTACTAGTTCACACGATATGAGTGCCGGCACTTTTGTCTCCATTTTAAAAAATGAAAAATAAAAGTATGTTTAACTAATGTACAATTTGTGGGAATGTTCGATTGGCAGCGTGCTTAAAGCGGATCCCTCTCGAGCAAAAGTTACCGTATTCAAAACGTGGTAACGTCATGCTCTAAATACCCAGCTGTAAATGGCTACCTGACTTTGCTTTTGAATTACGGAAGGCGAAGACAGCAAGGAATGAAAGTTGGACACACCCTATCTTATACACTCAGATATAATAGTGATGTCTCTAACACTTCACACCCCTTCGGCAGTATGTATGCTATGGGACTACCTTTATCTTTCATAAGTTGTTGCCATGGACGCAAATGCGAGCAGACGACATGGACTATTTGAACTGGTCACAGAATTTACAGATCACCTGAAGTTGTGTTTGCTGCAGTCCAAAACCTTAGAACAACGTCGGACAAGCTCTTCCGTCAAAGTGATAGCATTTCTAAGCTGACAATCATTTCTGGGACTCCGCGAAAAGAAAATTCACAATGGTGGAATAATAAAAAATCAAATGTGCACTGATAATAGTTAAAAAAAACAATGTGAGTTTAAAAACACCGAAAAATACATGGTAAAAAAAAAACAACTACTATACTCAACTTCAATCAGGCTTGACAGGGAACAGCACCAGAATGATGTATATATAAGATGTGGATTAAGTATAGATAAGATGTGGATTAAGTATAGATAAGATGTGGATTAGGTATAGATAAGATGTGGATTAAGTTTAGATAAGATGTGGATTAAGTATAGATAAGATGTGGATTAAGTATAGATAAGATGTGGATTAAGTATAGATAAGATGTGGATTAAGTATAGATAAGATGTGGATTAAGTATAGATAAGATGTGAATTAAGTATTAATAAGATGTGGAAAGTATAGATAAGATGTGGATTAAGTATAGATAAGATGTGGATTAAGTATAGATAAGATGTGGATTAAGTATGCACAAGATGTGGATTAAGTATAGATAAGATGTGGATTAAGTATAAATAAGAAATGGATTAAGTATAGATAAGAAATGGATTAAGTATAGAGAAGAAATGGATTAAGTATAGATAAGAAATGGATTACGTATAGATGAGAAATGGATTAAGTATAGAGAAGAAATGGATTAAGTATAGATAAGAAATGGATTACGTATAGATGAGAAATGGATTAAGTATAGAGAAGAAATGGATTAAGTATAGATAAGAAATGGATTACGTATAGATGAGAAATGGATTAAGTATAGAGAAGAAATGGATTAAGTATTATTTAAGGACTAGATTAACTATAGATAAAAAAGATAAAGGTAGTCACATTGCAGATACTGCTGTAGGGAAGTGAAGGTTCAGAGAGTTTAGATAAGGAATGGAATTAAACTTAGATAAGGAATGGATAAAGACGATAAGACGGGGGATCAGATCATGACCTTCTGTCAGGGACCCCATCAATAAAAAATAAAAACTTTCCGCGAAACAGCAAAAATACCAAGTTAAAAATACATCACATACAAAAACATGACCAACAAAGAAACAGGAGACAAGCTTGAAATTGGAGGCCAATTTTTGAAGCCCTGGAGAAGTGCACAACCTGTCTACAACCTTGGGTGCTAATTGCTGAATACACTTCAGAGCCCACGTGACGAGGTTCTTGTCTAAATATAAACAATCAGCGCAAAGAACAGCTCTCAGAAAACACATGCAAGCTAAACGTGAAAGAAACACAACAAAAACAGAAAGTCAAAAGCTATGAATAAGAAACAAAAACTCGTCTGCGCAAATTCAACTTCGGATAAAATCAAGAAAGTGAAGAGGAGCGTCCGACAAGATAGAACAAAATAAATATAAAACCCGGCATAGGAAAACATTTCACTGATGGCAGTGACCAGCAAAAAAGTATTGCTTGACAGTATGGAAGTCGCTATTGATAGAAAACGTAGGGAGAAATCAGCAAGATTTTGAAGAGGAAGATCGAGCACTGCGCAGACAGCAACAGTCATCATCAGTGGCGGATCTACTATGAAACTAATGAAGCTTAAGCTTCAGGGCCCCCAATCCCGGAGGGGCCCCCAAAAGCGACTTTTTCTTCAGTTTTTATATGTGTGTTGTTGTTGATCTACTATAAGGGGCCCCTCCAAGAGTTCAAGCTTCAGGGCCCCCAAAATGTAGATCCGCCACTGGTCATCATAGATCAGTCATATAAACTGCAGACATCTTAATTCATTAACTTTGCATACTGCGATGAAGCATGAGCTGGTAGTAGCCCCTTTCAGTCATAACTGACTATGGGAATGAGCCCCTGAGGTGATAGCCCTTCAGTCATAACTGACTTTGGAATGGGCCCCTGAGGTGATAGCCCTCCGCTGTCTTTATTTTGTCTACTATTCCTGTTGGCGTGTTATATTCTCTTCTGCTCGTTGTGAGAGCTCCTTTTCGCCCAATCTGAGGTGGCGTTGTAGGAAGTATCGCCACTTGGTGCGATCGGCAGCTTCATCCTTCCAGGTTGCTGGATTTATGACCAGTACCATCATGTCTCTCTTGCACACATCTTTGAATCTCAGCTGCGGTCCAACTGTTCTTTTGCCATCTGCCAGTTGTTCATAGAAAATATCTTTCCGGATGCAGTCATCTTCCATGGCCAAGCCAGCGTAGTCTGCGCTGTCTAAGCAGTGTATACAAACTTTGAATAGAGCACGTGACAGCACACGCGCTGATACACATTGCACTGTCGGATGGAAACAACTGAGACATTGTGTAATCTCTGAGAAATGCATGAAACCAGTCAAGACATTCATAATGCGATCCTTTGCAGAAGTGACTACACAGGTAAATTTTCAGACTTCTGAACAGTAATCAGACAAGCTCGTCTGCTTTCATCTACGATTTTCCTTGTGGTGACTGGATTATGAAACAAATAAAGGAAGGAAAACAGCATGAATAAGATGGGCTTGTAACAAACATCAAGCAAATCTTGACCGTAAAAACGGTTTATGTGGTCTTTTGTCGCATAAACAAGACGACATGCAGGACAAGACAACCAGACAAACGTTGAAGCAGGACAGAGCTACACATTACTCAACTACTTTATTTTTTAACAGTTATAGACTGGGTGATGCGTCAGACAACAGAGGGCAGTCCAAGAGGAATAAGATGGACCGCGTTTTCTACATTGGGAGATCTGGAATATGCAGATGACATTGCACTACTCGCACAATCTTATCAACACATCCAGGAAAAAACGGATAGACTTAATAAGTATAGCCAGCAGGTGGGTCTGATCATAAGTCTAAAGAAGACAGAGGTCATGACACTCAATGTGGGCAACCCTGAGCCCAAAACAGTAAGGAATCAGAAACTGGAACAGACAGACACCTTCACATACCTAGGATGCATAGTAACACCAGACGTCAGAGCAAGCAAAGGCATCAATAACAGAATGAACAAAGCAAGAACAGCCTTTGTTAGTCTAAACAACATCTGGAAGTCCTCTCAGTACAGCACAAGCACAAAATTAGGATTATATCAGAGCTGTGTGCTTTCTGAGCTTCTCTATGGCGCGGAGAGCTGGAGAGTTACAGAGAAGGAAATGTCGAAATTGTCCTCTTTCCACACAATCTGCCTAAGACAAATTCTCCGAATCTTTTGGCCGAATACCATCATCAACCAAGAACTGCTTACTCGGAGCAACCAAGAGGACATGCACAACATCATAACTGGCAGACGCTGGAGTTGGGTTGGCCATTTCCTCAGAAGAGACCCCGATGCCATCACAAGAACAGCTGTGCTATGGACTCCGGAAGGAAAACGAAAGAGAGGCCGACCAAAAATAACTTGGCGGAGACCTGTGGAGGCTGAAGTGCAAAGAGGGAATTAGACATGTCGCACAGCACGAAAGATGGCTCCCGACCGAGCAGGTTGGAAGCAGTTTGTTGCCGCCCTACAAGACGCCACCTGGCGTGAAGGTCACTGACTGCTTTGACGGTCGGCGGCTACAGAAGCAGAAGATCTACAAGAGAAAGAGGAATCTAACTGACGGTCATTGTCAGAATAAAGAAAGCCATTGTAATAACAAACACATACCTGGGGAATAAAACCAAACATTAACCAGGGTACAGCTGGGGATTACAAAGGGGACATAGAGATGGACAGGACACACCCTCAGAAAAAATAAACCAGTATTGTGACAAAACGTTTGTACGTGTTCTTTTCGTGGCTCTCTCACACCTATAGCAACTCCGGCAGTATCCATTTTTTCTTACATTTTCTCTTTCCCCCATTCAATTTGCTGATTATTTGGCGATTGTTTGCCCTTTCATTCAATATTTTGCTCTATGCTGGATCTAGTAGGGTGAAGTCTCTAACACTCCCCTCCCCTACGGAAGTATCTGCTATGGGACTATCTTTATCTCTTACAATTTTGCTTTACCACTCCTCAGACTTATTTACGTTCCGCCAAGTGAACTAGGGTATTATTGTAACATTATCACCGGTCAGCCGTAATACGTTTATCTCTGTGAGTCACCTCGCCAACCTTTGATGGCAACGATCCTCTATTGACACAGGCTGGTGGTGCACGATCGGTTCCAATGAAGCCAATATTGTCCGTCTGAGAAATCTGCTTGGGGGAGTCACACGCACAGGTGATAATTAGATTATTGCATCCGCTGGCCTCTGTCCGTAGCTTTATTACAGATAAATCTGTCTGGCGAGTCAATATTGGCAGGAAAGCATCTGCGCATAGATTTGCTTTGTGATGTTTCACAAGATGCCACCGGAAATATTACCGCACGATTTGAAAGAGGTCCCTCGTTGGAATATTAAATTTAATATTTTAAACACGTGTGGGATTTTTTGAATTAAACACCCCGATCCACATAGTCTAAAGAGATTCCATTGGTTTGAAGTGAGCGCCGGGATATACAATGAATTTCATTGGAAAACTCGACGGAAAGACCATCTGTGATCTGAATTGGAAACTGGAAATATAATCTAGCGAAAGCAGAGACACTTAACTCAGAGAGACTGCAGCGCACGTCATATGAGCGACTCCCAGAAGCCAGAGAGACATCGGACTTAGAATTCCTATATTATAAGTGACAGATCGAAGTATTTGGGAAACTTAAAACCTTAAAAAGTAAGTTCGCCTTTATAAATACAGAGACTGAACAACTTAAGGGATCAGGACTTAAAATACGAAAACTGGAAACCTAGGAATTGGATCACCCGTCATAAGAAAAACGTTCCCCGGCCAAATGTTTCGCAGATTCACCCGTCATAAAAGGGATTCAAAATTTCCAGACCAAGGGGTTCGAGAGCATATAACCTAAATTGCTCGTGTCCATCCTAACCTGCGCGAGAAGATTGTGTATTCCCAAAACTTTGGGGTAAGTGTTACAATTTTTTTACAAATGTAAATTCGACATGTTTTCTTGCTAAGTGGTTATAAATGAGGCTGGCAACCTCAACATATGAAACTAGTATATTCATAAACCCCTACAGCAAGCGCTTGTGATTTCTTCTGGCTAGTCGTGCGGTAAACCGACGGCAGAGGTGTCCCCAGACTCCAGACTCCGAATGACTCCGAGTGATGACTGATGACTGATGATTACATCACATGTGCCTAAAGGTATAATATTTTGTGAGATATATGCACTTTGTTAATTGTAACTCCGGCAACTCATTATTCTCGCCGTCCAGACACATTTTCCCATTTAATACCCAGAGGAATATGGTGATTTTTAAATCACCTCCCCTGAGCTACACTGTGTACTCGGGAATTTAATTCTTCTGAGAGATTAACATTGGTGGGTGGACAGCGAGAATGCGCCTGTTAATTGGCAGCCCAGAAATGTACTTAGCAGATGCATTTGTTTTCTATTTTGTAAAAAAGTTCGTGGTAAAAGACTACTTATTGTTACAAGCTATCAGACGGTTCGAAGTACTGAAGTTACTACGCCACTCGTGTTAGAGAAGTACACTCGTCACCAAGAAGTGACGAAAACCACGGCGAAAGGACTCACCAAGAGTTAAGTTTTATTGTAAAAAAGGCGAAAGCAACGGACTTTGATAAATCCTCACCTACGTCTCCGTGACGAAAACTTGTATTTACAGCAAAATTCATCATTCCCTCCTTATTTTAACTGTTAAAGACTAATTCATTATTAAATTTGTTACATGTTGTTTTAAAACTAAACAATCATAGTCGATTCAGTTTTTATATGCATGAAAGCGAACGATTGAGCAAGATTCTTTAAAACATACATTTACATATATATAGATATATTTACATCTATAGAGCCATTACTTATAAGACGAATTTCATTGGATTACACCAACTAGGGGGCTTGAACGTTCTAAAAACCATTGCTTAAATCCTTCATAAAAGGCGAAGGACAGATATAAGTTAACAAATGTTCAGCGCTAAGCAGCATGGTTCTTGACTTCTGAATTATCTTGTGAATTACCTGTAAGGTAGAAGCGTCATTAACCTTCTATCTACATCTCTGCCAAGAGTAATCTTGTGCGAAGGTAGACACCTTTGACGACCCATTTAGATACTCTTGAGTTTTGGCCATTGTTGGACCACTACTGCAAAGCAGGGGAGGCAATCCGCGACAAGTATAACCAAACATAATCGTGACTGGAACCCACAAGGGAAGAGAATAGTGGGGAGATCAAAGAGATACTGGAGAAGACGAGTGGAAGAGGAAGGTACGGCATACAGGTTATAATGGCTACAGTAGACAAAATAAGGCACACGACGGAAATCTTTGACAACAGTCGTTCAACTATGCTCAACATGGAACCACAGGATTGACTGAATGACTGACTGAGTGCCTGACTTACTGATTGATTGGCTGAGAATGAATGTATGAATGACTGACTCACTACGACTGACTTACTGAGTTATTGATTGACTGAGTGACTTGGCTGAGTGATTAACTGACTAAGTTATTAAATGACTGACTTGACAGACAGTGACTAACTGAGTGAATAAGATGTTAAAATGTAGTCAAACAGCAGATAGCCGAAGGGGAGAGAAGTGTTAGAAACTTTACTATACTAAGTCCAGCATCGAGAGGTGGGGTGACAAGTTTCCTTCCTTGCTGCCTTTTCCTTCCTTAACTCAAGAGCAAAGTCATGTGCCCATTTACAGCTGGGTATACTGGAGCGTGTCAACACCGTGAATCGAACCCGGCACCAGTGCCGCAAAGATCAGTGCTTTAACCACCCGGCCAATCGGACACTCGAATGAGATGTTACATCCACATAATTACTCGACCAAAGATGCGCACTGAAATGACCAAATATAGAAAATGGCTATCTGTTACGGTGTTATTTTAAATGACGGCGTCTGCTGGGGTTTACCCATGCGCAACGTTTAGGGGTAATTAATATTTATAGAATATGTCGATATTTTACGGTATAGTGAACGCGAAATATATGCGGAGATTATGACGCATTCGCGTTGGGAAGGTCACGCCGGGTGACTTGGTTACAGGGCCTTTGTTACGCTATCCGTCAAGCAAGAAGGTCGTGTCTTGTATTTCTTCCAAGGAAATAAGGCTGAATATTAAGCCTGTATTATATAGATGAATCGATGTAGACTTCAGGGTCAGTTCGGAAATTAATCTAAGCATGAGATTAATTAAATTAAACTAATACTGGAAGGAGAATCGTATTATGATTCAAATTGTAGATGTCAAGAACTCATGTGCTCATTTCTGGCTGTTGACTACAACAGCGCACGTATATAGCCACGATGTTCATCTGACATATTGTTTTGACACGGACGGACATGAATATTATGCATGTAATTCCTAATGAACTATATATGAACTATATATGAACGTGTACCTACGTGAATGTCTTATGTGTGAACTGTAAATAAATTCGTGGACTCTGAATTGAGGACTTTGTCACATCGATACGTTACAGCTGTTTGCTTCATTGCCAATGTTGATGATTATGCAAATGAAGAACTCTTCTGATAGGAAAAATATGTATCTATATGATGAGCTCCGAAGGGAACGAATGTATTCTTGGACATTCAACAAATGATTAATCAATATAACGTTGACCCTTACTCCAAGATGATAACCGGACGAAGCACGCATTCGCGATTGAACAAAATACATAACCAGCTCTAAACCAGCTCGGCCTTATCTAAAGACCCGCCCTTTATCAACTGACTTTATCAACTGGCGGCCAGATGTGGCGTGGATAATTTCAAATATTAACGAGTTGAAAGAACTAAATTCCTTTCGATCGAAATGGACATTATTTGCAAATACACCGGTGACGTCATGCCCTTGACGACAGCATGAACGGTTGGAAAAGCCAGCAGCTGACAATGTCCATCGAAAAAATTTATTTGAAGCCTTCAAACATCAAATGAAACATATTGCTGACTTTCTCAATGATACAAACAAGCTCTCGAGTCCGTCGGCAAAGCATATAATGTACGATATTACCGGCAAAACAAGATAAGTCACTGATTTTAAAGGTTAAAATATTTCGTCCTGTTTGTCCAAATAACGCCATGTTCTTTTTTCGTTGTATCCATGTTAAATATTGTTCCTGTCCTTTTCATGTAGCGGGTATGGTTGGGCGGCGGTTCGGAATGAATAAAATGGCTCTCAGGATGCCGATATTCATTCTGAATGTTCCTAAGGCTGTGAATTAATAGCACCTCGCGAAGAAAGCGTCGAATTATCATTATCGGTGATCATTTCGTTCGGACTTGCATTAATTCACTTTGCATGTTAGGTGTATAGTCATGTTATAACTGGTGTTTTCTGGTGTATTTGGTTCTTATTTTTATTCATTTCAGTCTATGTTCGTAATCTATCTTTTTCCTTCTGATCTAGCTATCTTTAATTTTATTTAAATGTATTGTATTAACGTCAAATGAGTCCTGTGACGTCATCATTCATAGTACCAAATATGTTCGTTTCCTCAGTTAACCTTCACCCTTCTACATTTCCGGTTAGTACACTTGGTTTTATAATATCATTTATTTTTGTGAAAATGTCACTTTTGTATTGTGCTACTGTTCTGTAATCCTTGGTTAACCCATTGTATTGTTTGTATTCATTTCATCCTTTTATAATTTAATATTAATGCTATAATTTCTTCATTAATAATAGTGTAGATGAATATGATTAAATTTTTATCAGCTTTGATGAGGAATTAGGGACTTTGCACATATTTGCAGTAGTGGTCCTAGAAATGGGCAATGCACTTTATGCCTCATGATTATGGCATAATATATAATGATTAATTATTAAAACTTTATAACATATTAATACATATTTAATATAAATTAGTACACTTTCTCAGTACTATATTGTGAACTTAGTGACAATTAAGACTAATTATTTGGGGATAATACACATAATTATTAAATATTAATATTAAGCGCTTGATATAATTTCAGCAGCTTATATAACTAACTATCATAACTATTTATGATAGATATCAGTGAGTATATATATAATATTTTTACAAAATATTATAGATTGTGGAACTCATACATAACAATACAGGAAGATTACAATTTCTTATATTAATTATTTATTCGTTGAGTAATTATAATTATCGACATAGATTCTAGTGGTGATTACAAGACATAAGTAATTGAATACTTATATAAATTAACTTCAAGATGCTTAACTTAGACTATTTTATTAAAAATGGTAAGGATTTTCGAAAAAAAGGAGAACTTCTCGAGGCTTATGCATTGGCTGAATTTGCAAAATATAAGGCAGAAGAGGAGGAAAGAAAAGCTATTGCTAAAGCAGAGAGAGAAGAATTAAGACAAGAAGAAGAAAGAAAGATAGCAAGAGATGAAATCCTACGGATTGAAGAAGAGAATAAATTGAAACGACAAGAAATCATACTACAGCAAGAAATGGAATTGCAACGGCTTAAATTGGAAACAGCAAAACTTAATTCGCAGAGTGCTGCAGCAAGCCAAAATGATAATGCTCAATCTGGATCTTCATCCACCCGACTTAAGGGCAATTATTACTTTAAATTACCACCATTCAAATTACACGTGGACGACCTTTCATCGTGGCTGGCGCGCTTTGAGGATATATGTAAGGTCAATAACCTTGACAAAACTGCATGGGCACTTAAACTTAAGGAATTTCTGGATGGCGAACCTGCAAGTGCAGCACAAAACATTGATCCTACATTAGCCACAGATTATGAGGCCATTAAGACGTTGTTATTACGTCGTTTCCACTTGAACGAAGAGGCATGTAGATTACGTTTCAAAAGTTTGTTGCCAGATAACAATAAAGATTTCACAGGTTTTATTGCTAACATACGCAATACTTTTAACAGATGGGTTGAACTGGCAGGTGTCAACAAATCTTACGACAAATTAGTTGATTTATTATTGAGGGATAAAGTGTTATCTTCTGTCAGCCCACCATTCTTTGCTTATCTGCAAGAAAGAAAACCAGAATCTATTGATGAGTTAGAAAAATTTCTTTAAATTACTGCACAGCTCATCCGAATGCTAATATTTCTGGCTCGTTGATAAGAGAACCACTTCCTGTAGCCTCCAATATGGCATATCATAATCATAACAAACCTAGAACACACAGTGTGGACAGAGGTAGGTTCAAAGGAAACTATGACATTAATTTTCATAAGGGACAGAATAACTTTAACAATAACTTTAATAGAGGAAGACAACAAACCAGAAATTATTCACCTCAGTCAAGACACAACAGTAATCCACGTAACTCAAGTTATAATCGGTCATATCAATATAATAATGGTAACAATTGGAAGAATAGCGATAATTATATAACTCGAGACATCGAGATAACAATTATAATAGACGACAACGAGATAATTCAACTAATTATTCTCGTAATCGTTCTCATTCTCGTGGATCTTCACATTATAACCATAATACCGGGGCAGCAGTTACAAATGATATCACCCCTAAGGTTCAGGTTCCACCTAACGATAATACAATGAATTCTTCTGCTGCATGCTTTGCTATATATTATAACGTGGCAAATAGTTGCCCACAATGCAATCTTATTTTTCAGAAGGCAAAGGAGACAGTGCTAAACTGCGGACACATTACACCAGAAGTAGGTCTTGCAGCCAATGATGGAACAGGCTCTCTGATTTTTAACAGAGGGATAGTAAATGGTTCTGTAGTTTCTGTATTGAGAGACTCGGGGTCCACAACCATTGGAGTGCGACAGTCGCTAGTACATCCTAGCTGTGCAACGGGGGAATATGTCCGTTGCATGACTTTTGGGGGAACTATTGAGTTTTACCCCACAGCTATTATCCATGTTAACACACCTTTTTTTCACAGGTAACGTGAAGGTATGCATGCTGAAAAAGCCAATAGCAGACCTTATGGTGGGTCGCATACACGGCAGCAAGGATTGTTCACCAGAAGATATTATTGAATGGGAGAGACACAATCTATGCACTGGAAACGCCGTGACAACTAGAGCTCAGACTACGCTCATGGAGAGTGTCAATGATAATAAGATGGATGCAGAAAAACAGGAGGATATTGAGGTCAATTCACCTATTGACAGGGAATCATTTGCTAACAAACAAAAAAATGACAAATCTCTAAATAAATTTTTTAACCTAGTTAATAAGGTTGATAATTTAACTTCAGGTAATAAGAACAAACATTGGTTTATTATGAAAAATGATATACTAATTAGATGTTTTAGTGATAAATCACTGGTAAAACAACAAGTGATGGTACCGGCTGCTTTTAGACGGTACATTCTTCAACACGCGCATGACTCGCAGTGTGCAGGACATATGGGATATACTCGAACACGATCTCGAGTATTATCTTCATTCTTTTGGCCAGGAGTGTCACGGGATATTTCGCAGTATGTACGTTCTTGTACTACGTGCCAGGAAGTGAAAGCACGTGGAGCTTTTCACACGGCGAATATTCAGGCTTGCGATATCTCAGTACGACCTTTTGACAAGATGGCCATAGACATAATTGGTCCACTTCTACCATCTGCGAGAGGAATGTAGCTGATGCATTACATCTAATTTTCTCTAGAATAGGGTTTCCTAGAAAATTATTATCTGATCATGGGTCGCAGTTTATATCCGATACCATGAAGGAGGTAATGAAAACCTGGAACATTGATAGGAATTTGAGTAGTATTTATCATCCCATGAGTAACGGTGCAGTTGAAAGACTTAACCGTACGCTTAAGCAACTTTTACATAAGGTTACTGTTAAACACCCTCAGGACTGGGACAGAGCACTCCCAGCTGTCCTATTTGCTTACCGAGAGGTGCCACATGAACAAACTGGCTTCTCTCCCTTTGAGTTAGTTTTTGGTGCCCCTCCGAGAGGTCCTATGGGACTGATAAAAGATTTATTAATTGATGCAGAGATGACTCAGGACACTCAGTCATCTTATGAGTATGTGATTAATCTTCGAAATAATATTATTGAGTCTTGCCAATTGGCAACAGCTTCTTCTGAGGCTGCAAAAGCTAAGGCTCGATCTATACAAAACCGATCTAGACGATTACGCCAATTATTCCCGGGCGATGAGGCTTATGTATTACTCCCTCACAATAACAATAAGTTATTGATCTCATGGACTGGTCCTTATAAGGTTACTGATAAAATTTCAGACGTTGATTACGTCTTAGATATCAAGGGACACAGAAAGATATTCCATATTAATATGCTCAAGCAATTTCATACACGTCCTATACACTTACAGTAAATTTTTCATGAATTAGATGTCAATACTGTATCTACTTGTCATTATTCTAATCTATCTGTTATACAGAAGGAAGAATCTTCTTTTCCTGAAGTGCAGATGCCTTTACCTGTACTTACTGTCCAATCTACTGAATCTTGGCATGATGTGACCATTTCTTCTACGGTTACACCGCAACAGCATCAACGCGTTGCTGATCTTCTACAATCTTTCCCAGATGTGTTAACTGATGTACCGGGTTGCACATCTGTAATTAGTCACGATATTATTCTGAACGATGATACACCAATTCGTGTTCATCCTTATTCTGTACCTCTACATTTTCTGAGTAAGACATCTCAGGAACTCGAACAGATGATATCATTAGGTATTATTGAGACTAGTACATCTCCATTTTCTTCTCCTTTAGTCATTGTCCGGAAAAAGGACAACAACATACGTTTATGTGTTGACTATAGGAAACTTAATGCGCAGACAGTACCGGATAGCGAACCACATCCTATCCTTGACGATTTACTTCCTCGTCTATCCAATGCTACACTTTTCACTAAAATTGACTTAACTAAAGGTTATTGGCAGATTCCACTAACCGAAAGAGCCAAATACTACACAGCATTCTCAACTCCACGAGGTTTTTACCAGTGGAACGTGATGCCTTTTGGGCTAATGAATGTTCCAGCTACCTTTATTCGCATGATGCGAAAAATTTTAGCAGGTAGATCAGATATAATTACCTATATTGACGACATATGTTTGTTTAGTTCATCATTTGAGGAACATTTTTTAGGTCTTAAATCAGTTTTGAAAATATTGCGGGATAACCATTTAACCGCTAAACCAACTAAAATTCAAATAGCGTGTAATGAGATAACATTCCTGGGACACATTATTGGATCGGGACGTATCCAAACAATTCCCAGTACGGTTTCTAAAATATTAAATTTATCTGTTCCTCAAACGAAGAAACAGGTTAGGAGTCTGTTAGGTTTAATCCAATACTATAGCAGATTTGTACCTCACCTATCATCCATCACGGCTGTCCTGTCTTCGTTACTAAAGAAGAACATGCCTTTAAGGATAAATTGGACCGACGAATGTGACAAAACTTTTCGCACTATCTTAAAAATATTTTCATGCCCACCTGTTTTAAGATTACCAGATGCTTCTAAAAAGTTTGTTCTACGTACAGATGCGAGTAATTACGGACTCGGGGCGTGTCTACTGCAATATCATGATGATGTCCTTCACCCTGTACTGTATATCTCACGCAAACTGAAACCTCCGGAGACGAAATATTCCACTGTGGACCGAGAATTGCTCTCCGTAATCTGGGCAATTACCAAGTTGGAAAAGTTTTTGCTGGGATCTCAATTCCTGATCCAGACTGATCAGAAATCAGTGGCAGCATTACGTCGCTCAAACCATAAAAGTGCTAAACTTGTACGATTTGCTATTACGTTGCAACCCTACGAGTTCGAGATACAGTCGATACCTGGAACTGAAATCGTCATAGCCGACACGTTGTCCAGACATCCTACGGATTCTGAATGAATATTACAATTTCGAGAAAATTTTCTGACTAGTCAAGCATTACATTTGCAATGAACGGTATTGATATCAAGTCAGAATATACAACAATTCAGTTGGACTTCCTACCTAAATAAGGACATTTCGAAATAAACTATTGTGATCAAAATATCAAGTTTTACTGATCGTTTGAAAATTTGAACTTCAATTCCACTTTGAGTATCACTCATTTCGATTGAAAACTGTTAAAAAGGAACAATCTCTGATGAAGAAGGGACAGATACGCTGATGACTTAGTCAATTTACTTTCAAAAGTTTAATAAAGGAACTAACGATGAATGGATAATCAAATCATAATTTGATAATATGAACCTTGTGTCTTAATGAACTTTCATACAATTCAACAGGAGGTAACAACGATTGGATCTTCATGTCCAATATTATTAAATTTTCTATTTATTAAATTAGTATATAATATATAATAAAGTCAAAGTGTGATGAAATAAAAAAATAAAATATACTAAGAAAAAATGAAACAAAAGAATATCACACCAATTAAACCTTTTAATTAGTGTAATTATTAAGGTAATAGATATTACATTATGACATTTCATATATATAGTTAAAATGTATGAATTTTTTCTGTTCTTTTCTTCTGATTGCGTTAATTTAATTAGGTAGCTATCCTTACACTTCATTTTCACACGCATGCTAATTTAATGTATACTTTAATATTTGGTTTCAATTGTCCGTACTTCTCAATTTTTATTTCTTTTACTCTCTTATACTATTTCTCATTTTCCTCTATTAGATATTAATTAGTTAGTACCATACGTACATACTATAATTAATTATTTTAATTTTAGTTAGTTAGAATAATTTTAATAACACCTCACATTATTAGTTAGTCTATACATACAACAAATTAATTAGTTAATTAGTTAGTGACAGTGACATTTCCTTGTTTAATATAATGTATATGCATGATATGACGTTGATTTTATTATAATATATTACTGACATGACCGCGACACTGTTCTAGATAGAACATCGTAGGTCATACGTCGGGTTTTGTTAAATTTTTGATAATTTGATTAATATCGTTCAAAAAAAAAATCTATTTAATAGATTTTTTTTGCCCCCGTCTGACAGGAAATCTGTTGCGGTGTTATTTTAAATGACGGCGTCTGCTGGGGTTTACCCATGCGCAACGTTTAGGGGTCATTAATATTTATAGAATATGTCGATATTTTACGGTATAGTGAACGCGAAATATATGCGGAGATTATGACGCATTCGCGTTGGGAAGGTCACGCCGGGTGACTTGGTTACAGGGCCTTTGTTACGCTATCCGTCAAGCAAGAAGGTCGTGTCTTGTATTTCTTCCAAGGAAATAAGGCTGAGTATATAGCCTGTATTATATAGATGAATCGATGTAGACTTCAGGGTCAGTTCGGAAATTAATCTAAGCATGAGATTAATTAAATTAAACTAATACTGGAAGGAGAATCGTATTATGATTCAAATTGTAGATGTCAAGAACTCATGTGCTCATTTCTGGCTGTTGACTACAACAGCGCACGTATATAGCGACGATCTTCATCTGACATATTGTTTTGACACGGACGGACATGAATATTATGCATGTAATTCCTAATGAACTATATATGAACTATATATGAACGTGTACCTACGTGAATGTCTTATGTGTGAACTGTAAATAAATTCGTGGACTCTGAATTGAGGACTTTGTCACATCGATACGTTACAGCTGTTTGCTTCATTGCCAATGTTGATGATTATGCAAATGAAGAACTCTTCTGATAGGAAAATATGTATCTATATGATGAGCTCCGAAGGGAACGAATGTATTCTTGGACATTCAACAAATGATTAATCAATATAACGTTGACCCTTACTCCAAGATGATAACCGGACGAAGCACGCATTCGCGATTGAACAAAATACATAACCAGCTCTAAACCAGCTCGGCCTTATCTAAAGACCCGCCCTTTATCAACTGACTTTATCACTATCTGACCTGTAAACGTGTGATTCTATCGATACGGAAACGTAAATACCATGTTGTGTCTGACGATAACCTGTATATATCTGGTTCTATCGATACCAGAACGTAAATACCATATTGTGCCTGACAATAACCTGTATACTTCTGGTTATTTCGATATTGTGACTGAAAATACTGACAAGACAACTTGTGGTGGAGTAGAATGTTATGATAAGAGATGTCTGGAATTCCGCGCTCTCTCAATTGTGTCTGCTGCTAACTTTGATCAAATGAGGCCACTTGTTATTGGTTGATTGTGATCAACGTTTTGGCGAGCAAGAATTTCTACAAAAGGATTAAAGAACAACAGTGCGAATAAACATTAGCGACCGCGCATCGATTTCCTGCGTTTAGACAAACTGCTTTTCTTATCTGTTTTTATATTCTTAACCTTTATTCTAGCACACGTTTTCTTCCTTTTAATTCTTTGACTATAGCTCCATGTCTTGGTTCTATTTTTCGTTTCTTGACAGAACATGAAACATTATTGCAGTCGGTCCGCTTGAAATAAGACTTCTTCTTTCTTTTTGAACCTTAGCCGCTTACTGTCTAAGCAGTCAGTGGCCATCACGCCTGGTGGCGCCGTGTAGGGCAGCAACAAACTGTTTCCACTTTGCTCGGTCGGCGGCCATCCTTCGTGCAGTGCTCCAGCTCTGGTTCGTTCTTTGCACCTCGACCTCCACAGTTCTCCGCCAGG
This sequence comes from Oreohelix idahoensis, assembly GCA_024509875.1. Classification (NCBI taxonomy): domain Eukaryota; kingdom Metazoa; phylum Mollusca; class Gastropoda; order Stylommatophora; family Oreohelicidae; genus Oreohelix; species Oreohelix idahoensis. The sequence continues at coordinate 77,766 of JAMPIV010017596.1, forward strand.
TTGGTTTTGGTCCGCCTCTCTTTAGTTTTCCTTCAGGGGTCCATAGCATAGCTGTTCTTGTAATGGCATCAGTGTCTTTTCTGAGGACTTGGCCAGCCCAACTCTAGCGTCTGCCAACTATGATGGTGTGCATGTCCTCCTGGTTGCCACGAGTAAGCAGTTCTTGGTCGGTGATGGTATTTGGCCAAAAGGTTTGGAGAGTTTTTCTTAGCCAGATTGTGTGGAAAGAGGACAATTTCGACATTTCCTTTTCTGTAACTCTCCAGCATTCCGCACCATAGAGAAGCACAGAAAGTACACAGCTCTCATATAATCTTAATTTGGTGTTTGTGCTGTACTGGGAAGACTTCCAGATGTTGTTTAGACTAGCATTGGCTGTTCTCGCTTTATTCATTGTTGTTGATACTTTCGCTTGTTCTGCCGTCTGGTGTTACTATGCATCTTCTGTATGTAAATGTGTCTATCTGTTCTAGCATCTGGTTCCTTATTGTTATGGGTTCAGGATTGCTCACATTTAGGGCTCTTACAGACGAGCGTTTTCTTGCTGCGCGTTTCTCGCGCGTGACGAATAAAAGCGTAGGGATTTAGAGAGAGCGAGACTGTCTGCTTTCTCTAAATCCCTACTCTTTTATTCGTCACACGCGAGAAATGCACAGCAAGAAAACGCTCGTCTGTAAGAGCCCCTGGTGTCATGACATCTGTCTTCTTTAGATTCATATTTATACCCACCTGCTGGTTATACTTATTCAATCTATCTGTTTTTTCTTGGGTATGTTGATGTGAATGTGCGAGACTTGCAATGTGACCGGGCTTGGTCACGGTGACAAATCAAGTCTAGTGTGACAGGGTGAGAATGGGGTGGAATCTTTTATCAATGCTCATCTGTTGTTTTACTGGCGACTGCCAGAGATGGTGATTACAGAATAGGAACATAACCCAGGTGATTCTTTGGAGACTCGTAACTGTGTTTATGTTTTAGGCTGCATGATCGTCGAAAATATGGTAACATTCTTTTCTCTATTACCTGATGTAAACAAACGACACTTCCTACTGACGTTCAGGAAATAAGTTCAAGCTGGATTAAATATGAATGAACACCTTTATTAAGTGTCTGTAACCTCTGAGAACTTCATAATAGTTTATAAATACATGTGCTTCTGTGGTATACAAACCAGTCATCCCAAGAAATAACACACAGCCATCGAACTTACAAGATGGTCAAAACCCCAAAATCACTGCCTCGCACGTCTCGTGCCTAAAACCAACTCACTTAACCCCCTTCTCTCAAACCATCACTTCCGTCCTAGCTCTAAGCAATTCTACCCCAAGTTGGATGACGTCATTCCTGAACACTTTAATTAAATCACTCATAGGATTTGTGACTAGTGTTATTACACTAACTAGACACGCTCAAATACTTAGTGTTTAATCTTGCTAAGTATTCTTACCCTAACTATAATTAAGTGGCAGCACCTTAGTGTTAATCCGACGTAACAGTCCGTACTGTCACATACGCCCTGGGCCACTAAAGTGTATCCCGTAGGAGACACTTTATTCCCTAGAAAAAAAAATTACTAACTCTAAAAAAAAAATTATTGGGATTCATGTATCCCACCATAAATCATGTCAGAAGGACTACAATAAATAATAGATGGGAATAATGGATGAAATAACACCATTAACATTTCACACTAAAAAATCGATCATGAAGGGGTAGGGACTGATGGACATAACATAAACGAGGGACACATGGGAAGAAAAAAAACTATGGAGGTTATGGTAACTACAAATAGTACTAATAAGTGGCCAAAAAAAAAAAAATATATGACCAAAATAGAACAGTAACTAACATTCATTAACGAACTAACAAAACGCTTTATGGATTTATAGTCATCAATATCTCTCACACTTGTGCGAATCATAAAACATAAAATAACATGACAAGCGAGTTAACGTCGCAAGGAAAAAAAAAATTGGCAAAACAAATATGGCGGATGCACATAAAATATAGCGGATGCCCAAAATGGCTGTCACCCTACACTTCACTGAAGTGGGTGATGAAAAAAAAACATATGAATGGAGGAAATGGAAATAAAACCACAAAACTTGGTGGCAAAGTATGGGCAAAATGGGTAAGTCTCATTTAAAAAAATGACTTTGCCGGTGTAACAATTACCCGGAAACAATGAATGGAATGGGAAACATGGTAATCAATGGACAATGGGATAGAATATATAAATGGGCAAATAGTGAAATGGCATATATGAGTGTCGGTGTAACAATAACCGAAAATTCAAACAATCATAATGCAATATGGTGTCATCATCATAATAAATCGTGAATGATGCCAACATTAGTGGCGGGTGAAGATGTACATTAGTTAATCACTTTTATTTGGTACAACAGAACGATGTAAACCTTAAAAAATCTGGGCAAAATCTTACATCAAAAAAACATGGCAAAAAAACAAAAACAAAAAAAAAACAAAAAAATCATAGGGGCACAAAAGATGGTCAAATATTACATTAGTCAAAATAATGTGACATAATGACGCTAACGCGTGTAAAAGGAAACTACATCAACTACAATATATCAGGACTGCAGAGATCGTCTGAGTTGGTGGATCTCCATCAGCAGTGGTCGAAAGGATGTCGTAATGGAAATGTTCATGTACTGGCAGATTCGACAATGTCTTTCTTGCGGACGAAAATGTAACAGCTCTCCATAAATAACGGCTGTTGGACTTTCCTATCTGAACTGGAATTGTGCGTAAGGTGTGTAACCCAGATGTTCAAGGATGCGTAACGATTGGTCTTCAAGGTAGCATCAGGATCAAGCAATTCAGCAGGAGGGGTATTGTGTAGGAGACCTGCATCGGAAGACACGAGAAGCAGGGTCGACTTCATGCTAAAAAATAATAGCAGGGCAGGAAATGTCAACCTGACCGGAGACGGCATCTGGAGGTAAGTGCAGTTCAATTTGTAAACATCTTTGCAAAAATGTTCATTGCTTCCAATCTTTCAATGGCTTACAATAACAGGCGAGGATCGTACTGTGTAGGTTGGGATGAAGGAACAATGGCATGACGGGAAGGACGGAGTGGAGGCTGTGGAACGGCAGAAGGATAACGGAGGGGAATACGTAATCTACGGGACGGAGGTGTGACAGTGGGAGGGAGAGGCGGAGGAGAGGGACTACGGTAAGGAGAATGAACAGAACCACGGGAGCGACGAAAACGGGTTCGTACATGGGCGGCCCGCTGGTGAAGGGGCTTAGGAAAGGGAACAGAATCGTAAATGAATTTTGGATGACGACGTCTAAAGAGAAAACGAGCTGAGGGAAGAGGAACATCAGGTCCAATATCAAAAGAAGAATAATCGGGGGAAGAGCCAAGATCACTAATCTCATTTTTCGGAAAATAAATTCTACGGCCTTCGTCGTCCGTTATATGCTGGAGCTCATCCGACCTGTATCCAATTTCGTCGGGGCCCATAACTCTATCCTCCCCACTTGACGAATCGAATTCTGATTCTATGTCAAGCTGGTACTTTTCTTGTACTGTATCAAGGTCGGAGGGAGGCGGAGGAAAATAACCATAAGGAGAAAGAGAAGGTTCAACATCTGAAGAGTCAGTCTCATGTTCTGTATCAAGGTCGGAGGGAGGCGGAGGAAAATAACCATAAGGAGAAAAAGAAGATTCAACATCTGAAGAGTCAGACTCATGTTCTGTATCAAGGTCGGAGGGAGTGCGGAGGCGGAGGAAAATAACCNTAAGGAGGAAGAGAAGGTGCAACATCAGAAGAGTCAGACTCATGTTCTGTATCAAGGTCGGAGGGAGGCGGAGGAAAATAACCATAAGGAGGAAGAGAAGGTTCAAAATCTGAAAAGTCAGACTCAGGTTCTTTATCAAGGTCGGAGGGAGGCGGAGGAAAATAACCATAAGGAGAAAGAGCGGGGTCAGAAGAGAGATAAACAGAGGGAGGAAAAGCGGGGTCTGAAGGGAGGTGAACAGAGGGAGGAAAAGCGAGGTCTGAAGAGAGGTGAACAGAGGGAGGTGGAGGAAAAGTGGAATCAGAAGAGAGGTGAACAGGGGGAGGAAGAGAGGTATGGACAGGAGTTGCGGCAGTAATAGGAGGTACAATAATATCATGCTGAGGCGAAGCATGAGAGGGGCCTGGAGTAACGGAGGGTAACTCAACCAAGCGAGCATCACGGGAGAGGATACGTGAGTACAGCTCAGGTGGAGGGATATGAACCTCAGCGGTGGAACAGGAATGATAACGTCTGTTAAAGGTTTTTCTCCACTGTGTTACTGGCTTTATATATGCTCTTAGTCCATTTTCTGTCGTTACCATACATCTTTCTTTGTCACTGGTAACATTATTTATTTCAAATATCTTTCCTTGTTTGATTACATTGATAACGTTTCTCACTGTAATTCGACAGTGTCTTTTATTGAGACTGTTCCAGTGTGCCCTTCCAGCAGCTGTTTGTTGCTGTGACAATTGTTGTTGAAGCAGATGGTTTTTTTTTTTTGCAACAAAAATACTTGATGCTCTAGCTGTTGAATGGGTGAATCCATCATAAAAAAACAGTTAGGAGCTGGTCACGGGCATCAAATCAAATAGCTGAATCCATCGGAAAAAGGCAGTTACGAGCTGGTCACGGGCACCAAATCAAGTTATGTGGCCGGGGGAGTGGACGGGAACGGCACCAAATCAAGTTAGATGTGACCTTGGTCACGGTGACAAATCAAGTCTAGTGTGACAGGGTGAGAATGGGGTGGAATCTTTTATCAATGCTCATCTGTTGTTTTACTGGCGACTGCCAGAGATGGTGATTACAGAATAGGAACATAACCCAGGTGATTATTTTGGAGACTCGTAACTGTGTTTATGTTTTAGGCTGCATGATCGTCGAAAATATGGTAACATTCTTTTCTCTATTACCTGATGTAAACAAACGACACTTCCTACTGACGTTCAGGAAATAAGTTCAAGCTGGATTAAATATGAATGAACACCTTTATTAAGTGTCTGTAACCTCTGAGAACTTCATAATAGTTCATAAATACATGTGCTTCTGTGGTATACAAACCAGTCATCCCAAGAAATAACACACAGCCATCGAACTTACAAGATGGTCAAAACCCCAAAATCACTGCCTCGCACGTCTCGTGCCTAAAACCAACTCACTTAACCCCCTTCTCTCAAACCATCACTTCCGTCCTAGCTCTAAGCAATTCTACCCCAAGTTGGATGACGTCATTCCTGAACACTTTAATTAAATTACTCATAGGATTTGTGACTAGTGTTATTACACTAACTAGACACGCTCAAATACTTAGTGTTTAATCTTGCTAAGTATTCTTACCCTAACTATAATTAAGTGGCAGCACCTTAGTGTTAATCCGACGTAACAGTCCGTACTGTCACATTTGCATATTCCAGATCTTACTGCGTAGAAAACGTTGTCCATCTTATTCCTCTTGGAACTGCCCTCTGTTGTCAAAAATAAAGTGGTTGGTAAGGGGCATCCCTGTCGTTGAAATAAGCCTGCGCCAACTAATTTCATGCTTCCCTCCCCTTGCAGTGATATTTTCTGTAGCTATTAGTTTTACGTGACGATTTTTCACATTGACTTTTTTCCGTCTAGATTCTAGATGATAATGTACTGCGGATCTCTTGTCAGTTCATCTTCCACCCTTACAGGATTTCAGCACTACAGTCTGATTACAAACGTGCCCACAATATTTGCATTGTTACATTTACTTTCTCTTAAATTCACATATGTCAGTAGTTATTCTTGCATATTTATTGAAACATATATCTTTCTTCCGTGATCATCCTCGTAATTCTATCGAAATTTAAAAAAAAATATGATTGGCTAACCTGGTAATTGTCTTTAGTTTAATTCCGTAAAAATATTGCACGCACTTTTATGACAACATTTTACAATTATTCAAATATCTGAGGTCATTTAGTCAGCCATTCTCTCTACTTAAATATATACGGATGCTTTTCTCACCTGTATTACTCCTCTCTCTGTGTCTATCTCTCTCTGAATTTGCACAGTATCCCTACCTCGTCGCTACTTTTCACCCTTTCTCTGTCTGTCTGTCTGTCTGTCTGTCTGTCTGTCTGTCTGTCTGTCTGTCTGTCTGTCTCTCTCTCTCTCTCTCTCTCTCTCTCTCTCTCTCTCTCCTGAATAGATGTTTTTGATTTGTTTTTGTTTTTTTTTTGTTTTTTGCGTTTGTTATTGTTTTTTTTAATATTATTTTCATTTAAAAAACACACTTAATTTTGATTATGATTTCATACTGTAGATGTATGTTGTTATATTATAACTTTACATGCCTTTAAATTAATGCTTACAGTAACATGTGAGAATGAAAGGATATAGCATGCAAGATAAATGAGAGTGGAAGGGCAGAATGTTAGACGGGCCTGCGCGCCCAGTTCTTAACCCTTCGAAAATAAAGTGCGTCTGTTCATTTTCTCTGTGTGAAAATACGTAATCAATCCTCTCTACCACTTTCTCTTTCTCTGATGTCACACACGTGAACCCTCTTTTACTCTCTGTCTCTCATTCCCTCTGATCGGCGAATTTACCTGGTGATTTACCTATTTTAAAATAAAAACAATATAAAGATAGACCCATCGACGATACTTCCGTTAAAGATTTCATTGTTCTAGGTCCAGCCTTTTGAGGTGGGCTGACAAATTCTCTTCTTCGAGCCTTTGCCGCCCCTAACTCAACAACAGAGTCAGATACCCTTTTATAGATGAGCGTGACACTACCAAGCCTTGGACCTGGATCCATGTAACTTTGCCGAGAGAGCCAAGCGTTCCAACGACTCTGCCAGCCGACGCTCGACTTACCTATACCTACAACAAATATCCCAACTGCAGCGCATTAACAGAAAATCTGTACTCGTTGCTAATAAACGTCTAATGTCATGTTTGTACTTAAACAAAAACGTGTGTCAATTATTACAAGTGTGTCTGGATATCAAGTTTCCTTTATCAAGTTTTCACTTCATCTGTTGCAGCCATTATCATGTAGTAGTAACTTTGATATCCAATACTTTGTTTCAAAAGCACACAAAAATTCCGTTAACGAAAACAAGAAATGTAAAATAACATAACAAAGTTATACGCCTATTTCTTTAAATGATTAATAACGTTTTCTTTTGTTCATTATTTCTGTATCTTTTCAGCGATCATTCCATCACAGTTCTGATATGTACTTATTCACCTACCGGTTAACGATATTATCTTCTGTCAGAATTCTATCACTACGTGTGCCGGCCTTCATCGATTCTCCCTGCCAACGCGGAATTAAAGATGTCAGATTGCCATTACTGGAAGGCACGTCGTATTTTTAATATGGCGAATTAGTCATAGGTAATTCATGCTTCACCGGCGAAAGTCAACATTTCTGGTCTGGAAATCAGAGTTCTTAACTTGCTCACATCCGGTTTGTCAAGACAGCAGCATATTTAATCAATAAATGCGCTCATTAACTGATCTCAAATTATCTCAGTAAACAACCTTGGTTTATTTTTGTGACTAAAACTGTCTTTGGTTGAATTATAAATACGTAACAAAAATTGTCTTTGGTTTAACATTTTCAACGAGCTATAATTATACAACAAAAATTGTATGTGGTTCAAGATTTTTCAGCGAGTTATAATTATGCAACAAAATTGTATTCCGTTCAACATTTTCAGCGAGTTATAATAATAATAATAATGTGTTGTTCGTCCATCACGGGTGATGAAGACCACTCTGTTCATCCAATTATTTAAGAATACAGTATGTTAGATTACTCTATGGGTACGAAGGTGACTGATGAGCCCGATGCGGGCCTGGAAAGATCTCGGACAGTGTGGGCAGGGAATGTTTGCTTCATGTGAAGGTTTTATTACACGGTCTTTTCTAGCTTGTCTCCGCTGTTCCGCTGCTGCTCTTCTGGATGATTCGCATGCTGCTGCACCTTTACGAAGAGATGTGCGCCAAGCAGTTCGGTCTTGCGCAGCAGCTTCCCATGTGTCTGGGTTTATGTCAAAGGTTTTCAATGACGTCTTTAACGTGTCTTTGAAGCGCTTCTTTTGGCCACCATGGGAGCGTTTACCCTTCTGTATCTCACCATAAAAAAGTATCTTTGGCAGTCGATGGTCTGGCATGCGGACTACATGACCTGCCCAGCGAATCTGTGACTGCATCAGAATAGTATCAATACTAGGGATACCAGCTCTGACAAGAACGGCGGTATCCGGGATCTTGTCTTGCCATTTGATGTTCATTATCTTCCTGATGCATAATAATAATAATAAGTGTTATTTATTTATAAATGTTATTTGACTCAACATTTTTCAGCGACTTATAATAATACAACAAAAATTGTGTTTGGTTGAAATATTTCTGCTGAATTATAAATATACAACAAAAAGCAGGCAGTAGACACCAAATATTCATGTTTATCTTTTTCATCTTCTTCTATCTTCCTCGCCCCCTCGCTACAAATAAAATCTCCTTGGATCACACAAGAAGTACTTGACGCTTTGAGGTAGAGAGATCGGGCGCATAACAATAAGGATATCATTACACATTGGACAGGAAGAAAATAAGTTCAATACATAATTGGCACAGGAAAGAAAAACTACTTTAGTTCAGAGCAAAACAAACAGTAAAGATATATGGAAAGTAATCAACACTTTATTGAACATACGAAAATGTCCTGATTCATCCACTCTCAATACGTCACTTAAGTGTAGGCTACAGACTTCAGCAACCATTTAGGCAGACGTCAAAAAACATAAAACCCACCATTCCTTCTTCCTCTTGTGACTGAAGCAAATTATCAACGTTCTGCGAGAACAAATGTACTAACACAATTCCATCCGACATCCCTTTTATAACAGTTAACGAAGTTTATAACTATATTACTGGCCTTAAAGATAATAACTCATCGGGACTTGATGGAATCAGTAATCGAATACTGCGCTATGCTGCACTAGCTATTAGTGATTCACTAACATTCACATATAATCAATGTATCGCAAGGAGTTACTTTCCATCTGTTGTTAAAATCGCCAAAGTATACACACTTGTCAAACCGGGTGCATCTGATAATAGTAACCTTGGTAATTATAGGCCCATTTCTCTTATATCTTCGCTGTCGAAACCACTGGAAAAACACATCCACAAAACAATACTACAACACCTAGTCAGTAGTGACCTGCTAATGGGCAGTCAGTCAGGGTTTAGACCTAAGCATTCATACCACACAACCTTCATAAAAATGATAGATAACTAGCACTGAAACAATACCAACGATAATTTATATGGGGCAATCTATATAGACTAGAAAAGCATTTGATATGATAGATCACGTTATTTTAATTAGAAAATTAGAATCAATGAAAGTAAATCTTAAGCTGGTGAAGTTAATTAAATTGTTCCTGTTAGACAGACAACAAATATGTCCTATAATAATTCCTTATCAAACCCAACAGTTGTCAATACCGGTCTCCCTCAGGGCTCTATTCTCGGGCCTCTTCTCTTTACCAAAAATATTAATTATCTTATTTTACACATCAAACACTCATCATGTGACCTGTTTGCCGATGACCGTACTGTTTATACAAGTGATACAAGTTGCATCACTCTAGAATATCTTGTATAGAATATATAGACGGGCCTGCGTGCACAATTCTTAACCTTTTGAAAATAAAGTTCGTTCGTTCGTTCGTTCCCTGTGGAACACACGCTTTCAACCAGATGTCCCCATGCATCCACATGCTAGAATTCCCGCTCCAGTATCCCCACAGTCCCGCCTATTCTTATTTATGTCCTCTTGTCTCTTCTTCGCGTGCTTTCAGATTTCCTCTCTCGGACACTAATGGAATTTCAAAGGACCATCTGATCTTTATGTTCACCGGTTACTTCCTCTTTGTGCCTCTAAATGATCATCAAACGTGAAAATTTAAACCGACGTTATGAATGTCACGGTGTTCTCCTACCCGTAACTTTCACGATGACCTTTTCCCTGTAAATGTCAAACTGACCTCTCATCTGTAAATGTCATACTGACTTCCATTTCTGCGTAGGAAGATATTATATTCATAAATGGGTAAACGTTTTCTTTAGACTAGTAAATTATGTGGTCACTTAAAATGATTCTTAGTAGCACACTTAGGAATTGTATCATTACAAGAATAAATAAGTAAACAAATAAATAAAGGTAATGAACAGGTACTCGTTGGACATAAAGGATGACACTATACAACAGAAAAGAAAATATAAGTGATTGGCTTACGGGGAATCGAACCTAGGACCAACCAAACGGCGCCATCGCCTTGCTGTGACAGTACATCGTGAAAAGACGCTCAGCCAATTTTGCACCCCACAAAAAGTGCATTATTGGCTGAGGTCATTCTCATGACACTCACACAACTATGATATATATAGGACCCGTGGATTTATATATTTATTTATACCATTACAAGAGGATGACACTCTAGAATTTACTCGTCTAAACAGAACCTTTACCTCCGAATCTTACGCAGATCTAACAAGGGTGGGGTGGGGATGTAGCTATCTGACAATTAATGCAGTAATCATAATTAGTCAACTCAATACACCCAGAATTCCAAACGCTGCAACTTATTCAACTTGGCTATAGCACCATTTACTTGACCTGACGAGCACACTTATTCAACTTGGTTACTGCACCATTTACTTGACCTGACGAGCACACTTATTCAACTTGGTTACTGCACCATTTACTTGACCTGACGAGCACACTTATTCAACTTGATTACTGCACCATTTACTTGACCTGACGAGCACACTTATTCAACTTGATTACTGCACCATTTACTTGACCTGACGAGCACACTTATTCAACTTGATTACTGCACCATTTACTTGACCTGACGAGCACACTTATTCAACTTGGTTACTGCACCATTTACTTGACCTGGCGAGCACACTTATTCAACTTGATTACTGCACCATTTACTTGACCTGACGAGCACACTTATTCAACTTGATTACTGCACCATTTACTTGACCTGACGAGCACACTTATTCAACTTGGTTACTGCACCATTTACTTGACCTGACGAGCACACTTATTCAACTTGGTTTCTGCACCATTTACTTGACCTGGCGAGCACACTTATTCAACTTGGTTACTGCACCATTTACTTGACCTGACGAGCACACTTATTCAACTTGGTTACTGTACCATTTACTTGACCTGGCGAGCACACTTATTCAACTTGGTTACTGTACCATTTACTTGACCTGACGAGCACACTTATTCAACTTGGTTTCTGTACCATTTACTTGACCTGACGAGCGCACTTATTCAACTTGGTTACTGCACCATTTACTTGACCTGACGAGCACACTTATTCAACTTGTTTACTGCACCATTTACTTGACCTGACGAGCACACTTATTCAATTTGGTTACTGCACCATTTACTTGACCTGACGAGCACACTTATTCAACTTGTTTACTGCACCATTTACTTGACCTGACGAGCACACTTACTTGTATTCAACTTGGTTACTGCACCATTTACTTGACCTGACGAGCACACTTATTCAACTTGGTTACTGTACCATTTACTTGACCTGACGAGCACACTTATTCAACTTGGTTACTGTACCATTTACTTGACCTGGCGAGCACACTTATTCAACTTGGTTACTGCACCATTTACTTGACCTGACGAGCACACTTATTCAACTTGGTTACTGCACCATTTACTTGACCTGACGAGCACACTTATACAACTTGGTTACTGCACCATTTACTTGACCTGGCGAGCACACTTATTCAACTTGGTTACTGCACCATTTACTTGACCTGACGAGCACACTTATTCAACTTGGTTACTGCATCATTTACTTGACCTGACGAGCACACTTATTCAACTTGGTTACTGCACCATTTACTTGAACTGACGAGCACACTTATTCAACTTGTTTACTGCACCATTTACTTGACCTGACGAGCACACTTATTCAATTTGGTTACTGCACCATTTACTTGACCTGACGAGCTCTCTTCTGTGGACGCATTCTTTAAACAGGTGAAATATTTTCTCACCTTGTTCACGTAACCTGTGTGGTCGGTGAGGCTCGATATCTGTTCAACTTAAAAAAAATTTTTTTTCCTTGTATGAGATCACCTCTGTCGTGTCAATATTTATTGTCTCTGTCATTGTCTCAAATGTCTACTTTTGAATATTTGGCCATATGTAAATACGAGTGACAGAGTGGTTAGAGCGATTGTCTCTGGCGGCAAAGGTGCTGGGTTCAATTCACGGAATCGAAACGCTTCAGTGTACCCAGCTGTAAATGGGTACCTGACTTTGCACTTGAGTTAGGGAGGGATAATGCAGCGAGGAAGGGAATTGGTTACTCTACCTCTCGATGCTGGACCTAGTATAGCGGTCTAACACTTCTTCCCTACGGCAGTATCTGTTATGGGACTACCTTTACAGTTGTTGTTGTTGTTGTTGTTTATGTAAGAACATTACTGGACAGTCCTTTCAATCCTCGCTCAAGGTGCTGTTATTCCGGACAGGTAAGAGCTAAGGACGGCTAGGTAACTTGGCAAAATTAGTTGTACTGTACTTAATCATAGGTTTAGTTTGGTTTAGTTTGGTTTAGTTAGGTTTAGTTTGGTTTAGTTTGGTTTAGTTTGGTTTAGTTTGGTTTAGTTTGGTTTAGTTTGGTTTAGTTTGGTTTAGTTAGGTTTAGTTTGGTTTAAGGTTTAGTTTGGTTTAGTTTGGTTTAGTTTGGTTTAGTTTGGTTTAGTTTGGTTTAGTTTGGTTTAGTTAGGTTTAGTTTGGTTTAAGGTTTAGTTTGGTTTAGTTTGGTTTAGTTTGGTTTAGTTTGGTTTAGTTAGGTTTAGTTTGGTTTAGTTAGGTTTAGTTTGGTTTAGTTTGGTTTAGTTTGGTTTAGTTGGTTAGTTGTTTAGTGGTAGTTAGTTTAGTGGTAGTAGTAGTTTAGGTTAGTAGTTAGTAGTTGGTTAGTAGTAGTAGTTTGGTTAGTAGTTGGTTTAGGGTTGGTTTAGTTAGTTGTAGTTGGTAGTAGTAGTAGTAGTAGTTGGTAGTAGTAGTTGGTAGTGGTAGTAGTTGGTAGTGGTAGTAGTTGGTAGTAGTAGTAGTTGGTAGTAGTTGGTAGTAGTAGTAGTTGGTAGTAGTAGTTTTAGTTTGGTAGTAGTTAGGGTAGGGGTAGTAGGTAGTTAGGTAGTAGTTAGTTAGTTGGTTGGTTAGTAGTAGTTGTAGTAGTTGGTGTAGTTTAGGTTTAGGGTTAGTAGTAGTTAGGGTTAGTAGGTTTAGTAGTGGTAGGTTTAGTTAGTTTAGTTAGTAGTAGTAGTTAGCATTAGTAGTAGGGTAGTAGGTTAGTAGTAGGGTTAGTAGTTAGGGTTAGTAGTAGGGTTTAGTAGTAGGTTTAGGGTTAGGGTTTAGTAGTTGGGTAGTAGTAGTAGGTTTAGTAGTTAGGGTAGTTAGTGGTTAGGTAGTGGTTAGTAGGTTAGTTTAGGGTAGTAGGTTTAGTAGTTTAGTAGTAGGGTAGTAGTAGTAGTAGTAGTAGTAGTGGTAGTTAGGTTTTAGGGTTAGTAGTAGTAGTAGTGTTAGTAGTAGTGGTGTAGTAGTTAGTAGTGGTAGTTAGTAGTAGTAGTAGTTAGTAGTAGTTGGTGTTTAGTTTAGTAGTTTAGTAGTAGTTGTAGTAGTAGTAGTAGGGTTAGTAGTAGGTTTAGTTAGGGTTAGTTGGGTAGTAGTTAGTTAGTAGTAGTAGTAGTAGGTTAGTAGTTAGTTTGGTTAGTAGTAGTAGTAGTTAGGGTTAGTAGGGTGGTAGGTTTAGTAGTTAGTAGTTAGTGGTAGTAGTTTGGTAGTAGTAGTAGTTAGTAGTTAGTAGTAGTAGTTAGGGTAGTAGTGGTGGTTAGTAGGTAGTAGTAGTAGTGGGTAGTAGTAGTAGTAGTAGTAGTAGGGTTTAGTAGTAGTGGTAGGGTAGTAGTAGTTTAGGGTTAGTTAGGGTAGGGTAGTAGTAGTTAGTAGTAGTGGTTTAGTGGTTAGTAGTTAGTGGTAGTTTAGGTTTAGTAGTAGTTAGTTAGTAGTTGGGTTTAGTTTGGTTAGTAGTTAGTTTAGGTAGGGTAGTAGTTAGGGTTTAGGTTAGGGTTAGGTGTTTGGTTTAGGTTAGTTAGTAGTAGTAGTTTGGTTTAGTTTAGGTTAGGGTTAGTTTGGTTTAGTTGGTTAGTAGTTAGGGTAGGTTAGGGTTAGTTAGTTTTAGGTTTAGTTAGGTAGGTAGTTTGGTTTAGTTAGGTTTAGTTAGGTTTAGTTTGGTTTAGTTTGGTTTAGTTTGGTTTAGTTTGGTTTAGTTTGGTTTAGTTAGGTTTAGTTTGGTTTAGTTTGGTTTAGTTTGGTTTAGTTTGGTTTAGTTTGGTTTAGTTTGGTTTAGTTAGGTTTAGTTTGGTTTAGTTTGGTTTCAAGGATCATCTTCGTTGCACACGGACATCTCCATCAGTGCTCCGATCTCCATTCTTAGATCACATAAGAAGGATCTAAGTACAGTGCACGAACTACGTAGCACCGGCGAGGATCTCAATGTGTGTATACAGGAATCACATATTCTATAAATGTTTTTGTGGTGGGTAGGTTTCCTAATTTTTAAATTGTGCCAGGTCAGCGGCCGTATGGCCTACTCTTTGCGATTTCCAACTGCCGATGGATTTTAATCTCCATTAAAAGTGTGAAATTCGCACACGGGAACCTCCTATTTTTTCGTCCTTATCCGAGAAGGATAGGCGTCCGATCTCACTACCCAGGAGATTGGGGGGGGGGGGGGGCGGGGGGGTGTGACAACATTAGGAGCCACTAATTCTTAACAAATTTCCATCAGTTATATTCCCTATACTGGGAGCGAGCCCGGTACCTTTAGCATTAGACGCTATACCTCTGAGCCACTCCGACCCTAGTCATGACGTTTCATAGAGCAAATGACCTTGCACTTTTTTCACCATACTTATGACTATTGTCCACAGCAAATTATAGAATGCAGCGGGCAGCAGACATGCTAGTGTCATGGGCAGAGAAATGGCTTATCACAATAAACACAGACAAAACCTCCACAACACTGTTCTCCCTCGCCCCCAAGGACAAATCAGCTAACATACACCTAGGGACAACCGTGATCAAGGAAGAAAGCTACCCCACCTATCTTGGGGTGACATTTGACCAAAGGCTTACATGGAATAAGCATATTGAAAATGCAGAAGGAAAGGCCCGAAGACGACTAGGCATACTCAGAAAATTAGCAGGTACCAACTGGGGAGCAAATGAACGAAATCTAAAGAAGATTTATAATGGAGTAATAAGACCACACTTAGAGTTTAGCTCAGCAGCATGGTCATCATCAGCTGCTAACTCACATCTGCAGTCTTTGGACAGGGTGCAAAATCAAGCTCTCAGGCTCATTACAGGAGCCATGAAAACTACACCAATAACAGAGATGCAGAAGGTTGCTGGATTACAGACATTGTCCCATAGAAGAGACACAAAAACCATGATCCAGATGGAAAAGTACAACAGTATGCCAATGCACCCAATGAAAGCAAGACTAGATGATCTGGCATTGGGACGTCTAAAGCGTAGCAGCTTTGTGCATCGGGGGAAAAGACTTATAAGACAGCATCACGAAGACCTACTATGAGACTAGGCATATTCCCACTGGTAAATTCTGTTCCAACTATACAGCTGAGGTTCAAGCTCTAGAGCAAGCTGCAAATATGATTTATAACACCAACTCTGACTGCCAACGGGTAGTCATCCTCACAGATGCACTGTCTGTCCTGCAAGCTCTCAAGGGTGGTAAACTCCCGCATCTGAGAAATGAACTAAACAAGGTAGCTGCCAAAAAGAGAACCATACTTCAGTGGGTACCATCTCATTGTGGTGTACCCGGAAATGAAAAGGCAGATAAACTTGCAAAAAAGGGAGGAGAATGTGAACAAGAAGATAATGAAGTCACATACTTTGAGAAAAAGAGAGCTATCCAGACTATCAGAGGAGAACAGAACCAACCCAAAGACGACTATCACACTCTCGACCGGCAGGGACAGATAACTATTTTTCGACTCAGGACAGGGCATAACAAACTGAATAAACACATGCACAAGCTACGATTGTCTGCTTCACCACTGTGCACATGTGGATTAAACGAACAAACTGCTGAGCATGTTCTACAGGACTGTCCTCTGTATGACCAGTTAAGAAAGATATACTGGCCCAATGACTCAACACTAAACTCAAAGCTATATGGAGTTAAAGAGGAACTTCAAACAACAGTCAAATTCATCATGAGAACTCGTCAGACGGTGTAATCATCAAAGATGCGATCGCAAGAAGAAGAAGAAGAAGAAGAATGACTATTGTCATTACAAATATGACTATTTTCATTACACCTATGACTATTTTCATTACACCTATGACTATTTTCATTATACATATTATCATAGTCGCAGGTGTGATGAAAAAGTGCACGGTAATTTGCTCTATGAAATGTCATAGGTCTGACAACAAAGTGAAGGGTAATTTGCTGTATGAAAGAACTCACGTCTGTTCAAAACCTGCAAGTTACTTTGCTCTGTGCAAAATGTTAAATGTCTGACGAATATGTGCAACGTACTTCGCTCTATCAAAAACATAAGGCATGACAAGACATCAAAATAATGTTTTTCAAGCGGAGTCCTGCCAAGCATTGAAACTGCCTGACTTGCCTGCCTCGACAGGGTCGGCCCAATACTTCTGGCGGTCAACTGTGCCTGTGCTGAAGAGTCCAGTCACAGAGGCTGGGGAACAGATAAACTTTTTCGTCATCGGTAGCAGTACACCATCTGAAGTATGACCACTTCTGTCTTCAAGTATACTCAAGTTCACATCTGAAGTTGACCACTTCTGTCTTCAAGTATACTCAAGTTCACATCTGAAGTTGGCCACTTCTGTCTTCAAGTATACTCAAGTTCACATCTGAAGTTGACCACTTCTGTCTTCAAGTATACTCAAGTTCACATCTGAAGTTGACCACTTCTGTCTTCAAGTATACTCAAGTTCACATCTGAAGTTGGCCACTTCTGTCTTCAAGTATACTCAAGTTCACATCTGAAGTATGGCCACTTCTGTCTTCAAGTATACTCAAGTTCACATCTGAAGTTGACCACTTCTGTCTTCAAGTATACTCAAGTTCACATCTGAAGTTGGCCACTTCTGTCTTCAAGTATACTCAAGTTGACGTCAGAGGCTGGCTACTTCTGTCTTCAAGTATACTCAAGTTCACATCTGAAGTATGGCCACTTCTGTCTTCAAGTATACTCAAGTTCACATCTGAAGTTGACCACTTCTGTCTTCAAGTATACTCAAGTTCACATCTGAAGTTGGCCACTTCTGTCTTCAAGTATACTCAAGTTCACATCTGAAGTATGGCCACTTCTGTCTTCAAGTATACTCAAGTTCACATCTGAAGTATGGCCACTTCTGTCTTAAAGTATATTCAAGTTGACATCCTCGGGTGTTTGAAGAAGAAGAAGAATGTTGCACGTGCGAAAAACTGTTGACGTGTGCATCATGTTGTTACAACATTCTAACAGTATTATCTAACATTTCATAAACATTGACGTACACACTTCATTTTTGCCTGTTTCACCTGACTTGGATTTTACAACAATAGAATAACAGTTAATTCTATTTCAACTGATCGCAGTTTCAAAATGAAACACTCTGAGATACCTCAGAACGCATTCTGGATTTCTGTTAAAAACGAGTGTTCTATTATTGCAAAACGAGTTTAAATTATTTTGAGGCAGTTTTCTACGTCATATTTATATTAGTTTTAATTTTCAACACTTACAAGCATTAAATGCAAAACAGGGAAAGACTTCTATGTGTTGAAGATGAAATAAAAGTTTACTTATCTCAAATGCGCCCTAATATCCAAGAAATTATCGTGGACAGAGAAGAAAACAAATGCCGAGGTATTGACAGCTGCGGGTGTTAATAGATCGCTCATCAAAACCATCAGGAAAAGACAAATGAAATTTATGGGACATATTAACAGAAGAGGAGGAGTGGAGGAATTAGTCGTATGGGGGAAAATACCAGGTAGGAGAGGAAGAGGAATGCAGAGAAAGATGTATCTGGAAAGCTTAAACAACTGGGCAACAAACAACATCATGGGCAACAACAACCTCATTAGACTATCAAAAGACAGAGAAGATCGGAGGGTCATGATCGCCAATGTCTGTTCAAGACCAGGCACCTGAAGATGAAGAATCCAAGAAATTACTCAAAAGCATCAAGCCCAAGTATCGCATTAGGACCATCAGGTTTGTATGAAAAACATTTATTTTTTTGTTTGTCAAATATATGTTCTAATTATTTTAAACAATTTAAAGAAAATCGAATTAAGAGTTTTCTTTATTCTAAAGTACCCACAAATTAGTGTATCTAATTTAGTATATATCATAATAATTTGTTCACCCGTGTGTTACCGGGGCCCGAAAGGGGAGCAAAGAATAGTAACACTGTCCCCTGCCAAGCATGTCGTAGAAAGCGACTAAGGAGGGTTGGGCATGGGGCCAGTTACCCCATCCTGTAAAAAATTTAAACCACAAAAAACTTCAACAAATATGGACAAGTCAAATTAGAATAGAGGGATTAAAATGGTATGACAAGGTTACCAACGTGGAACTGATGACAAGAACTAGACAAGTGCCAGTGGAACAAGAAATGAGAAGAAGACGATGGCGATGGATAGGACACACACTGAGGAAACCTGTTGATAGCATTACAAGGCAGTCCTTGTTCTGGAACCCCCAGGGCAAGAGAGGCAGAGGTAGACCAAGAAGTACATGGAGAAGAGAGTTGGAAACAGAGGTGAAAATGATGAGCAGAACATGGAAAGAACTTGAGATGATGGCACGTGACAGGAGGACTTGGCATGTGTTTGTTGAAGGCCTATGCTCCTTTGGGAGTGGAGGGTTATGAATGAATGAATGAATGAAATAATAATTTGTTAATCAGGCGTGGGGTCAGATAGCTGTGCCACGGTAATAAAATGCTCCGTTTTCACACCCCTCCGCTATGCCTAGAAGTAGAATTTATCATCCCGCCGCCATCCGTACCCTTCCCCTCTTCATAGGGTTTATGAATGTACGGAGAGAAAATTGGACAATAATTTGAATATTTCTACTGTTGGCTCTAGATTTGAAAGTATAAACACTCAGTGTTAGGAGTCCTCTTCACCACAACACACACACACAGCCCGCGTTTCCTGTCTCTAGTTGTTTCTGACGAAATCCGAAAGTGTGGAGTAAAAGAAAAAATCGCGCCTAACTTGCACGTTCAAACTATAAACTAACAACCCCTATTGTGCAGGGGAGAGAGAGGAAAAGGAGAAATTTAGAGAATGGCTTTCTTTATAAACTACAATTGATGCTTGGAAGGATAAAGTTAATATTGTTAATATGATAGCCTTCATAGTCCCTTATAATAACTTAGATGAACCTTAGAAGACATATTTTATTAATATTGTGGTTCAGTAGAAGAAAACCATAAATTAAAGGAAAAGTACAAAAATGAAAACGACGATAAAGAAGTAGATAAAACTTATCTAGAAAGATAAAGGACAGTTGACTGTTTAGTAATTACTTTTCAAAATTAAAATCGCCCAATTAATAACAAAAATATTGTAAGAAATAAGAAAATTTTGGAACAGTTGGACAGACACACTGAGATCAACACTCAATTTAAAAGTTACATTTTTGGACGCGTTGTTTGAAAAAGGAGTCAAATTGGCTTGCCTCATTTGGATTGGGTACTGCTAGTGAGGAAAGGGAGAGGTAACTTTAAAGATTTGCCAGCCTAAGCGACACATAGTTTTACACAATAATATTAAAATCAGACTGGTGAACTTATTGATAAACGTACACAAATGTTTGGGATTTTCAAAAAAGAATCACGTTTTGGACTCGTGGTTTCATTGGCTAATGCACTTGATATTAGCAGAGAAAGACAGAGGTAGGACGCCACTTGAAGAATATTTGTTCACCTAGTGAGATTAAGAAGAGTAACAAAGCCTTGTGTGTGACCCATTGCCTTTGCGTCTGGACGGCGGCGATCAATATTAGTGCCCATTGATCGCCAGTTAATCTATACTAGTGTATTATTTCATTGATTTCAGTAAGATAAATACTTTTATTAATATTCTTATTAATGTGTAGAGGCTAACCCAGATAGGGCGCCCACAAATTTTGTGTTGTGCGACATTGCTATTGTGGAAGCTTATGACATCCTAAGGGAGCACATGCATGCCTAAGCAGACTATTGAAGCAGAAAAACAAGATGTAAATGGTGTTTGAATATTATCATGCATAACAAAATATTTTGACTATAAGACCAGAAAGCTACTGGCAGTTCTCTACAGGCCACAGTGTTCCAATAACTCTTGGAGATTAAATAGGAAGTCATATTACCAGAGTTAACAGATCATTAGAAAGAACAAAGAAAAGAGTGTATCCCAGCTGATGATATAAAAGATAACTAAAGTCTAAGTAGCAGAGGCCATGTGGGAAAGAGCAGATACCCACGGATTGAGAAGAAGTCACACTACAATTAGGAACTGTAGCTATTGAATAGCACTTGGGATGATCACTACGAATGTTTAACGATGTTTATTTATTAGGTGTGGAGATATGTATATGAGGTGTATTTAGGGAGGCATTGTTCATTGTTGCAGGGTTGCATCAACGAGTAATCAGTAAGACAAAACCTGGAGAGGCAGTGTACGAGGCAACTTACCTGTTGCTGGTATTGTGAAATTTAACTGCAAAAGCCGACTCCAGCTAAGACACGTGTGAACAGAAAGTGTCCTATTTCCAGTCAACCACCTACTTGCCACGGATTGAAAGATAAGCCTTCGTTTTGAGGGCTAATGATTTCTCATTTCATTGTTAATCTCCACACTGAAATTAAACGTTCTAGTGACATGATGAAAGGAACAGTTCTTCCAACTAGTGACCCTTCTTAATAACTTGTTACTACAGCCAGGGATACAAGTACAGAAACATTTTAATAATATCATTTATTGGACAAGATGTCCATCCATTGTATTTACCTATGTACATAACAACATTTATTTTGAGTTTAACCTTCCTGATTCAAAACATTTGAGAGTCAGGAAATTAAAATTGTAAATTAATTCTATAACTTTAACCACTGTCTTACTTGAGTTTATTAGATTGAGTTACAGTTGTGTTAAATTTGTTATCCTGCATCACACATACATTACCCTAGACACGTATCCAAATAAATTAATAGACTTAACATATTTCGCAGAGTGAGATCATAGGGTGGTAGCAGTTAGGTACCCTGAGAATACATCTTCATCAACTATTAGACTCAGGGACTTCACTCTGTAGACAAATAATAATAATTAACATAAATAACATATAAACCCACCACAGCCACAAATTTTTAGAAAATTTAAAAGTGTGCCGTGAACACAAAAAGGTTGAGAAACACTGTAATAAACTCTAGTCTTTTGTCTGTGGTCGGTTAAAGAAACTTGTAGTGGTTTCGTAATATTGGTGTTTGTCATTTTGATTGTTGTTCTTGTTGATTGTGTGAGTAAACACTTTGAGGGGGATACTTTAACAATTAGCATACAGCAGGAGTTGGTGACAGAAGACTTCGCATCTTTCTATGTCCTCCTGTGATTTGATTTGCTAAACTGAATAGAGAGCTGCAATTCGCCCTCTCTCTCTCTGTGTCTCTGTCTGTCTCTCCCTCTCTGTCCCTCTCTGTCTCTCTGTCTCAGTCTGTCTCTCTGTCTCTGTCTCTCTGTCGCTCTATCCCTCTCTGTCTCCATCTCTGTCTCCATCTCTGTCTCTCTCTGTCTCTCTCTGTCTCTATCTGTCTTTCTCTTCTCTCTCTGTCTCTCTGTATGTCTATGTCGCTCTCTCCCTCTCTGTCTCTCTGTTTCTCTCGGTCTCTTTATGTCTCTCTCTGTCTCTCTCCGTCTCTCTGTCTCTCAGTCTCTGTCTCTCTGTGTCTCTCTGTCTGTCTCTCAGTCTCTCTGTCTCTCAGTATTTCTATCTGTCGGTCTCTGTGTTTGTCTGTCTGTCTGTCTGTCTCTCTCTCTTTCTCTCAGAGACACT